>OZ012741.1:561210394-561672894 GCA_963859935.3 Lathyrus sativus
TTCAAATATTTTTATCCTTCGGGATCTTAATTTGGAAAACCTTTTTCATAAGGAGATTTTTGTTAACTCTTGGTTCTACCGCAAACGGGTAACGCTTAAGTCTCCAATGGTCGAGCTGCATACACCTAACTGCTAGAACTAAGTTTTAACCCTACTCGGGCCTAAAACATTTTGAACCAACCGGTGTTCTTGTTAGCCCGAACTACGTTTGCTCTAATTTCTCATACCAGATGAGGATACGTAGGCACAAGACGACAATGTCTTGGTGAGCAACCTTCCGCACTTTCACCCGTAGTTAGCCGAACTACGTTGACTCTGACTTTCCCATTGCACGAGAGAATACGTAGGCATGAAGCGGCGATGCTCTATCGAGTCTCTTTTTCTTTTCTTTTGTACCTGAGTCGTAGCTTAGATAGTAAACACCCTTTTTAGATAGACAATAAAGCGTGGATCCCGTCGATTACGACGGGCGTGAGGGGTGCTAATACCTTCCCCTTGCGTAACCGACTTCCGAACTTGAGATATGGTTACGATGACCTGTCTTTTCCCGTTTTCATTAGGTTTTCTCTGATCGTTTCCTTTCCCTCTTTTGGGATAAATAACAAACGGTGGCGACTCTTCTGTCCTTGCCAGCCTCTCTTCGCAGCGATGCGCCAGCTGGCGACTCTGCTGGGGATATATTCCCATCCCCTATGCGAGTCAATCCTAGGGTTTGGTTGTTTATCTTTTTGGGTGTATGTATATATGTGTTGTACTTTATTTTCCCGCATTTACTTTTAGCATTGTATATATCAGTTTTGCTGTGCTGTTGGGGGGAATGTTCTATTAAGAGATAAGTCGGACCCAGGCTTGAGTACAAACATAGCATTAGAAGTGGAAAGTAGTGGTGAACCTGTATGTTTGGCATGCACTAGTTCCCATGAAATTCGCGCTCAGACGAGATTCTCTTTGATGACTTCTCTTCTGGCCCTTTGGGCTCAAAGGGATTTTGGATCTGAGGATTGTCGACTCTGGGGACCAATCATTTGTGATTCAGCTAAGTGAGGCCACTTCGGGAGATTATGATTCCAAACCAGAAATGGTGAACGTATCATCGTTTCTCGAAAGTCTATGACGCTGATGACCGCATAGGATGCCGTACCTTGTCAGTGATAGGTTCATACATGTGAGTTGGACGGGTTATGTAGGAAACCTTTACCTCCAACCTACCTGGTTTTCTCGTCGGTGCAAACTTTTGATCTTGACACAGTGGGTCCTAATTATCAGTGCTATGTTACTGTCAAAGCGGAGTGCTGGTTCTTCTTAATCAATAGCACAGCAGTCTTGATCCCCTGTTTGCATGTGCATTTGAATTTTCATTTTGCATATTCATTGATATGTATTTATGCTGCATGTGTACATTTCCCTTTGATTCTAGTGTTCTTATTTCTCTGACATGGGGCCTAGCCTGAGGAAGACAGTGGTACACAAGTTTCCAACACCTGACATCAAATCTCTGATGGGTTTGGTTTCTGTGGCTGACACAAAAGTGATGGAAGACTTTAAGGAATCCTATGGGAAGCTTCTGAGTGTTGTCTGCAAGCCATCAGTGTATGAGTTGAATGGTCTTTATGCTCTCTTGCAGTTTTATGACCCACAACTGAGATGCTTTACTTTTTCTGGTTATATTTTGGCGCCTACCTTAGAGGAGTTCTCTGTGTTATTAGGAGTGCCTATTCTTTATCAGATGCCGTTCTATCACATCGAAGCTGAGCCTGATCTAGCTAAGCTTGATGCTGCTTTGCATCTGGATGTTTCTGAGCTGAAGGGGCATTTGGCTAAGAGGAGTGGAATGCCTGGTTTCCCTTTATCCTTTCTGATTGAGAAAGCTCAACAGTTTGCCAAAGATGGTTGTTGGGTGGTGTTTAATGCTATCTTAGCATTGTGTATCTATGGTATCATGTTATTTCCTAACATTCCGGATTTTGTAGATTTAGATGCGTCCCATATCTTTGCCTCAGGGAATCCTATACCTACGTTGATAGGAGACGTCTATCATTCTGTGCACTACAAGAATGAAAACAAAAGAGAGAAGAATGTATCTTGCTGCGTGCCTTTGCTGTATATGTGGTTTGTGAGTCATCTCCCCAAATCTGGTCCTTTCATTACTACTACAGGTACTTCAGAATGGTCTGAGAGGTTGATGGGGTTGTCTGCTGAGAACATTATCTGGTTTGACAGAGATATGTTGGGTACTGAGATCATTTATAGTTGCAGAGGTTTTCCTAACATCCCATTGGTCGAAAGGAAAGGATGCATAAACTATAATCCATCCTTGCTAGTCAGATAGTTTGGGCATGCCTTGAGAGATCCTCCTAAGGAAGAGGAGATACAGGAATCTCTGTATCTCACTGGATTGTTGGAAGGTGATACTTTGCTTAGAGTTGAGGATGCTTGGAGCAGAATCCATAAGAAAGGGAAAGTTTCTTTGGGTAAGAGTAACAATCGAGCTTACGACCCCTATTTGACTTGGATCCAGGATATAGCAAAGAGGTTACTGACGCCTTTCCCGTATGTTGAGCCATTGTATCCTCTCATGATTGAGGAACCTACTACTGTGGATGTTCAGAAGTATAACCAGTTGTGGTCTGAGAAAGAGGAGCTTTCAGAAAGCTAATGAAGAGTTAGATAAAGAGATCATTCAGCTCCGGAGTGAGAAGATTGAAGTTGTGCACGCTTTCAAGAGGCAGACTGAGCTTGTGAACAGGTTGGGTATAGATTTGACCAAGGAGACTCGTTCCCGTGAACGTTTGGGTTTAGATCTGAAAGCTGTCGGTGATGTTCTCGCTTCTAAGAAGAAGGACTTGGATAGGGCTTATCTGGAGATTTCCAAGTTCAACGATCACTAGAATGCTACTCTTTCCAACAACAAGGAGCACGAGGATAAGTTGAAGTAGCAATTGCTAGACTGAAGACCCAGCTTAGAGCGAAGGATAAGAGGATTGCAGATGAAGCTTCACTCAGGCGGGACAGTGATTGCAGACTGACTGAAGCTTTGGCAACCTTGGAGGATTACAAGCTGAGGGCTGATTCAAAGAGGTGCAAACTAGAGGAAGTCTTTGGTGAGGGAGCCTGGGAAGACTATGCTGAGGGATTACAGACCACTATCAGACAGAGAGAGGCGCTCATTCAGGGGTTACTCGTCAGACCAGATCATCCTGAGACACAAGAGCTGTTGGAGGAGTTTCATACTCGTTGCCGTACCTGATGTCTTTCTTTTCCTTTGTAACCTGTTTGTAGTGACCATCACCAGACCTGTTGGCTGAGGTCCTTTTGTGGATTCATTATACTCAGTTGTATGATTGTACATTGCTTGTTGGCCTTTTCTTGTATGTATGAGGTGTTTGGCTCTATGCTTGGGTTTTCCTATGGCTCATTGTTCGCGCGGGAACTAGAATCAAGGGGAAACATCCCTAATGCATATATACATGTCTGCATTTTGCATAGCATTTTTTGCATAGCAGGTGCAGCGAAACCATTTTTCTTACCCCTGTTGGTTTGTTAGATTGTTTCAGGATAGACGGCCAGACTACTCACCGGTACGCCACAAGAGGGAATCAGCGCAGAGTTATGGAACAAATGCAAGCTGAGATGTAGGAGATGAGAGATAGGATGGCTCAGTTTATGGAGCTGATGCAGGGGGTGGCAAATGGCCAGGAACAACTAAGGACTCTGGTCCAGCCATTGATTGCCCGTGTTGACAATAATGGTGTGCTTCATGGAGGAACTGCTGCTAATCCTCATCGTGGTGATGGTACGCCACATGCTCACATTATTCCTACAACAGTTATCCCTCCGGGCGGAGGCAACGTAGGTGGAATCCCTGAAGTGGTGTGTGCTATGCATGGCAACAATGTTCCTCATTGGGATGAAGACCAGCAGGAAGACGCATTTTCTATGCGAGATATCGGTGTTGGACTACCATCTGAGGCTGATAAAAGGTTTAGGCTGATTGAAGAAATGATGAGATCTTTTGAAAATCAGAATTCCATGGGACTAAACATGGCCAATCTGGGGCTGATCCCGGATTTGAAAGTTCCGCTGAAATTCAAAGTTCCTGACTTTGACAAGTATAAAAGAACTACTTGCCCAACGGTCCATTTGCGTTCTTATTACCGCAAAGTGTCTTCCTACTCGGATGACGAAAAATTGCTCATGCATTTTTTTCAAGATAGCTTGTCAGGACCTTCGCTTGAGTGGTATATGGGACTGGAGCCTGTTAATATCCGTAGTTGGAGAGACTTGGCTGAAGCCTTCGTGAAGCACTATCAGTATAATAGCGACCTTGCTGCTAACAGGGTCCAACTTCAGAATTTGTCTCAAAAGACTGGTGAGTGCTTTAAGGAATACGCCCGGAGGTGGCGCGAACTTGCAGCAAGAGTGCAACCTCCGATGGTGGAGTGTGAATTGATTGATATATTTGTAGCCACTTTTCCTGGTGTCTATTATGAGAAGCTTATCAGTAGCATGTCTGGTAGCTTTTCCGATTTAATCATCACTGGGGAGAGGGTAGTGAATGGTATAAATCTAGGAAAGATCCAATCTGGTGAAGTGTCTGTCGCGGTGAAATTTGGATACCAAACTATTGATTAGTTTGAATCTTATTCATTTGCAACCGTCTTTGATTTATCCGAAGGAAGGGATAAAGATCGTAATTCCCACAATGCAATGCAAATGCAAGCTAGAGAGTTATAGGTTCGGGGGTTGGTTAAACTTAGGGAAGGTGTTAGCATCCTAAGTTTCTGTAGTACTCTACAGGAACCTCTTGTTTTATGTCGTTTATTGTCGAGTTATTTGCTTAAGGATAATATGAAGGGTTAAAGGTAAAGAAAAAATCTAAGGGGTTAGTCCTAAGTATACTCGATAAGATGTCGCATCTTATGCCTACATATCCTTATGGGAGTGGAATCAGAGTACTTGTAGTTCCCCTCACAAGGGAGGTTAGAAATATCTTGACTGTGGTCAAGGTTTTAAGGGGAATAAACGCACCTTAAGGACACGCTTATGCGGAGTGCGGGAACTCCAAACTTCTACGTTGAATTGTTAAGTTGAAATTAGGGTTAGGTTAGGGATTTCGCGGCGGGAAACCCTAAAATGAGCACGGCGGCTCCTTGACCTAATGATAGGGATAATTTTGTAATTTTTTTCTGTGGCGAGGCATTTGAGAAAATTAGGGTTTGAACTTTGTAGTTTTGAGGGTTTGAGGACTATCGGCGCGGTGGCCAAATAGTTAGACCTAACCTTCGGAGGTGGGCAACGAGACGTAATAACGGTAAAAGTTTAAGGAATTAAACCATACAACAACAGAAATTTAAATGCGGAAAAGTAAACGCGATTATTAGGTTCGCGAGGTTACATGTGGGAAACAATTATAACTTAAGTTAAACTAAACTGAAAGGCACAAAAAGTGGATCAGGGCAACATAGCAAGCTGCAACACAGACAGATAAAATTAGTAAACCAGATAGACTGCGGTCAGAGGAATTATAAAACGGAAACGGAGAGCTTATAGATTTTGTGGTTTATTTGCGATATTTAGACATATATAAAACTCTTAGTTTAAATTTGGTATTAAAAAAAAACCCTAAGTTAAAAAAAATAAATAATAAAAAAAAAAGAAAAAAAAAAAGAAAGTTTTGTTTTCATGGAGAGATTTATTGTTGTTTATTAATTTTCTAAAAGGTTAAATTAATATGATTGTTATCTAAAGAGTTTTTAATTAATATTATTATTAAAAGGTTATTGTTCTAACAAAACAGCTGAAATTAAAAAAGTTAATATTATTTTAAAAAAATATTTTTATGGTTTTTATTAAAGAAATTCATTACTTATTTTTTACTTATTAGACATAAGCATAATCTCAAGAAAATAGAAATAAAGATAAGACAATCAAGAAACATAAAAGCTGGGCCGTGTAGTCATTGCTGGCCCATCACAATCCTTGAGGTAACATTTGAAACCCTAGGGTTTCCTGACCCCTTTTACGATCACGGCGCCGTTTCGTTCTCTTATCCTCATTTCGTTTTCTCCGATCTTCACTTACGATGTCCTTTCTCTCGTCCTCTCTATGTTGAAAACCTGAAAACCTTCAACATTAAACCGTTAAATGTAAAATGCGATGAACTCATGGCTTACGTTTTGGTGCTGCGATCGGTGGTTTCCGGTGAGATTCGACGAGGCGATGATGTGAGAAGCTGAGCCTCAGGAAGGAGGTTTGCTCGTCGTTGGAATGAACGGCGCCGGTGAACCCTCGTTCCTGGCTATTTTGCGTTTTGGTGAGGAATTTCGATGATCTCTTTATCGCCGCTCTTGCGCTATCGCTCGCTTCGTCTCTGTCTCGTCTTTCATACGCGGTCGCTAGGGTTTTAATCAGGTGATTTCAATCCTTTTTATACCCCTCTCTGATTTTGGGCTTGGATACTTTGGATATACGTTATTTTTCACTGAAATTGGACTCTGATGATTGAGATTTGATTCTTTTTTGATTGATTTTATGGATACGATTTTTTTGGATTTGATTTGGTTTTCAGAACGGATATCCTTTGGATTTGATTTGAACTTTCCTTTTTTGACTCGTTTGATAAGGATTTGGTTTGTTTTTTTTTCCAGATATTGATGTCCGGTCTGTTCCTGATACTGATTCGAACTGGTTTTTATTTTGATTGATATCTGATGCTGCTTTTGATGCTTCATTGATTTTGCAGATGTTCGAACCATTTTCATTTTGATATCCAGCCCCCTGATGCGGATTTGGACTTGGTTCTATCTGATGCAATTTTGCTTCGATATCTGGTTTTCTGTGTCGAACATACATTCACTTTTCTTCTTCTTCTTTCAGAGGGAACTTTAAGAGTCGGATATTGCTGGATTGACGCCACCGAGGGAGGTTTGACGCGGTGATGATGACAATTTGTCTGAACCGTCGAGAAGATGATACTGTTGCCATTTGCCTTTGATTATGTCTGGATTTCACTAAGAACTTCAGTGATGATGACCTTGGGTCTGAACTGATAATTTGAACGTGGTTGCCCCCTTGAATATGGCTGGCGGCTTCGAAGAATGTTGAGAATTTGTCTCAAATTATTGTATGCTCGCAATTCTGTTATCCTCGGTGCTCGGTAGGGAGTTGGTAACAGGCTTCGGCCGTTGCCCTTCCGGCCGCTCGAGTTTCACGCCCAATGATGAGTTAAAACTGAGGGCTGAAGTTCTTTCAATTCCATTCATTTTGTTATTTACTTTGGCTCGCGTCCGAAATTGCGTTCTAACTGCTGGCTGCTCTTTTATTTTGATAGGTAGGAATGCGGTTGAGATACCAAGTATTCAGGCTGATCTTTTCTGTTGTATTGCAGGGAACCAACTTGTAGTCGGTGGCTGAAAGTCGTGGAAAGCTGGTGAAGTGCTTTAAGGCGTGAAGGTTCGTAGCGATGAGATGGTCCGACTACAATCAACGTTGGCTGAAGCTTCGGCCATTGCGAGACCTCTCCAATAGTTTCAAATATGGGCACCGGTATTTGCTGTGACGGATTTGGTGTTTGTTCCATTAGCTTGTAACAACTTGTAAGAAGTTAGGAACTGTGATTTGTAATAGTCAAAATATGGCTTCGAACCTTGTATTATTTGAACCTTGTATCACGCTTCATGTTGGCTATTACTATTGGTGAAATTGTTTACTCAAAATCTTAGGATAGCACTTTCACCATCTTAGCATGTAAACAGAATTTTGGAAATTAGTTAATTTTGCTGTTTGTTTTCACATTGTACCATTTGGGATTATGGCTGAGTTTTGCATATTTGAAATGTACCATCCCTTGTATTAAATAAATAAAATCAGTACTTTGTGCATATTTGAAATGTACCGCCCTTGCGTTGAATGAATGGATCCAGTTCTTTGTATGTCACACATGAGTGCTTCCAGGTACTTGAGACTTTGAATGTCCAACAGAGGTCTTAACCTCTCATTCAGAAGTAAGAATATTCTTTATAATACAAAGTGAGAACTTGTCCCATGAATTGGACTCAAGTAACTTCCTAAACCATATACTCTTTGATGCAAACAGGAGCCAAACATGGACTTGAACCTCAACTAGTACCATCTCTCCATCCTTAATATTATTCCCTCACTTTTCAAATAGTTCCTCACAAGATCCATGAACGAGAGTCTAGCAATCGCTCACATCGAATTTTGGCGCTTCAGTACAACCAAATATTCTAAATTAAATCGCCCATTATTAGTAGAAACATAATTGTTTGGGAGCGACTTAAAATAGACCATAAGCAATAAACAGCCCAAATCCAATTGTATTTCTGACAGTTTTGTTCGATGCCAATCAACCCAGCTCGACGCTTTGATATAAACAACCCATGTGGCAAATAAATGCCTCTGAAATAATGTTTCCAATGCCTCAAAACCTAGCGACAGCTCATCCTCGGAAAACGGCATAATCAACGTAAAATGACCAAAATGCCCCTGGTGTAATTCCTGAAAAACAATCACACTCCATGACTTGTTAATGATTAACGGATGCAAAAATGAGATGCTATACGAAATGACTCGACTAATCTGAGGGTAAAATTTGGGGTATTACTTGAACTATAGTGGTTTCAACAGCAAAGAGGTGGGATCTTAAGGTCAAAAATTAGGGTGCAACAGTGTCCTTAGCCGGAGGAGGAGGTAAAAAGGTGTTTGGTAATAAGAAGCGTGAAGGCGAGACTAATTTAGTGTCTAATTCCCAAAGGAATAGATATCAACGATCAGTGCAAAACCGTCAGTAGCATCAGGTTTCTAGTATCACGATTCCAGTCGTTCCTCAACAACAACAACAACCACAGCAACAGCCGCCACAGCAGAATCAACAGGGTTATAGAAGGTTTCAAGATCGGAGTCGTACATCAAATAGATAATTTGATGCACCTCCGATGCCTTATTCCCAATTGCTCCAACACTTGTTACAGTTACAGTTAGTACAAAAGAGAACTTTAGCTCCTTTGACAGGTGTACCATCACCCGGTTATGATGGGAATGCTCATTGTGAGTTCCATTCCGGGGCACCTGGGCACAACATTGATAATTGCAAGGCCTTTAAACACAAAGTTCAGGATTTGGTGGATAGCAAGGCAATAAACTTTTCTCACGACGCTCCCAACATCGTGCAAAACCCCATGCCCAACCATGGGGCAACCAGAGTGAGTGCAATCATTGAAGACGAGAGTTTAGATCTGATAACTGATGTCAATGATTTGAAGACGCCGTTGGGCTTCGTGAAGGAAAAGTTATTGAAGGGAGGGATATTCCCGGGTTGTAATGAATCATGTGCTGAATGTTTGAGTCACCCCAAGGGATGTGCAAAGCTGAAGAGTTTTATTCAGGGTATGATGAATGATGGAATGCTGCAGTTTGACCGGATTGCTGAGAAGAAGTCTGAAGAGGTAATGGTTGAAGAAAGGAATGAGGTTGCAATGATCTCGATTCCATACAAAACTATAACTATTTCTGCGCCGAGGCCGCCAACCATTATCATCACCAAAGCTGGTCTTGTGTCGTATGAGAGTACCAAAGCAATTTCGTGGAAGTAAGGAGCGGAGGTATATTGTAATGGGCAAAAACAGGAATTGAAGAGCTTGCCGACTGATTCTGTGGATAATCTAGTTGGAGCTGGTGGAATCACTCAAAGCGGAAGAGTGTTCTCATCACCTGAAGTGGTTGCTGACAAAGTTGATAAGGGGAAGAAAGCTGTGGTGGAAGAAACTTCTCAAGCTGGTGAGAAGAGTTCTTTGGAGAAGGAAGCGGAGGAGTTCATGAGATTGATAAGAAAGAGTGATTACAAGATAGTTGATCACTTGCAACAGACTCCCTCTAAAATCTCCATTTTGTCGTTGTTGCTATGTTCAGAAGCGCACCAGAATGCATTATTGAGGATATTGAATACTGCTTACGTGCCGCAAGAGATATCGGTTAACCAACTTGAAGGGGTTGTAGCGCATGTCAATGCAGGAAGTGGTGTAGGATTCACGGATTTGGACTTGACCCCGAAGGGCAGGAATCTAATTGTGCGTTGCACATTTCAATTGAATGTCGTGGAGCCTTCCTGTCTCATGTGCTGGTAGATACATGATCGTATTTGAATGTGCTTCTGAAAAAGGCAATGATGAAATTGGATACTCGTGGTATTATGTGTACGCCAAGTGATCTTGTGGTGAGAGCCTTTGATGGTACCAAAAGATCTGTATTTGGAGAGTTGAAATTGCCTATTTAGGTGGGTCCCGAAGTATTTGATGCGGTATTCTATATTATGGATATTCAGCCTGCCTATAGTTGTTTGTTGGGCCGTCCACAGATTCACTCGGCGGGAGCCGTAACTTCCACGCTGCATCAGAAGCTTAAGTACATGGTGGGTGGCAGCGTTGTCACTATATGTGGAGAGGAAGATATAATGATCAGTCATTTATCTTCGTTCAAATATGTTGAGGTGGATGGTGAGATCCATGAGACTCTTTGTCAAGCTTTTGAGACGGTACAGATTAAAGACAAAGTGTCTGCTGTGAGCAAAGCGCCCAAAGTGGCCATGTCATCCTTCAAGGAGGCCCAAGAAGCAGTGCAGGCTGGGGCAGTACCAGGTTGGGGTCAAGTGTTGGGTATACCCCATAAGCAGGATAAGTTTGGTTTGGGATACCGCCCATCTTCTTTGTCATCCTCACAGAGCGCGCCACGCTATAAAGGGTCGGTACAGTTTACCAAAGGCGGGGTTATCTTCGAGAGGATCAATGTTGTTTCAGATGAAAACGAGGATAGTGACTGTGATATGGACTCGTGGATTAGGCCGTGCATTCCATGACAAAGCCTCAACAATTGGACTATCGAGGAATTCATTCAAGTGACAACGGAAGAGTAATACTTTGTTTTTCTGATTATTGTACAACCCTATGTTCTACCAAGAGCATAGTGGTCTTGTCTTCAGGGCCTTATTGGTTATGCTTGCACAATCTTTTTCAATTAACCAAAGGGCGTTTTTCTGCATTCAAATATTGTGATCCTTGTTTTTCATGTTTTATGTTTAACAATAAAATGGCAATATGGCTTTGTGCTTGTTTTGTATATCTTTTTAAGCATTTAACCATTATTATTGCAGGATTCACATTGCAGATGACATAGTGCCAGAGACATCTATGACTCGCTTCGACTTTGACAATCCAATATTTCAAGCTGAAGAAGAGATTGATGAAGATGAAGATTTACGAGAAGAGCTAGCTAGACTTTTGAGAAAGGAAGAAAAGATTATTTTGCCTCATCAGGAGGAAATCGAGGTTATTAACTTGGGTTCTGAGGAAGTTGTGAGGAATGTTCGGATAGGGGTTGCGCTGCAGAGTGACAACAAGCAAAGTTTCATTGAAATGCTCCGTGAGTATAGTGATATCTTTGCTTGGTCATATGAAGACATTCCCGGGCTTGACACAGACATTATGGTTCATCGCTTGTCGTTGCGTAAAGAGTGTCCGCCAGTCAAGCAGAAGCTCAGGCGTACAAGACCAGATATGGCTGTGAAAATCAAGGAAGAAGTCCAGAAGCAGTTGGACGCAGGATTTTTAGCCGTTACAACTTACCCTCCGTGGGTCGCTAACATTGTACCCGTGCCTAAGAAGGATGGCAAGGTACGAATGTGTGTCGATTACAGAGATTTGAATAAAGTGAGCTCGAAAGACGATTTCCCGCTCCCCCATATTGACGTATTGGTTGATAATACTGCTCAATATTCTGTGTTTTCCTTCATGGACGGTTTTTCCAGTTATAACCAGATCAGGATGGCACCGGAGGATATGGAGAAAATGACGTTTATCACGCCGTGGGGGACTTTCTGTTATAAGGTAATTCCTTTTGAGTTGAAAAGTGCAGGGGCAACCTATCAGCGGGCTATGGTCACTTTGTTTCATGATATGATTCATCATGAGATTGAGGTCTATGTTGATGACATGATAACAAAGTCGCAAACGGAGGAAGAACATCTGGTCAATTTGTTGAAGCTGTTTAAGAGGCTCAGGAAATTCAGATTGAGGTTGAACCCTAGCAAGTGTACTTTCGGGGTCAGGTCAGGAAAGCTGCTGGGGTTCGTTGTCAGTGAAAAAGGAATCGAGGTCGATCCTGCAAAAATAAAAGCTATTCAAGATATGCCAGCGCCGAAAACGGAAAAAGAGGTTCGTGGTTTCTTGGGGAGATTGAACTACATTGCTCGGTTCATATCTCATCTCACAACCACGTGCGAACCAATGTTCAAATTTCTAAAGAAAGATCAGGCGGTTGTCTGGAATGAGAATTGCCAAAGAGCATTTGATAAGATAAAAGAATATTTACAGGAACCTCCGATACTGATACCCCCAGTTGCTGGAAGACCTTTGATAATGTATCTAATAGTTCTTGAGAACAGTATGGGTTGTGTTCTCAGTCAACACGACGAGACTGGAAGAAAAGAGCATGCAATATACTATCTAAGTAAAAAGTTCACAGATTGTGAGTCTCGGTACTCGATGTTGGAGAAAACGTGTTGCGCATGTAACACCCCATTTCCCAAAATGAATTTAAACAGTTAAGGTAAACACACATCAGAGTTTCTTCCCAAACGAGATGTCACAATTTCAACAAAGTCCACAAAATCATTTTTCAAAAATAGATTCTCAATAATATTGCAGCGGTAAATAAGAATAGTCTGTCATAAAACACAAAACATGCATATACACATCATCATATACAAGAGTCGGCCATCTGCCAGAGAATACATAAGTATCCATCATACATCATCACATGTCCACAAAAGAAAGATACGCCACAGGGGCATACATAAATAGCAAATAACAACAAACTCCCAAAAGACCCCGGTGTTACGTATCAGAGCAATCCTACACGACTCCACATTCCAAGCTAGCTAAGCACTTGGATTGTCTGTACTTCCGAAGAAGCACAGATCACAACAACAACAAAGGGGTGAGAATCTCGATCAAATAATAACGGTATAAACATACATGAAATAAAAGGCAGAAATCAATCAATCATTTATTTCATAATTCTCACACCCGGACCTATTGTCCCATCACCAACAACCACAACACACACACAAACAACAATGCAACACATGCCTAACTCACTATGCAACACATGCACTAAACTCGACAAAAATGCGGTACTGACTCAACTCAGGATAAATCGTATACACTCCCTATGAGCAACGATCTACCCCTACCACGCTCCTCCTGAGCTCATATAAACAAATATCAACGTCCTCCACTTGGGACACGGGTGGTCGCATGCACTCCATCCGAGCAACGATCCAAATTCCCGTCCACGCTCCCCATTTGGAGCACGTGAGCCACACGGGCCTCACGTCCACACACTCCCCATTTGGAGCACGTGAGCCACACAGGCCTCACGTCCACACGCTCCCCATTTGGAGCACGTGAGCCACACAAGCCTCACGTCCACACGCTCCCCATTTGGAGCACGTGAGTGAATCGCATACGCTCCACCGAGCAACGATTCACCACGTCCACGTACCATGCAAGATGCTATGCATAACCACACGACACACACAGTGCACATGATCCTACGGATCCATTCATCATAATACGCATACATACACAAGCACACAGTGTGCATCGATCCTACTGATCCAACCATATGTCACATACATATTGAGCACACAAGTACATCCGATCCTATCGATCCAATCGTGTATCACATACATATTAAGCACACAAGTGCATCCGATCCTACCAAACCAATCGTCATACAACAACACACAATCACAACACATATAAAGCGTATCGGTCCTACGGACCCACTTACCACAACACAACACCACAACATACTCAATGCATAACGATCCTACTGATCCGCATCCCTCGCACACCGTGCATACATCTCTCGTATGCGTCCAAACATATTCATTCTTAATCGAAGAGTACACAGCCTTTTAAGGCATTCACAGCGTACTTCAATTCAATCGTCCATATCGATGAATATTCATGCACACGCTCTCTACATCACCTTCATACTCTCAACCGATCCACGATAACCACGTACTCGCTCACGACCAACAAGGGTCCAACCACGCGAGAACGGAACAACACAGCAGAAAAATCACAACTGCTGTCATGTTCGCTGCCATTCGCCTAGCGAAGCCCCGCAGCGAACACTCGTTGGGACTCGCCCGGCAAAACCCCTAGCGAATCCAAACAGAAGCAAAAAGGCAGCATTCGCTGCTCAGTTCGCCTGGCGAAGGCTCGCCCCCATTCGCCCAGCGAATGCACGCGAATTCTGCAGAAATCAGCTCTCAGCTCAGAGTCGGCAACGCACTCCGAGCTCAGCCGATTTTATTCCCAAGCCAACCCCAACATACCAGTAAGCCATTCCACTACCCGACTATAATATCTAACTCGATTCCGCTCGGTAATGCTTACATCTATGCAATTACCAACTTCCGGTATAACTCCGAATTTACCTGGAAACCCCAAATGCTCTCAAACCAATTCCCACAGCCACATGCAACGAAATCGAACACCACAAACACAACCATCACAAAATTATAAACTCTCAATCAACATCATAATAACATCAATCTATGGGGATTAGGGATTTTCCCCTTTTCTACCAATTTCATGCATAAACCAATTCGACCGATCAATCCCCCCCCTTACCTCGAAATGCAGTTTGATGATGAACTTCCATAATTCCACCAGCTTGATCGTCCTCTTCTTGCTCAAGATTGCTGAACCATGATCTTGCTCTCTCGTTCTTCTTCCACACGTGTTCCGTTCCTTCCAATCGTGTTCTTCTTTCTCTTCCCAATTCTATTTCCACACAAATTCCAACCTTGCCCTTAGTTCCAAATATATCTCAATTTCTTTTATTTGTTAATTCCAATAATATTATTAATAACCTTATAATATTAATAATAATAATAATAATAATAATAATAATAATACTAACACAAATCTCATCATTAATATTAATTATTACCATTATCGATTATCAAATATTAATATTATGCCTCTAGTTCTTCTTCATTTCCCACACCAAACATGAAGATGAATAAAATAAAATCGGAACTAAAAATAATTAAAATGGACGTTACAACTCTCCCCCACTTTAATTATTTTCGTCCTCGAAAATACCTGATGGAAACAGCTCTGGGTACGCTCCCCGCATCCTGCTCTCCAATTCCCAGGTCACACTGCCTCCCGCAGCACCTCCCCAGGCCACCCTCACCAACAGTATCTCTTTCCCTCTGAGTCACTTCATCTTGCGATCCTCGATCCTTAACAGCAACGCCTCCACAGTCAGATTCTCTCTAACTTGGACTTCATCCCTCTGAATCACATGAGACGGATCGGGTACATACTTTCAAAGTTGCGACACGTGGAACATGTCATGCAAGTTCGAAAGCTCCGGCGACAACGCCACCCTATAAGCCACAGCACCAATCCTCTGCAATATCTGATACGGCCTGATGAACTTCGGATCCAACTTCTTGGACTTCAATGCACGTCCAACACCCGTCACTGGGTTAACCCTCAAAAATACATGGTCACCCTCACTGAATTCCAACTCTTTCCTGCGGTTATCATAATAACTCTTCTGCCGATCCTGAGATGCTTTCATCTTTTCACGGATCATCTGCACTGTCTCAGTAGTCTGTTGCACCAACTCTGGTCCCAACACCATATTCTCCCCTGACTCGTACCAACATAAGGGAGTTCTGCACCTCCTACCATAAAGAGCGTCAAACGGTGCCATCCCGATACTGGAATGGTAACTGTTGTTGTACGTGAACTCCACCAAAGGCAAATGAGTATCCCACGTACCACCTTTCTCTAACACACAAGCCTGCAACAGGTCCTCTAAAGTCTGAATAGTCCTCTTCGACTGCCCATCCGTCTGCGGATGATAAGCCGAACTCAGCTTCAACTCGGTACCCAAGGCCTCTTGTAAACTCTTCCAAAATACATAAGTGAACCTCGGATCTCTATCCGACACAATACTCAACGACACGCCATGTAGTTTCACAATTACCCGAATGTAGATCTCTGCTAGCTTCTCCAACGAAAAACTGATACTAATCTGCACAAAGTGTGCAGACTTAGTAAGCCGATCCACAATCACCCAAATGGCATCAAATCCTCTTGCCGTATTCGGCAAACCGGTAACAAAATCCATGGCGATACAGTCCCACTTCCAAACCGGAATCTCTAACGGTTGCATCATCCCAGAAGGTCTCTGATGCTCCACCTTCGATTTCTGACATACCAAACAAGCATACACATAACGAGCAACGTCCTTTTTCATGCCCGGCCACCAAAACAACTTTTTCAAATCCTGATACATCTTCGTAGCTCCTGGATGAACACTCAGGCTACTACGATGTCCTTCGTCCAAAATCGACTTCTTCAACTCATCATTATCCGGCACACAAATTCTGCCCCGGAACCTCAACACACCCGCATTATCCAACTCGAAATCACTACCGGAGTCACTTCCGGCCTCTCGCATCAAATCCACAAGTTTCACATCCAACTTCTGATGTTCTCTTATCATATCCAAGAAATCATTCTTCACTTACAATTTACCCAACATTACACTACCTGTAGTAAACTCACAAACCATGCTCAAATCACGAAATTGCTCAATAAGCTCCATCTCTTTTACCATCAATGCCGACATATGAATTGTTTTTCTGCTCAACGCATCCGCAACCACATTCGCTTTCCCTGGGTGATAACTCAAACTGAAATCATAGTCTTTCAAGAATTCCAACCATCTTCTCTGCCTCATATTCAACTCTTTCTGATCAAACAGGTACTTCAAACTTTTGTGATCACTGAACACCTCGAATCTTGAACCATACAAATAATGTCTCCAGATTTTTAAAACAATAACAACCGCGGCCAATTCAAGGTCATGAGTAGGATAATTTCGCTCATGCACCCTCAATTGCTGTGACGCATAAGCTACCACTTTTCCATTCTGCATAAGAACTCCGCCCAATCCCATCTTGGACGCATCACAATACACCACAAAAGGCTCACACAGATTCGGTAACACCAACACCGGCGCTGAAGTCAATCTCTTTTTCAGCTCCTCAAAACTTTCCTCACAAGCAGCATCCCACACAAACACTTGATCTTTCCTCGTCAACTGAGTCAACGGCAAATCCAACCTGGAAAAGCCCTCAATAAATCTTCGGTAATAACCAGCTAAACCCAAGAAGCTTCTAACCTCAGTTACCGTCTTCAGCGGTTCCCACTGCAACACCGCACTAACTTTTGAAGGGTCTACCGAAACACCATCACCCGAAATAACATGCCCCAGAAAACTCACAGTCTTCAACCAGAACTCACGCTTCGATAACTTGGCAAACAACTTGTTATCCTTCAACACTTGTAAAGCGATCCTCAAATGCTCCGCATGCTCTTCCTCTGACTTAGAATAAACCAGTATGTCATCAATGAACACGATAATAAACTGATCCAAATAAGAATGGAAGATACGGTTCATATATTCCATAAACACGCCCGACACATTAGACACTCCAAAAGGCATTACTGCATACTCGTAATGTCCATAACGAGTCCTAAACGCCATTTTCTGAATACCACCTTCCTTAACTCTTATCTGATGATAGCCCGACCTCAAGTCGATCTTACTGAATACATGAGCCCCCACCAATTGATCCATTAAATCATAGATCCTTGGAAGAGGATACTTGTTCTTGATGGTCACCTTGTTTAACTGACGGTAATCAATGCACAACCGCATGCTACCGTCTTTCTTCTTCACTAAAAACACTGGAGCTCCCCACAGCGACACACTTGGTCTGATAAACTTTCTATCTAGCAACTCTCCAATCTGAGATTTCAACTCGGCCAACTCCACTGCCGACATCCTGTACGGCGCCATAGAAATAGGCCTCGTACCAAGTACCAAATCAATGCTAAACTCAACTTCCCTCTTCGGAGGCAACTCTGTAATATCATCCGAGAACACCTCCGGAAACTCATTCACCACGGCTAACTCATCCAACAATGCTTTGTTGTCAACTGACAGTGTTGCAAATAAAGCAAACACCTGCGCTTCATCTTCCAACAAGGTTCTCAATTCCTTACCAGACAAGGAATCTGCCAACACTTCCTCTTCAGGGGTCAAAAATAATAACACTTTTCGAAAACAATCGATGTACACTCGGTTGAACTCCAACCAGTTCATACCCAGTATAACATCCAAACCACCCAGTGGCAAATAAATCAAATCCACGCCAAAATCGCGGCCAAAGATAGTCAGTGGACACTTCAAACACACAAGCGAAGTAGTCACTGAACCAATCGAGGGAGTTTCAATAGTCATCCGCCGCTCAAGATTAGTCGGCACAAAACCTAACCTCTTCATACAATCAACAGAGATAAACGAGTGGGTCGCACCCGTATCAATCATAGCAGTCAAAGGAATGTTATTGATAAAACATGTACCTTTGATCGAACGCTCCTCGTCCGCCGAATGAGTACCCACCACCGCAAACACTTTACCGCTGGCCTGAGGCGCCTGAGCCCTCATCGCCTTCTCACAATGAGTGCTAATATGGCCTTTATCACCGCAGTTATAACAAGTAGGCATATTAGTCCTACAATCCGCCATCACATGGCCCGACTTCCCACACTTGAAGCACTTCTTAATCTCTTGAGGACAATCAATAGCACGATGCCCAGCGACACCACACCGATAACATTTCAAATCTGCCGATGCCTTCCTATCTCAGAATCTCTTATCAGACACAACCTTCTGCTTTCCCTTACCGGTCGGCACACTGTAAGGCGTACCACCGAACCTTTGCTTACCCTTGCGGTCACTCGCTGCCTTGTAATGTGCAATCCTCGCACGGTTGTCATTATCATAAATGCGACTTCTACTCACCAACTCAGGATAACTCCGGATTTTCTAACACGCAATTCCCATCTTGATCTCCGGCCTCAGCCCATTCTCAAATTTCAGGCACTTAGAAGTCATAGCTTCCTCAGTATTGTAATGAGGACAATACTGAGCCAGCTCCTCAAACTTAGCCGCATATTCGCCTACCGACATGCTGCCCTGTTTCAACTCCAGAAATTCCACCTCTTTAGCACTTCTGATATCTTCTGGAAAATACTTTTCCAAAAATCCAGATCGAACCACCTCCCAAGTAATCAGAGTCCCTGAAGACTTCATCCTCTGACGGCAATTGTCCCACCAAGCCTCGGCCTCCCCCTCAAGCATGTGAGTACCGAATCTCACCTTCTGCTCGTCACTGCACCCCATGGTCCTGAAGATCTTCTCTATCACCTTCAGCCATTTCTGTGCAGCTACCAGATCTAAAATCCCACCTTCAAACTTCGGTGGCTTGTTGCTCTGGAACTGCATCAAGTCTCTGAACTAAGCACCCGCAGCCAGATTCTGATTGGCCGCCGCCTGTGCCATAGCCTGCATAGCCGCAGCCAACTCCGTATCATTCCTCCCAGCCATACTGCTCAACAACAACAATAGGTTAACAGAAAACAACCAACTCTATCCTACAGACAGACTCAAAACACTACACTGGCCGGACGGACCGACCAGGCTCTGATACCAACTTGTAACACCCTGTTTCCCAAAATGAATTTAAACAGTTAAGGTAAACACACATCAGAGTTTCCTCCCAAACGGGATGTCACAATTTCAACAAAGTCCACAAAATCATTTTTCAAAAATAGATTCTCAATAATATTGCAGCGGTAAATAAGAATAGTCTGTCATAAAACACAAAACATGCATATACACATCATCATATATAAGAGTCGGCCATTTGCCCGAGAATACATAAGTATCCATCATACATCATCACATGTCCACAAAAGAAAGATACGCCACAGGGGCACACATAAATAGCAAATAACAACAAACTCCCAAAAGACCCCGATGTTACGTATCAGAGCAATCCTACACGACTCCACATTCCAAGCTAGCTAGGCACCTGGATTGTCTGTACTTCTGAAGAAGCACATCTCACAACAACAACAAAGGGGTGAGAATCTCGATCAAATAATAACGGTATAAACATACATGAAATAAAAGGCAGAAATCAATCAATCATTTATTTCATAATTCTCACACTCGGACCTACTGTTCCATCACCAACAACCACAACACACACACAAACAACAATGCAACACATGCCCAACTCAATATGCAACACATGCACTAAACTCGACAAAAATGTGGTACCGACTCAACTCAGGATAGATCGCATACACTCCCTCTGAGCAACGATATACCCCTACCACGCTCCCCCTGAGCTCATATAAACAAATATCAATGTCCCCCACTTGGGACACGGGTGGTCGCATACACTCCATCCGAGCAACGATCCAAATTCCCGTCCACGCTCCCCATTTGGAGCACGTGAGCCACACATGCCTCACGTCCACACGCTCCCCATTTGGAGCACGTGAGCCACACATGCCTCACGTCCACACGCTCCCCATTTGGAGCACGTGAGCCACACAAGCCTCACGTCCACACCCTCCCCATTTGGAGCACGTGAGTGAATTGCATACACTCCACCGAGCAACGATTCACCACGTCCACATGCCATGCAAGACGCTATGCATAACCACACGGCACACACAGTGCACATGATCCTACGGATCCATTCATCATAATACGCATACATACACAAGCACACAGTGTGCATCGATCCTACTGATCCAACCATATGTCACATACATATTAAGCACACAAGTACATCCGATCCTACCGATCCAATTGTGTATCACATACATATTAAGCACACAAGTGCATCCGATCCTACCAATCCAATCGTCACACAACAGCACATAATCACAATACATATAAAGCGTATCGGTCCTACGGACCCACTTACCACAACACATCACCACAACATACTAAATGCGTAACGATCCTACTGATCCGCATCCCTCGCACACCGTGCATACATCTCTCGTATGCGTCCAAACATATTCATTCTTAATCGAAGAGTACACAGCCTTTTAAGGCATTCACAGCGTACTTCAATTCAATCGTCCATATCGACGAATATTCGTGCACACGCTCTCTACATCACCTTCATACTCTCAACTGATCCACGATAACCACGTACTCTCTCACGACCAACAAGGGTCCAACCACGCGAGAACGGAACAACACAGCAGAAAAATCACAACTGCTGTCATGTTCGCTGCCATTCGCCTGGCGAAGCCCCGCAGTGAACACTCGCTGGGACTCGCCCGACGAAACCCCTAGCGAATCCAAACAGAAGAAAAAAGGAAGCATTCGCTGCTCAGTTCGCCTGGCGAAGGCTCGCCCCCATTCGCCCAGCGAATGCACGCGAATTCTGCAGAAATCAGCTCTCAGTTCAGAGTCGGCAACACACTCCGAGCTCAACCAATTTTATTCCCAAGCCAACCCCAACATACCAGCAAGCCATTCCACTACCCGACTATAATATCTAACTCGGTTCCGCTCGGTAATGCTTACATCTACGCAATTACCAACTTCCGGTATAACTCTGAATTTACCCGGAAACCCCAAATGCTCTCAAACCAATTCCCACAACCACATGCAACGAAATCGAACACCATAAATACAACCATCACAGAATTATAAACTCTCAATCAACATCATAATAACATCAATCTATGGGGATTAGGGATTTTCCCCTTTTCTACCAATTTCATGCATAAACCAATTCGCCCGATCAATCCCCCCCTCACCTCGAAATGTTGTTTGATGATGAACTTCCACAATTCCACCAGCTTGATCGTCCTCTTCTTGCTCAAGATTGCTGAACCGTGCTCTTGCTCTCTCGTTCTTCTTCCACGCGTGTTCCGTTCCTTCCAACCGTGTTCTTCTTTCTCTTCCCAATTCTATTTCCACACAAATTCCAACCTTGCCCTTAGTTCCAAATATATCTCAATTTCTTTTATTTGTTAATTCCAATAATATTATTAATAACCTTATAATATTAATAATAATAATAATAATAATAATAATAATAATAATAATAATAATAATAATAATAATAATAATAATAATACTAACACAAATCTCAGCATTAATATTAATTATTACCATTATCGATTATCAAATATTAATATTATGCCTCTAGTTCTTCTTCATTTCCCACACCAAACATGAAGATGAATAAAATAACATCGGAACTAAAAATAATTAAAATGGGCGTTACAGCGCACTCGCGTGGGCTACCAAACATTTGAGACAGTATATGCTTAATCATACAACCATGCTGATTTCAAAGATGGACCCGATTAAATATGTCTTCGAAAAGCAAGCACTTTTCAGAAGAATTGCCAGGTGGCAGATGGTACTGACAGAGTACGATATTCAATATTTTCCCAAAAGGCTATAAAGGGGAGTGTTATGTCAGAGTATCTCGCCGAACAGCCAATTGAAGACTATCAATCTATGAAATTTGAATTTCCTGATGAAGACATCATGTATCTGAAGATGAAAGATTGTGATGAACCGTTGCCTAACGAAGGTCCTGAGCATGGCTCCCAGTGGCAGATGATATTTGATGGTGCTATTAACTCGTACAGTAGTGGAGTTGGGGAAATCATCACGACTCCCCATGGGTCTCATATCCCATTCACTTCCAGGTTGACATTTCCCTGCACCAACAACGAAGCAGAGTATGAAGCGTGCATCATGGGGTTGGAAGAAGCCATTGATCTGAGGATCAAGAACCTAGTTGTGTACAGCGATTCAGCGCTAGTTGTAAATCAAATCAAAGGATAATGGGAGACCAGGCAACCCAATCTGATTCCTTATATGAACTATGTAAGAAGGTTGTTGTCATTCTTTGATCGTGTAGAGTTACATCACGTGCCGAGAGCGGAGAACCAGATGGCAGATGCTCTAGCAACATTATCCTCAATGTACAAGGTGAACTATTGGAATGATGCTCCAAGAATAGTCATCTCGCGCATTGATAGGCCAGCATTTGTATTTTCCATTGAGGAAGCCTCTGATGGCAAGCCATGGTTTTATGACATCCAGAATTTTCTTAAGAAGGTTGTCTGGAAACTTTTATCTGAACCAAGATGGTGTACTTTACAAGAGGAATTATGATTTGGTGTTATTAAGATGCATGGACGAGAAAGAAGCAAGCTTGCTTATGGAAGAGGTCCACGAAGGAGCCTTTGGTATGCATGCCGGCGGGCACGCCATGTCTTAAAAGCTGTTACGAGCAAAGTATTATTGGCTGACGATGGAATCTGATTGTTTCAAATATGCGAAGAAATTCCATAAATGCCAGATTTATGCAGACAAGATTCATGTGCCGCCGTTTCCTCTGAATGTCATGGCATCTCCTTGGCCCTTTTTTATGTGGGGCATTGACATGATTGGCAAGATCGAGCCAACCGCATCCAATGGACATCGTTTCATCCTAGTTGCCATTGACTACTTTACCAAGTGGGTGGAAGCAGCCTCCTATGCGAATGTCACGAAGCAAGTTGTAGCCAGATTTATCAAAAAGGACATCATCTGTAGATACGGAGTGCCTGAAAGAATCATCACTGATAATGGTTCAAACTTAAACAACAAGATGATGAAGGAATTGTGCCAGAGTTTCAAAATCGAGCATCACAACTCATCGCCCTATCGTCCGAAGATGAACGGCGCTGTTGAAGCGGCCAACAAGAATATCAAAAAGATAGTGCAAAAGATGGTTGTAACCTATAAAGACTGGCATGAGATGTTTCCCTTCGCTTTGCACAGATATCGTACTTCTGTACGCACCTCAACTGGTGCAACTCATTTCTCGCTGGTGTATGGTATGGAAGTTTTCCTACCATTAGAAGTCGAGATTCCTTCTCTGAGAGTTCTGGTCGACGTCAATCTTGATGAGGTAGAATGGGTAAAGAACATATTGAATCAACTTAGCCTGATGGACGAGAAAAGGCTAGCGTCTATTGCATATGGTTGGTATTATCAGAGCCGGATGAAGAAAGCTTTCGACAAGAAGGTGCGCCCTTGAAGCTTTCAGATGGGTGATCTTGTGCTGAAAAAGATTCTCCCTCCACAAACAGATCACAGGGGAAAATGGACTCACAACTATGAAGGTCCATACATCGTGCGAAAGGTCTTCTCCGGAGGAGCCTTGCTGTTATCCACCATAGATGGTGAGGATTTTACATCCCCTGTGAACGCAGACGCAGTTAAAAAATACTTTGCTTAAAGAGACCCGCTGGAAAGGAAAAAGAATATCCAGGCAAAAATTGGGCGTCCCGGCGAACCATAAAAAGAATGGGTTCGGGAAAAAGTTAGGGATATAAAAGAAAAAAAATGTAAACCCGCAAAGTTAAAAACCTGAAAAGGCGATTTTGGCAAAAACGGTTATCCTGGAGAATTGAAAACCCGCAAGGGCGATTCAGGCAAAAGTTAGGAATTTAAAAAAGCAAACGACTGCGGTCTGCGTGTGATCTTCAGAGCTTAGTGGATTGAGGGAGGACCTGTGGGCCGTTTATCTGAATCAATCTCTTCTGAAGACGAAGCGTCGGTGAAGCATCAGAGTCATGCGGGTCATAGATGGATCAACTTATGGTGTTCGTCTGTGCCACATTGCCGACATTCTGTATATTTCTGTGCATTTCTGTATATTTTTGCGCAGCTTCCTCTTTTCAGGGGTTGCATCTGCTGTAAAATCTTGTCTATTTATAAGCCCATATGTCAATAAAGCATATACTATTCAGTAATTGTTTGCTTTAGCCTTACTGTTTTGTTTGCAAAAAACGCCCGATGTTTTTGATAAATTGTGCATACATAAACTTGCAGGCTTTGCCAATAATCGTTAAAACTTTGAGTTATTTGAACAACATCACGGATGGTGACTGAGATAGTTCCTTTGTACAGGATATCTTGTCTGTTTGTTCGTTTTTGCAGGGTCGTTAGCCTTAGGGCAATTCGTCAGAGGTGTATTTCCAGTTTGAACATCTCTATCCCCGGTAGAGTTGTATGCAGGTGGACCAAGCAGTTAAGTGTGCGCGCTTATCCCCAGCAGTTGGTCGGTACACATTTAGCTCTTCGCAGTTCGAGACCGAAGTCTCCAGCAGAGTAAGGTTATCCCCCCAGAGGGTCGAGATTGATATTCCCAACAGATTAAGTGTGCGCGCTTATTCCCAGCAGTTGGTATGTACACATTTAATCCCTGCAGGTTGCAGGTATGTATTTACTCCCCAGCGAGTCGAGATGGGATTTCTCCCCACAGAGTTTGAACGCATAACTTTGTATCCCTTCGGAGTTCAGTTTGTTGAATCACCCCCAAGCAGAGGTCGATGTGGTTCCCTCGTTGGGCGATCCCCAGTAGAGTTGGCTTTTCTCCCTTGCAGGATCGTAGAGTTGTCTCTATCCTCAGCAAAGTCAACATGAAGTGGTTCTATTTCCCTACAGAGATAGACTATTTCCCAACAAAGTCGGTAAGTTTGTGGTTCCCTGGTAGAGTGGATCTATAGCAGAGATAGTTTGTGCCTCAGGTGAGCAATTCCTGGCAGGTTGAATTTTGAATTTTTCCCGGGTAAGTCGTCACTTTCAGGTGAGTATTGGTGAGCCCTTCGGGGCTATTTTCTTCAGCAGGGCGTGTTGTGAATCTCGGTAGTTGATTCGGGGTTCCTCGCAGAGTTGTTAATTCCCCAGTAGGGTGAATTTGTTCTCAATGTCTGGTTGTCTATCCGGCAGAGCCGTCTTTTCCCCAGAAGAATTGTATTCTGGAAGGTCGTTCAGGGCATTTCCCTCAGCAGGATTTTGATGTGAATCCCCAGCTGAGTTTGAACTTCTTGTTCTCGTTTCTCAGCTGAAGTCCAATTATGATTGGCATGTGTTAACCTTTTCCCCAGCAGGGTGGATCTTGGGTTTCTTCTCAATATTTATTTTGCTGGTTTGGTTCCGTGGCATGTTGCATTATGTGCATAGCATTCCCCAAACACATAGCATTTCCATTTCGTATGGAGCATTACGCCATTTTTAAACATACGCATGTGAAACATAAGCCAGGTGGTTACCTCTTTGTTTGCAGGTGTATCTCCGACAGATGACTGTTATCTTTGCCCGAATGGTATCCATACCATGGCACTTTCCGTTAGCCCGCGTGGTATCTAGACCCCGACTTACGTCTTTTCCAGCAACGTCGCCTGACTTCGGTCGATGGTGTTGTCATAAGCTCATATGGTATCCAGACTTTGATGAGTATGTTGATGGTTTACTTTGCTCCCGTGGTATTCAGACCCCGACAAAGGTTGTTTTTCTGCCCAAATGGTATCCAGACCATGGCAATTTCATATTTGTTTTGTCCGTTGAGTATCCAGACTCCGGTCAATCTCGTTGAGTATCTAGACTCCGGCCATTTCCGTTGAGTATCTAGACTCCGGTCAGTTACGTTGAGTTTTCAGACTCCGGCCATTTGAAAGGTTATCTTCTGCCCGTATGGTATCCAGACCATGGCAAGTTGTGATTGATGTAGTTGCCCGTATGGTATCCAGACCATGGCAAGTTGTGATTGATGTAGTTGCTCGTATGGTGTTCAGACCTTGATGACTAGTGATTTCTTATAGCCCGCGTGGTATCCAGACCCCAACTTACATTTTCCCCAGCGGTGTCGCTGGACCTCAGCTGTTGTTATAAACCCATGTGGTATTCATACCCTGATGAGTACATTTGTGGTGCATTCCTTTGTCCATTGAGTATCCAGACTCTGGTTATTACGTTGAGCATTCAGACTCCGGTTATTTCATTGAGCGTTCAGGCTCAGGTTATTTACGTCGAGCATTCGGGCTCCGATTATTTCATTGAGCGTTCAGGCTCCAGTTATTTTGTTGAGCGTTCAGGCTCCGGTTATTTCGTTGAGTATTCAGGCTCCGGTTATTTACATTGAGCGTTCAGGCTCCGATTATTTCGTTGAGCGTTCAGGCTCCAATTATTTTCGTTGAGTATCCAGACTCCGGTTATTTCGTTGGGCATTCAGGATTCAGTTATTTCATTGAGTATTCAGACTCCGGCTTATTTCGTTGAGTATCCAGAATCCGGTTATTACGTCGAGTGTTCAGACTCTGGCCTAGCCTATTGACTCATTTTGTTTGTCGAATATCCAGATTCCGACAATTTGAAGTAGTATGTTCTAAGCTTGTATGGTATCCAGACCATGGTGCAATCTTTGATGGACACGTTCATCTTATTATGTTGGTTCCTCAGCAGAGTTGCTTGGTTAAGTTTCTCTCTTCCCCAGTGGAGCATTTTCAAGATGTTTATCAGCTTTGGTTGATTCGGCCTTAGGGTTCGATGCTCGCTTTTATTTAGCGAATGCCTGTGTATTAGCAGATGTGTCTTCCGACTGTGTGTCAAAGGTTGTTAATCAATCAGCTTGTTGCCGTTGCAACTATCAGTTCAATTATTTCTGGAGATTTTTATCCCCAATCAGAGTTTGTAGTTTATTTCTGTGGTTGGCAAATTTCTGGGGTTCTTCGATATTCAACCATCTTTTACCTTGATTGTTTGAAAGTCATTCGCTTTTCACTCATTCAGGTACAAGTCGCTTGAATAAGGGCAGCTGTTGTACCCCAAAATTTGCCCAACCTTTTCTTTACTTGGCTTATGTTTTATAGCATTTACATTTGCATATCATTGTTCATTGGCAGGGGATCAAGAGGTGTGCATAGCAAGAGAGGTTTGTCAAGGGTTCCAAGCAAGCATGATTGCTCATCAAGTCATTAGAAGCTGGTCAGAGCTCTTTGAGAAAGTGAATGGATGTATATTGCTTATCTCCTATCTTGGAGGCCAATTGAGGATCATCTGAGAATCACAAGTTCATGGATATGAATATGAGATGTTGTGAAGCTCATTGAGTGCTTTGATAGCCATTGTGGAGCTTATGCAAGTTGTTATATCATGGGCAAGAGGTTGCAGTCAGAGGATTGTACACCTAGGGTTTCATCTGCCTAGTGCAAGATCCATTGTGGATTTGAGGGAGATTAAGACTTAGTTCAAAGTCTTTGGAGTCATGGAAATTTGTGTTGAGGCATATAAGATGTTATTTCAAAATCAATTAAAGAAGAATTAAGAGTGTGAGAAGTTACTAAATTAGGGTTTCAGAGGTTTGTTAGTGTAAAGTCCCCCTGTTTAGTGCCTAACTTCAAGACCACATATCTCAAGATACAAGTGTAATATCACTTTGACATAAACATGAAACTTGTAGATCATGTTCTTAGCTTTCTTTTGAGTACTAGAATTCATCCATTGGGTTTGTAGAACTCAAGTTATGATGCTGGCAAGTTATGGGTCTCAAATGAACCATATTTTCAGTCAACAAAATTCAACCAACTTCCAAGGCACTTTTGACCTAGAATCATGTTTCTCATCAACTTTTAATGAACATGAAAGTTGTTCCTCATGATCTTAGCGTTCCAAAAAGTCTTAGAAGTCCTTCATCTCATTTGTAGAACTCAAGTTATGAAGCTCGCAAGGCAGGGGTATTTTGGTAAAGTGAGATTATAGGTCATTTTCATTATAGGTCTTGTTCATGACCTTATGCACTTCAAATGAAAGGTATTAATTTCATCCTAAAGCACAATTTTGTCATGGATTTGGCATGTATATGAAGATTGGTGAAGAAAATCAATGGAAAAATGGACTTAAAGTCATGAGTTAAATTGAATTGGTTTTAATTCATTTTCATGTCATGTTTGTGCTTATTTTGATCCACAATGCCATAACAAGGAGAATGCACCAATTAATTTGGAGTCATGCAAGCCAGAACTCGTGATTTTCAAGCTTACTTCAAGAAGAAGTTTCACATTCAATTTCCACCCTTAGATCAAATTAAGGATCAATTCTCATCCACATGATCACTACCCACTCTCAGCAACTGATTTGAATCAAAATCAAGGAAAATGGGAGGGAATTCACGTGTGCATGAAGCTTGAATTTCCAATTTGGGCATTTTTGAATTACATTCTAATCAGGCCAAATTGGGCCTCTAAATCATTCTAGATCCAACATATAAAAGTTCCAGATGAAGTTCGGAGCTTCATTGGTGCATTTTGGTGGAGAATTGAGCAGAGCATAGTTAGAAAATTCAAGAGAGAAGTGAAAATCGTGAATCAAAATTGAGGCCATTTCAGCTCAAACTAAAGCAAGCAGCATCTTCCTTGATCTTCATTGAGTGGATCTGCATCTTTTTGAGCAAGCAAAGCATCTGTAGAAGTTCCAACGGAGAGACTCCATTAGGTAATCCTCAAATCAAGATTTCTCTCATAATATGCATCCATTTCACTCCATTGTTGTTGCAAACTGAAGTCCTACATGTGTAGGAAAATTCTAGATAGGTTAGAGTTGTGTTTATGGCAATTTCAGTTTGGTGCTTGAAACTTCTTGCGTTCGAATCTCTCTGTTCTTGCATGATAAATAAAATTGGATTGTAGATTCATGATCTACATAACATGGCGATCATTTTAGTATAAAATTTTGCACGTTTTGGTTAAGTCTTGCACCTGCAACTCCGGTGGTGTTACTGGAGAAGACGACTGGAACAATGGTTCCGGCGTCTGGTTTGTTTTCCGTTTAGCTGACTTGGATTGCCACATGTGCGCGCTGAATCTTTGATTGAAATGAGATCAACAGCTTGGATTTGCTTTGACCAGCCAACGTGGTGCTTGGACTTGCCACGCGTTTAAATGAAACGCTTCATTTCATGATTGGATCTAGTTTGTTTTGATTGGGCTCAGACACGCTAATCACACTCCCTCTCTTCCTTGGCCCAATCATTTTGCCTTGTCTGACTGCTATTTGCACCACTGCACTTATTTCTTTTATTTTCTTTTATTTTTCATGATGTTTTGATTTTAATTCAATAAAAATAGTTTCAAATGTTGTAAAATCGCACAAAAATATTTTTATGACACTTTGAGATATCATTTAATTTTTGGAAATGTTTATTTTCATTTTTCATTTATTTTTCAATTAAAAAGATATTTTCTATTTGGAGTTGTTTTTAATTGAATTTTAATTGTTCTTGCTTGTTCTTGCATGGTTTCTTGAGCAATATTTCTCTCCAATGATTGGAACTTTTTTCTCATGTCAGTGATGAGTTGAAGAGTTTTATAAGATGCTTTTGCCCCTGTTTTGACCATTTTTGGTTTGACTTTGATCTCATTTTTGTTGACCCTCGACAATCCTCCTTCAAAGTGGAGCATCCTTGTGAATCAAATTCTTTGATGATGCTTTGAAGTGACTTTGATTGTGATCTTTTGGCCTCTGGTTGCCAACTCTTTGATGTTTATTTGAGATTTTATTTGGTTATTTTTGAATCTTTTTCCTATTTTTGAGGTAACTTGCAAGTCAAGTTACTTCTAAGGGAGGTTCCTACAAGCACTTGACTTAGTTTGGATGGGAAATGACTTCTATGGATCCCTTGAGCTCTCAATTCTTGTTGATTCATACTTCTAACATGTTGATGTATTTGAATGCTCATTTTTAGGTCATAAACTTGTTCATTGCTTGTTGAGATTTGCATTTCTTTTAGGCTTTCCACTTGAAGTTCAAGTGTTGAATGTGCTTAAGACCTAGGTCTTTCTCTATGCCTATCTTGCATTCTCTTTGGTGCTTTTCCTTCTTTGGTTTATGTATTTTCTCCTCTCATCTTTGCTTCTTTCCCATGACCTTAGAGTCCCATTTGAGATGGTTTAGTCCCTCCTTTGGAGGTACTTGGAACATATCATGAATGGTGATTCTTTGAGGACTCCTTTGTTGTGTTCTTGCATGATCATTGAGTTTGCTTATGGTTGAGTTGCCCATTTGAGTTCCTTGCTGTCCTCACCTTGCCTCCCATTCTCTCATTTGATCATGTCCTCCTCTCTTTCCTTTTGGTGTGCCTTAGGGCTTGTGGTTGATGCTTGAATGGTTGTAGGACTTGTTCTCCTATTTCATCCCATTTTTGTGCATTTGTTTGCTCTCTTTTGTATGCATTCTTTCTTCCTTCTTCTTTGCATCTCTCATATGCATGCTTGAGGTTGAGATGTGATTATGGAGGCTATTGCACCACACTTTTTTCCTCCCTCACTTTCATTCTAATTGTGCATTACATGTTTGCATACTTATATCTTTCTTATTTCATGCTTGCTTCTTCTTCTTTTTATTTGCCATGTTCCCTTAGGATATCTAATCTCTCTTATTCAAGAGGGATTATGATAGACCTTAGGCTTGAATCCATGCATGATAACATTAGGTAGCATTCCCTTTTACCCCAATCATAAGCACACTTTGTATGAGAACATTAGGTTGAGTCTTAGTCTCCCGTTAGAGTGTCCCTCTCTTCTCATCTCAGAACACTTTCAAAACATCTAATAAAGGTTAAGGATTGTTATACATTACGAGCCTTAAGTAATTGGGAAATGGTGATTGGGGGGCCTCCTCTCAATCATCTAGAGTGTTTAGCGTATGTCCTTTGGACGATATGCGACGCATTCGCTCCTAGGTCATAATCTTTAGTGCAACATGAATTACAAACAATAATCAATGCACTTATTCTCTAAAAAACACAAAAACAAACTTCAAATATTTTTATCCTTCGGGATCTTAATTTGGAAAACCTTTTTTATAAGGATAGTTTTGTTAACTCTTGGTTCTACCGCAAACGGGTAACGCCTAAGTCTCCAATGGTCGAGCTGCATACACCTAACTGCTAGAACTAAGTTTTAACCCTACTCGGACCTAAAACATTTTGAACCAACCGATGTTCTTGTTATCCTAAACTATGTTTGCTCTGATTTCTCATACCAGATAAGGATACGTAGGCACAAGATGGCGATGTCTTGGTGAGCAACCTTCCCCACTTTCACCCGTAGTTAGCCGAACTACGTTGACTCTGACTTTCCCATTGCACGAGGGAATACGTAGGCATGGAGCGGCGATGCTCTATCGAGTATCTTTTTCTTTTCTTTTGTCCCTGAGTCGTAGCTTAGATAGTAAACACCCTTTTTAGATAGATAACAAAAGCGTGGATCCCATCGAGTACGATGGACGTGAGGGGTGCTAATACCTTCCCCTTGCGTAACCGACTCCCGAACCTGAGATATGGTTGCGATGACCTATCTTTTCCCGTTTTCGTTAGGTTTTCTCTAATCGTTTAATTTCCCTCTTTCGGGATAAGTAACAAACGGTGGCGACTCTTCTGTCCTTGTCGGCCCCTCTTCGCAGCGATGCGACACTTACATAGAATTACGGAACTCTAACCTAAGGCTAGGTTAAAAAGGGTAAGGACTCTAAAAAGGTCAAAAGGGAAAGCAAAGTAGGCTAAGCTATCCTAAACAAGATATAAAGTCAACATAGGGAATCCTTTCCTTTGGAATTAGACACAGGTAAACAACATCAAAGGAGCACCGAGAAAATCTTCAAGTATCAAAGCTAAAGGCATGAATGTATGACAACATATACAAAGAAAATACTAAAGTATCCAAAATCAACTCAAGAAATAAAACAACAAGTCTTCGATGAGGCACATAACATGTTAGAGATGAAGGAAAACAAGTAGTGCAAACATTTGTGTCTTAAAGTGTCAAACAAACATCATTATCTAACACACAAAGCCAAAATGAACCAAACAAGATGAGAACCCATAAAGGTCAGTATCTATACTTCATCATGTTCAACACATTCAAAAGATCAAGAAAAGGATACAAGAACACCAAACATACACCAAATCATGACTCACACACTTGTTAACAACAAGCTCATAAGAAAAACTCAAAGATGAATCAAACATTAAGGTCAAAGCATGAAACTAATATGGGACAGTAGCAATACCAAACATTTCAACTCATAAACAATCATATGACATCAAGAAAGCTTAACAAGTATCATACTCAAAAACATGATCAAAGAACTAAGCATGTACCAATTCATATCAACCACAAAAGGACTCAAACATCACATGCAAGCAAAGGAAGTGAAATAAGCAAGCAATAAACTTTGAAACAATAGAAGTCAGAAGCTCAAACTTAGCATTCAAGTCATTTAAAAGAACCAAGCATCAAATAGATTCACACTAGAATCATGTCTAAAAACTATGTCAAAACAAACCAAAATCATGTTCAAAGCAAACCTAACTTGAGGCATTAATCAAAAATAGTAAAATGGCCAAATAAATTCAAGTTAATGGCTCTACCTCATGGAAATACATTCAAGAATAAGTGTGGAGAAGATTTCTAAAATAAATGCACAAATGCTCACATAAAATAGGGAGAGAAGAAACACTCCTCCATCCAATCCTTATAGTGAAGTCTGTGACGAGCAAAGAAAAATGAATGTAAAAATTAACATGATCGTCGAGAAAATGCCATGGAAAAATCTTATATCTCTAACAACTTCTAGTGAGGATGATGATGAGATGAATTACGTTTTTCTTAGATATTTTTGAATTTTCCCTTCTCTGCATTTTCCTTCATGCAATTTCCATTCTTGTAATTTGAATTTCATAGTAATGATATGAGTTTTTCCTTTTTCCTTATAAATTGACCTTACTATCATATTTACTTTCTCCATAATGCATCTTTCCCTTCCTTTTTGATTTTGATAAAGGGGAACAAATATACTCTCAGGGTATAAGGGTATATTTTCTATCTAACACAAGGGGAGTTATCACTCTAAATATATTTATATTGTTTCTTTTACCACCTCTTTTGAGAGATGTGTTGCCATCATCAAAAAGGGGGAGAATGTGGAACCTTATTTTGTAGTCGATATGCTTTTAACAATGACATCTAATGATAAGGTAAGTATGAACAATTAAACAGATAAATATGCAAAACTATCTTTAGGGTTTGATAAACTTGATTATCTGATGATGGAAAATAAAGATTACAACTAAAGCCTCATCTCAAGCCACTCAAGCATGTGTCAACATAAAGAGTAATATCCGAAAAAGTCTTGAAGCATTATGGTGATCTCCAAATGAGTGAAAGATTATAAGGCAAAAGGACTTTATTTTAAAAGCATATGGCTAAAGCACACATGCTAAAATATTTTCATAAATTCTCTACCAAAAGAAAATATTTTGAAAAACATTTGGAAGTTGACACAAATGAATTGGGAGCAGTCAAAATAGCTATAGGCAAAATTTTGAATTTTCTAATTGATTATAATATTTACCCAATCGATTAGAAATGCGCAAACTTAAGGCCCAAGCTATCTTGAAGGCGCCTTGATTTTGTGCAACAACTAGATATCTTAAACTTCCTTTTTAAGAACTTGCAAACGATTATTTCTATCTTCTAATCAATTAGGAATAGGTGTTAATCGATTAGATTGTTATAAAATGATTTTATTGAAATTTCTTTTTTGAGCCAATCTCAGGCCTATAAATAGAGGTTCCATTTCTCATTTCAAATCATCCAAAATCGTGTTTTGCCACTTTCATATCTCTCTCTCTATCTCTCTCTCTCTCTCTCTCTCTCTCTCTCTCTCTCTCTCTCTCTCTCTCTCTCTCTCTCTATCAACATTTGTTTAACTTTCTATCACTATATTTTTAACCTAACTGCTTTTGTGGGAAAAGCAATTTTGCGAGTGAGATTATTTTTGTAATTCTGGAAAAGGTAGAATTGTAAATTCACCAAGGGAATCTTTTGTATACACCTTTGTTGAATATTGCCCACTTAGGGATTCGTTTAGATTAAAAGCTAAACCCATAAAAATATTTTTTGTTTGGGATTATGTGATTCAGTCCTAGTTTAGGTTGGAAATCAATCTGTGATAAAGTCTCATAGGTTCTTGGTCATCCCGGTGTTAAACCAAGATAGGTTGAAGATCAGACTAATATTAAAAGCTTCATAGGTTGGAGATCATCCTGGTGTTAAAATATCTCATATTTTTGGTTATCACGTGTAAAACTAAGGTATTGAGCTCAAAGGTTTTGGAACTTAAAGAATAACAGCTCAAAGGTTTGTGTTTGTAGAGAGAAGACTAATCGCTTCAAACCATCATTCGGAAGGAAGATTGACCACTTCACTCTCAAACTTATAGTGAAGAAAAGGTGCAACTGCCTATATCTATCCTCTTGCATTTCTTGGTTGAAGATCAACCGCCATTCCTTATGTAAGGGGGTTCATGAAACTTTCCTACTAAAAGCTCTCAATTTTTCAATGGAAACTCTCAAGATCAATTCTTGGGGACAGGACTATGTCGTTTTCTAATGAACCTGTATAACTCTTGGTGTTCTCATTCTTCCCTTAACTCTTTTATTTTTTATGCATTTTATTTTCCACATCTAAGTTTTCTAAAATATTTTCAAACCTTAAATTTATTTCTAATTTTTTTTAAAACCAAGTTTTCCCAAACCACATAATTCACCCCCCTCTTGTGTGTGAAGACTCAAGTCCAAAAAAACCTAGGCCTAAAAGAGGGCTCATAAATACATCTCCCAAGTTGGAGAAAAGATGAATCTTAAGCAATATAAATCACACCCCATACATGTCTACGCCTAAGCACACCACTTAATAATAGAGCCTCTCACCTCACATGAGTAGTGTCTCTAAACCACCATAAAACACCACCATACGAGGCTTCTTGCCTCCATGGGCAAGCCCTAACCACCATACAACATAATATACCTACTATGGTCTTTGAGTCCCCCTGCCCTTGTAGAAAGAACCCACACATCTATACTTTGTTACTAGTACAATGGCTCCCACCGTGGGGCCCTGGTAAAACAAACATGGGCCAAAGCTTCTTCATCACCATAAGCCTAATCATTACTATCATTCACTTCTTTACCTAGCCACTTTTGGTCGTGGTTAACAAGAGAGTTCTATCCCTTACGCCAGAAGGTACCAATAGTAGAGGATGATGTACACAACATCAAACAACACTAATAAGAGTCCAATCACATATAGAAGATGGATTTTTTGGATTATAGGGTCCACTAGAGTCGCTAAGGGACTATCTCACCGATCTAATGAAGCCACCAATAGGGTCATCCCACCAAACCCAGAGACGTCTGTGGGGGCGTTCCAAAATAGACTCTAGGTGGGAAACTTTAACGAGCCTCTTTTCTAAAAGCCAATGCTCTTGTTGGTGGAATCAGTCACCCGAGCAGAATGCTACATAAAGGGCGAGGAGAGCAACACTGAAAAGAAGGTGCGTAATGTCAAAGAGCATGTTCCCAATGCAAAGGGTTCACACCACCCAAAGAATAAAAATTATACATATCCCATAAAGGGCAAAAACATGTTTTAGAAGATAGGCAAGGTGGCATGCAACTTCAAGCCCCTGAACACTCGTTGTGAACATATCTGGTGCGAGGTTCTCCACCTGCACAACATCCCTACACTGCCCACTCTAAAGGCGGATGTAATGAGTCTTAAATTGGGAAGTTTGTGCGAGTTCAATAGAGTCAAGGGACACCACACTAAAGATTTCTACCAGCTCAAAAGGAAATTGATGGGCTAATCCTAGAGGGGCAACTCATGAAATATATGAAAGACGACTCCTCCCATGCATCGGAAAAACCTAACTCACGAGGGTGAGATGACGTAGGAAGCCTCAGGCCTAACAAAGAAGAAGAAGTACTGCAAGGAGAGGGAAGTAAAGTTGTGTACCACACACTCAACACTATAGCATGATGATTCATCAAGGGCGGGAAACCAACTGTGCTAGTAGAAGGTATGCCGTCATATCCTGAGTATAGAAGACCTCTCTAAAGGCAATCCTAAACGCTAGAAACCATAATCTGATTCTTTTAGAAAGATGTTGCTGGCATTCAACCTGACAATGACAACCTCATGGTTATCGCAGTCAAATGCGACAAATGGGAGAATAAGAGAGTTCTCACTGACCAGGGGACTTATGCACACATGTTGTACTAGGAGGCGTTATAAATACTTTTCCTCGACCCAGAAGACTTGAATTCTTTCAAATGATTGTTGGTCGAATTTTCTAGAGAACAAGTATAAGTAAAGGGATACATCACCTTGAAGATCACCTTCGGAGAGCAAGATCAAGCCAATGAAATAAAGGTTAGGTATTAGGTTAATGATGCCCCCTCTTCCCATAATATGATTATAGGGCAACAAGATTTTAAAAAGTGGGGTGCCACCTTGTCGATTATGTATTTATGCATGAAGTACCCACTCCTAAATGAGTGATTAGGGCTTATCCGAGGAGATTAGAAGATCACCATGAAATGTTACACATAGAGTCTAAAGTTGAAAAGGGTCCATGCTTCAGGAGGGAGAGCAAAGTGAATGGTTTTAAGAATAAAGTCACCATGATAAACCTTCAAGAGCTAGGAGGCTTCCCCTCCAGCCACTGAGAATATTGAAGATTGAAGGCCCACAAAGGATGTCATCTAGAGACATTTGCATAGTTGTTATTTATTTACTTTCCTTTATGAATTATTTGCTACTTTGTTATCATCTTTTATAGGCAAGTGTTGCATTTATACTGATTATAAAGGACAAGTTACTACATGAGGTGCACTCTTTTCCATTTTCACTTTTTAATAGAGTAAGGGTTTTTAATGAGGAACCTCGTTTTATTATTTCATACAATCCATAATTGTTGATTCTTACTTACTTTGCAGGAAACCTGAAAGCTCAAGAGAAGATCGCCCATAGAGGCAATCAAACTAGATGAGTCCTTAAGTGGGATCCTTGCCGCCCATAGAGGCAATCAAGTCGTTGGATCCTTAAGTGGGATCCTTTCCGCCCATAGAGGCGATCAAAATCGTTGGATCCTTAAGTGGGACCCTTGTCGGCCATATAGGCGATCAAATCACTGGATCCTTAAGTGAGATTGTTGTACCCATAAAGGTGATCAAAATTGTTGGGTCCTTAAGTAGGACTCTTTCTTCCCATAGACGAAATCAAGTCACATGATCCTTAAGTGGGCTCCTTTCCCCTAGAGAGGCGATCAAGTCACTGGATTCTTATTTGGTCCTAGCCTCTCATAAAGGCAATCAAAATTGTTGGGTCCTTAAGTGGGACCCTTTTCTCCCATTGAGGCGATCAAATAGTTGGATCCTTAAGTTTGATCATTTCCGCCCTTAGAAGTAAAAAAAATGCCATGGCCCTAAAACTAGATGCTTGTTAAGTTCCCCTGCAGCCAAATTATTGCAAGAGGAACAATGATAACATATGCCCTTAATGCTAAAGGGTTAAAGACACAAGGATAACAATAAAAGAAGTTAACAATAAAGGTGCCTTCATGGGGCTCCAAATCGAAAAAATAACAAGTGTACTATTTTGCCAATGCAGTAATAAAAGGAAATTTCCACGAATATCGATCTCGAGGACTGGATAGGAATATAAGTTCTGATTTCAATTCAATCAAACAAAAAGTACTTGGGGTTTTGAAATTGTTGGTTTAATTATAAAAATAATTACAAATAAAAGAAGGAAATTGATTAAGTGGTTTCAACAAATATGAGTAACATGCTAGGGGAAGTGTGTGATCCGACTCAGTAACAATCTGAATTAGCACTGCAACAACTTATTGTAACTAACTAATAACCGATTCTTTAGAATGCTTACTCCTAAGTCCTTAGTGAGAAAACCTTTAATCACCCACCCTAACTCATATGTCCATAGAGAATTGCAGATGAAATTAAACAATCAATTATCAAGAATATTCAGGTTTCTATAGGGTATCCCTAGTCCTAGGTGATATCTACTACAAAATGATCCAAAGCAAGGCATTAACAACAGCGGTCCAGCCTAATCGTTAATCGAAAATAAAACCCTGTTTGTCCGACAGGGCAAGCTTTAAGAATAGCTAGAGACCAAATCAGTTATGAAAAACAAAGGAATTATTATTGCAATACTAATATCATAACCATTACATATTCAAATCAGGGACACCCCATAGCATTTGGGGGTTTAGTTACTCATAATATTCAAGGAAAATACAATATAAAAATTAGACATTACAAGAAATTAGAGAAACTCGGATTGTCAATCGCTTCCGCTCTTGAAAACCCTTCGTCTTCCAAAGAACTTGAGCTCTCCAATCTTTTGATTGTATAATTCTTCTCCCGTCTAAAAAAAGTTATTTCTTTTCCTTCTCAAAAAGCATCTAAAATACTCCTAGGTCTAACACAACAGTAGGGAAATGCCCAAAATACCCTCATGGGTCACATAAGTTAAAAATCCAAGAAAATTAGAAGATTAAGCGCTTCAGCCAACACGGGCCGTATCAGCTGACACGGGCCGCCGTGTTCTCCCCCTGGCTATTTGCAATAAAACTTCTATGTTCCAGGGATGCTGACACGGGCCGTGTTACCCCCCTGGATTCTCCCTTTCTTGTATATTTTCTTGGTCAGGCATATCCTCCTGACACGGCCCGTGTCAGGCAACACGGGTGGCCGTGTCAGGCCTTCTGTAGCTTACCAATATCACTCCTGGAAATACTGTATTGTCCACTTTTTCGCTCCGATTCTTCCTAATTGCTTACCTGACCCTAAAAACGATGGAAATACCAAACCAACGCATAAAATGCGATAAAAGGAAATAAAATGCAACTAAACATATAAGGGGATTAACTAAAACTATTGGTAAAATAACGCATAAAAACCATTGATCAAACTCCCCCAAACTTAAACCGTTGCTTGACCTCTAGCAAGAAGCTTGCATAAAGATTTTTCAGATCAAATGGTATACATCAAATAAAAGACTTGTGAAGGTAAGGTGTGTCGATACTCATAAGTGAGCCTTTGTTTCGATCGACTAAGACTAGTTCTCTTGGTAATCGTTCATTAACGAAGGTATTACACAAACACATACCCCGGTAAATCCACGGACCTAAATCCCCCTTTTGGCCACCTCTCCAACTATGCTTTGGGCTTAAGTCTTTTCTTCTACTTTCTACCCTTTTCATTCAGATAATCAGATTAAGGCACTTTTGATCGCTTTCTCTCACATGTACAAAATTTGATCGAGACTTTTTTGAGGCACCTTTATTCTTTTTTCTCACGCGTTGGCGTTTATTATTCCACTTTGGGACGACTATAGAGATTCAACCGCCATTAGGCTAAGTAACCAGGTGAGGGTTACCCAACTTAGAAGGACCGGTTGTCTTCACCGTCATTACTCATCATTTTGTTTTGTGCCATAAGTCATTCTCTCAATAAACTTTATACATGAAATTCTCTTTAATCATGTCGGACTATCATTATGAATTAATCGGGGAATACTTTTCAAATCCAAGTACTATGGCACAAATCTACACGTTGGACTCGTTTCCTTACTCCGGAGAATCTAAGGTGTTCAGGTTATACCTCAATTTCCAAAATTTCCCAAATTCCCTAGTTTTAACTCCTCTTCCTTCAAACTCTATATACTTTCCTAACTATTTCACACATCACAGTATTCACAAGAAAATTTTTTACGGTCCTTATTCAGGGAGAGTTCAAAGCGATTTTTAAACATAAGCATACAAACACAATTAAAAAGTACTTAAAATAAAAACTCAAAACAGTAAATCCTCCCCCAAACTTGAACTAAACATTGGCCTCAATGTTTTAGAGTATGAGAGGAAGAGACGTAACTTACAGAGATCCTTACTGAGGAGTCGGAGGGTAGTGCAACACCCATTTGCTACATCCTAGCTTGCACCTGTAAGGTCTCGTTTATTACCTGCAAACGAAACAAAATAACAACAAAAATAAAATGATCAATCATTAAAAACGTGGGTTGCCTCTCACGTAGCGCTTCATTTAACGTCACTTGACTCGACGATTCACTCTCTATTATTATGGGGGGTATTTCAGCTTCCACACTTTGTTGCTTGACCTTTCCGCAACAAAGGACCGGTCAAGTTTAGAGATAACATCAACTTTGTGTATTAAATCACATCCAACATCAATGTTCTTCCTTTTTCTCATCTTGACTCCTCGAATGAAGTTTGGAGTCTTGCTATGTACCCTAGACGACTGAGATATTGTAACCTGATAGATTACACCAGATACTTTTTTAGGACGTGGTTTTGAACTTTTGCCTTTTTCCACTGTTTTGATCATTCCCACTGAAGGTTGATTATTTTCCTCTTTACCTCGCTTCTTGATGTCCAAAACTTTTAAAGTTATTTTCTCATCAAAGGATTTAAAGGTTAGAGTACCTGTTTCAATATCAACATTGCACCGACTAGTAAGCAAGAATGATCAGCCAAGTATGATGGGAGTCTCTTCATCTTCTGGGATATCCATAATCTCAAAATCAAATGGGAAGGTAAAGTTATCAATCGTCACCAGTACATCCTTTGCTAGCCCATATGACTTCTTAGTCGTGTGGTCGACAAACTTCAAGTTTGTTCCCGTATCGCTCACTTTTCCAATACCCAGCTTTTTGAAAATATTTAAAGGCATGAGACTCACACTAGCACCTGAATCAATAAGGAACTTTTTGAAAGTTCTATCTTTTATAGTACATGGGATTGCTACAGGTCCAGGTTTTTTCCGCTTGATGGGGATTCTCATTCCTTGTGATATTTCACTACACTGCTCAGTTGAAATTTTCTGCTCCTCACCCATTGTTCTCTTTTTCCCCATTACCTCTTTCATGAATTTCTTGTACAAAGGCATTTTCTCGAGTGCTTCAAAGAACGGCATATTGATTTCTAACTTTTTGAACATCGTGCTAAAATTTTCAAAGTCTTTCTCCTTCTGGTCCTTCTTTGTAACTCTCTGAGGGTAAGGTAGCTTGATTTTTGGTTTAACCTCCTCTTTCTCTTTCTCTTTAGTTGGCTTTGCAGGTGGTACAAAATTTTCCGGTTCTTTCCTATTTTCTCTCATTTCTAGTTCTTCCACAACTCTATGACTTCTTGTTGTGACAATATTAACATTCTCATGATTTTTTGGATTCGGTACTGTCGCGCTCGGGAGGGTTCCTTGAGTTTGCATGGAGAGTTGTTGGGCTATTTATCCCATCTGAACCTCGAGATTTTTTATAGAAGTTGTGGTGTTCCTCTAATTATTTCGTGTCTCTTCTTGGAATTGAATATTTTGAGCTGCCATATTTTCAATGGTTATCTCTCATTCTGCTTTCTGAAGAGCCTGTTGCTGCTGTTGATATTGAGGTTAATTCTGGTATTTCTAGGAGAAGTTATGATGATTCTTCCACCCTGGATTATAAGTCTGAAAATATGGATTATTCTGCTTCAGAAACTTCATATCTTCAATTTGTTTAGCAGTCGCAACGCAATATGCAATAAAATAGGGTCCACTACAAATCTCACAACTCACAACTTGGACAGGTTTAACTTGAGCCACAATTTGAGTACTTACATTCATTACTTTAAGCATTCTTTCTACTTCAGCTTTGATTTGATCTTCCATTTTCACAACTTGATTAGCCAACTTCAAGTCAATTGTACCTTCCGGTTTACTCACACTACAGTCATATAGTTCCAAATGCTCATTTGCAGAAATGGCTTCATTGGTATTCGTAATATCAGTGGGTGTTGTAAAGTTTGATGAGCCACCAGCTGCCGTATTAATTAGTTGCTTAGTCTTCATCTTGAGATTATTCAAAAATATCTACATCTGTTCAGTTTGATCCATGTTATGAGTAGGACATGCAAACAATAACTGTTTGAACCTTTTATACGCATCGCCCAGTGATTCTCCCTCCTTCTACTTAAAATTCATGATATCATATCTTTTACGAATGTACACAGAGGCAGGAAAATACTCATTAACAAAGGCCTTCTCTATGTCTTCCCGAGTAGCAATACTTCCGGCGGGTAACGAGTAAAACCACTCTTCAACATCTTCAGAGAGAGTGAACAAAAACATTCTTGATTTTTTTGCTTTATCAGTGTGCCCATCAATCTTGAGAGTAGTGCTCATAGTCAGAAATCTTTGCAGATGTTTGTTGGCATCTTCATTAACCTTTCCGGTGAAAGGTCTTCTCTCAAGTTGGGTGATGGTGCTCGGATGCAACTGGAAATTTTCCACATTCACCGGTTGGTTTACAATTGTTAACCTACCAGTCGGTGCATTAGCTCCACCATAATCACCAAGTAGTCTCTCTGCTGGTGGAACTCCAGCCATAGTCACAGTATCTCTATCTGAGTCTGAACCTAAGTTGGAATACTTTGAATGAATAAAGACTCTTTCTTCTTCTGGTGCTGACGCTAAAGATTCTGTTTTTGAAGCTTCCAGTCTTGCTTGTCTACGCCTTGCGTGTAGAGTTCTTTCAATTTCTGCGTCAAAAGAAAAATTAGCTGAGGATTCTCCTCGCATAGAAATGTTAGACGCAGATTAGTAGTAACGGAAAAAAATAATATAAAAAAACTGAAAACTAAAATTTTGGTTGCAGAGAAATAAAATTTCAATTGAATTAAAATTAAACTTATATTTTTGCAGTCCCCGACAACGGCGCCAAAAACCTGATCAAAAAAATAGCAAGTGTACTATTTTGCCAATGCAGTAATAAAAGAAAATTTTCCCGAATATCGATTTCGAGGACTGAGAAGGAATATAAGTTCTAATTTCAATTCAATCAAACAAAAATTACTTGGGGTTTTGAAATTGTTGGTTTAATTATAAAACTAATTACGAATAAAAGAAGGAAATTGACTAAGTGGTTTCAACAAATATGAGTAACATGTTATGGGAAGTGTGTGATCCGACTCAGTAACAATCTGAATTAGCACTACAACAACTTATTGTAACTAACTAATTACCGATTCTTTATAATGCTTACTCCTAAGTCCTTAGTGAGAAAACCTCTAATCACCCACCCTAGTTCCTATGTCTATAGAAAATTACAGATGAAATTAAGCAATCAATTATCAAGAATATTCCGGTTTCTATAGGATATCCCTAGTCCTAGGTGATATCTACTATAGATTGATCCAAAGCAAGGCATTAACAATGGCGGTCCAGCCTAATAGTTAATCGAAAATCAAACCCTGTTTGTCCGACAGGGCAAACTTTAAGAATAGCTAGAGATCAAATCAATTATGAAAAATAAAGGAATTATTATTGCAATACTAATATCATAGTCATTACAGATTCAAATCAGGGACACCCCCTAGCATTGGGGGGTTTAGCTACTCATAATATTCAAGGAAAATACAACAAAAAAATTAAACATTACAAGAAATTGGAGAAACTCGGATTGTCAATCGCTTCCGCTCTTGAAAACCCTTCGTCTTCCGAAGAACTTGAGCTCTCTAATCTTTTGATCGTATAATTCTTCTCCCGTCCAAAAAAAAAGTTCTTTCTTTTCTTCTTAAAAAGCATCTAAAATACTCTTAAGTCTAACACAACAGTAGGGAAATGCCGAAAATACCCTCATGGGTCACATGAGTTAAAAATCCAAGAAAATTAGAAGATGAAGCGTTCAGCCAACACGGGTCGTGTCAGCTGACATGGGCGACCATGTTGGCCCCCTGGCTATCTGCAATAAAAATTCTCTGCTCTAGGGATGCTGACACGGGCCGTGTCAGCCCCCTGGATTCTCCCTTTCTTGTATCTTTTCTTGGTCAGGCATATCCTCCTGACACGGCCCGTGTCAGGCCTTCTGTAGCTTACCAATTTCACTCCCGAAAATACTGTATTCTCCACTTTTTCGCTCTGATTCTTCCCGATTGCTTACATAAACCTAAAAACAATGGAAATACCAAACCAACGCATAAAATGTGATAAAAAGAAATAAAATGCAACTAAACATAGAAGACGATTAACTAAAACTATCGGTAAAATAACGCATAAAAACCACTGACCAACTTCATTATTCAATCAAATTATAAGGCCCCTGAAGGGGCGAATAAGTACAATAAAAAACCCCTGAAATTTCTAAGGTAAAATAAATACAAAGCCATTGGGTGCCTAGAAACGACCAAGCCATCAATCGTCCTCTTGGGTCATCTCTTTCTCAACAAAATTCTTTGGTTGAGGGACTTTAGACTCATCACTATTCGTCACCTCGAGGAGGCTACAACCTCCTAACCCACCAGCTGGCTGCCATAGAGAACTTTGATAAAATCCATTTAGCTCAAGTTCAGATTAGGATATAGGAAAAGGATATGCTCTATGGCATGCTCGAAATAGATGCGAAAAGTAGACACTTCCTTGTCAATGAGATCCCATACCATATTCTCTAACTTCTTTTGATGAAGGAGGGCGACGTCTAAGGATTCTTGCACGGATTCCTTCTCAGCATACATTTCTTTAGCCTTGGCTTTTACATCGGCCATTTTCTCCTCCCATTTTTCCTTGTCTTTCTAGAGGGACTGCAGTAGCCTATAACTCTCATTGTAAGCATCCACCTGCTCCTAGAGCTTCGCCTCCAACTATTTCTTTACTTTGTCGCGCCTTTCCTGGTTGATATACTATACCATGAGCACCCTCAGTAAAATATTATACTTCACATTCACAATGGCCATGGTTGGTTTGGAACAAAGGGTTTGGTAATCTGTGGGGAAATCCTTCAAGAAAAAGGAGCTCTATATACTCTTTAATTGGAGGGTGTCGAAACCAACATAGCTCCATAAAGTAGCAGGATGTGAGGTATCCTTTCCTGTAGGGGGTGCCTAAGTACTCGGCTTCCCCCATAGCAAAATAATAGTCTTCCTCTAGCCTTTAAGCCTTCACATTGGGCGAGTCTGGAGCTGGGTCCTCATCTTGCCTATTCTTCCCCTTGACTTTGAATCCCTCGAGTGACTATGGGGTACTGTTAGTACCCAAACTAACACCCTTGAGCTTATCCCACCTCTTTCTTCTCTCCTTAGAAGAAATCCTTGACATTTGATATGCAAAACAATGCGTAAAAACTACAGATGCTGTCTAGAAATGCCTACAAAGGAAAAGCAGTATGTGACTTACCTAAGTAGGCGGTAAGATGTTTTCCACCTCCCAATAAAAGTCTAATTACTTTGTGGAAGTCTATAACATCAAAGTACCACAAAAGGAAGACAATCATCCTCTCTTCGAGGGTAAGGAATGCTTGGTCATATCTCGTGATCATCAAAGGATCATCTGTCTAGGATAGGGAAAGGGTGGGGTGCCATCACCTCCTAACACACAAAAGGAGTCATCTCACCCCCTAGCACGGGAAAATTTATCCTTCCAGTATTTTTAGTGGTTGGAATGGGATGCAAAGAGAGCTCTTCTGACTGACTACTCAAGGACACCCGCCTACCATTCGTCGGTTTTATGGTGTAGAAGGAGAAAAAGACTCCCATGGCCAGAGTAAAGACCAGGTTCTCACAGACCATCTAGAAAGCCCTGATTTAACCTTAACTTTAATGGAAAAGTTGAGAGGGCACAAAATTGAGGATCCTTAAGACCTTAATGCAAGGGGGGGGGGGGATTAGGGAAAATAACTCCCAAATCCTTAATGAAAGGGAGGTAGAAGTAGAAGTATGAGGAAGGAGGATCGGAAGAGACAAACGCGATGTGTAACACCCAAAGAAACCCATTAAAAATATATAGAATTATAGGTAGTTTCAAATACTCAAACATAGGGAACCACACACGCTCCATCATCACATGTGCGTCTTTATTAGATTCATCGCAGCGGAATTAACAAATTAAAATAACTCTAGTAATCTCGTAAAATAATTCAAATATCTCATAATTAAAAATTATCTTAAAAAATCTCAAATGGAGCAAATATTGCTCAAAATAAAATACTCTCAAACTCGAAACAAAGAAACGTTTCTCCCAAGTGTTACACTATCAGAGCAACGCAACTAATAACTCAAAACAGAAAAGATAAACAAAGAGACCAAATATACCATCCTCCAAGCCAAAAACTACTAAGCCTCCTCTACCTGAGTATCTGCTCCACCAGGGCAAAGTACAAACACCAAAAATAACAGGAGTTGAGAATACATTCATATATAGATAGTGTGTATAAACAGCTGTTGCGGTGAGAATCGTGATGTCAAGCTATTGATTAACTTGAATCTTAATTCATTAAATTCAAAACCGGACTTTAATTTATCCAAAGGAAAGTTTAAAGAAAGAAAGACCTTTTGCGCGATGTAACAACAACGCTAAGAGATTCGGGGATCGGGGATTGGTTATGCCTAGGGTAGGTATTTCACATCCTAAACATCTGTAGTACTCTACAGGAACCTTTTGTATGTTTGTATGCTATACTTGCTAAATGTTTGCTATGGCTTGTGATTTGGTACAAGGTTAAGTTGTAGGTAAAGACCTAAGGATAGTTTCTAATTTTGCTCGCAAAGATATCGCATCCTCTTCCTACGTATCCTAACTAGGATAGAATCAGAGCAACCGTAGTTCACCTCACCGAGGATTAAAAAGTACTTGACTGTGGTCAAGACTCTAGGGGGACAAACATAACAATGTTTGTGTAGAGTTTAACAAAACTCTCTATTCTAAGTTGTACAGTCAAAGAATATTGACTTTCACAAAAGCCAATAGGGGAGTAAGTAATCATGACAATGATTCTTACATAGAGTTGACAAAACTCTATCTTAAAGTTCTAATTGAAGGACACTCCTAACAAGGGGTAGGTATATAGACTTAAATAAAAGTCTAATGGCTTGGGTTCTAACTTAACTAAGTTAAGGTTCAAGGTGAGTTAACAAAGTTAAAGGGAGGATAATGAGCTATCTATGACCCAAGGGTCAATAGAGAGACTTTCCTTTGGAATGGGAAAAGACGAGGCAACTGGATGAGAACTAACAAGTTCCATCACTTGGGATAATAACTTAACAAAGCTAAAAGCAAACATAAGCATTAATTCAAACATGATGAACATATAAAAAGTATGGTAACAACCAAGAAGAGATTTGCAAGCATGTGTCAACATCAAGCAAAAATTACAATCAAGTCAAATGGTTACAACTACACATACACAAAGACATTACAATATCTAGGACATGGTGAAGGTTCTTACAAGACCACAAATAAGATAACATCAACTTGAAGACATCTTAACAAAGATAAAGAGCAATGAGGTAACAACCATCAGGGGAAACCAAAAAATATGCAAATCACCCAAGTTACATGCAAATGTAATATCTTTGAGGTAAATCCTAGCATATATAAGTTCTAACAAGACATCTAGATAGGTGGGGGACACATGAAGAGTATACTCAAGAGGTTACATGGTTTCTCAAAATAGTTCACAATGGTAATCAATTAGATGAATTACAAGCAAATATTTGAATGCAAAAAGGCTTTGGTTCAAGAAAAACTCAAACACACAAATGAGTTATCAAACATGTACACATCAAGTGCAAATCAATTCATAAGATTGAGTCAAAAGAGATTTGAAAAGGATTGAAAGAAAGCAAGGTAAAAACCTTAAATTAGTGTAAGACTTTTATTAAGATATAAAGTATTTTTAGGATGTAAATCTTGAATTCTTTAATCACTATAGGAAGATTAAGAACAACATGAAAAAAAGAGTGACTCAAAAATGATGAAAAATGACAAAGTTATGCCAATTTGAAGTTTTGGAGAAAATAATGAAAATAGTGTTAAAAAGGAAGGAAGTGTCTCCACCAAGGATTGAACCCATGACTTGTGGTACATAGGTTAAAAACCTCACCACTCAAGCCAACGCGTGCAGGTAATAAACAACAGAAAAAAGAGTTGAAATATCAAAACATGATAAAAATCAAAAGTTGCAAAAGAGTTGTCCACATCAAGGATCGAACTCAGGATGGCAAGGGTGATAAGCACATGAATACGCAAGTTGCAACCACTGAGGTGGCGATACATCCAGTGTATCAAGCCACCCCAATAAATAATAAACCTCCAAGTCAAAATAATCTGGGCAAATCCAAAGGCAAATCAAACAAGCAAGATATCAAAATGGTTCAGTTTCAAACATAATCAAATCTCAATCAATTTTAACAAAATTTGACTCTATCTCACTTGAAATTTGATGAGGATTATGATGATGCTAATAGTTTTCAAAAATAAAGCTCATAAAATGTATTTCGAATGCAACTATTAGATGAGAGTTAAGAATGCAATTTTGATGCCATAGCTCAAACCAAACATATTTAAAACCAATCAAAAGCTTTCACATTCTCTAAATAAGTTATTTATGAGATTCAGACTCAAGGAGGACTCAAACTTAAATCAAATTAGAAAATGGCATATGAATTGTAGCAAAGGCACATGAGTTGAAATGGTATTTTCCAAAAAGAACAGTTTATGATGTAGCTAAATGAAATGATCAAACTTTATTCACAATATCACCACATGTCTATTAGCTTCAATCTTCAGCATAACAAGAACTTAAACATACATGGATTTTGAAATTCCGACTGAAATTATGATAGAAGGATAGGTTGATAAACCTCAAAACAGATTTGACATAAGGCAATGTATCATTCAAACATTTGTCTTAACAGCATGTACAATGAATTCTAACAGCAATGCTTTCACAAAAGCAAACACACACATACAAAGTTTTCAAACCATATTCAACTTGGTTCAACCAAGAACCAATACTAATTGTATGCCTGTCATGATTTGCAGTTCTAAGCCATTATAAGTAGGAGTGATCACACACATTATGCAGGGGTTTTGTTCATGAGCTTAAAACCTATAACAAAACTCTAACACAAAGCTAGTCCAAACAGAAATAGTTGCAAGTTTAACATGACAATGCCAAACACTAATCCACTATATGTTTCACATGCTAGTTACAACTTTATGCAAGCAAACACCAACCAAACTCCACATATGATCTAAAGATCTTAGGTATTTTTAACTAATGCATATAAATGAGAAAGCTTGAAGTCACCTACCTCTTGTAGACTCCTAATGCAAGCAAGCTATTTTGATTGAGAATACTTTGATAAAGTTATCCACCCTTTCATGCAAGCTTCAAAACAACCCTTCCTCAAGTTGAATTTTTGTAAGATTGAAGTTACTTCCTTTTGAAGCAACATGTGATAAGTGATGACAGTTTCAACAATTGACCATGCTTTGTATATTCTTATGAATCTCCTCTTCATACACTCTTAAAAATCACATCAGATGCGAATCCATGTTAGAAATCAATTGGATAGTTGGCACATTACTTTGTGTTGAGTTTTGACATTGTGCATTTCAAGTGTCTTGACCCAACTTGTCTCCTTCGAAACTCCTAGCTCACAAATGCTATGGAGGAGTTCCTGTAATTTTTGGAAAGCCCTCATTATACTCTACAACTTTCATGTTTTTGGGATTTTCAAATTCCAAGTGGAACTAGGTCAAAAACCCTCTTGAAGTTGGCTGAAAACATGACTCCACATCTATTCATTTTTTGCATATGGGTCAATTTTACACTTTTGTAGGACTTGCCAAGACCTTTCCAACAAGCTTTGAACCACTCCATTTGGATGTGTGGTTAAAAAGATATGGTCTTGTCCCTTGCAAAACCCTAATTTCCCAATTTTTTGATTACTCTTCAATCCTTGATCCAATGGTTATAAAAATTCATGGATAGATGTAATATAACATTAGGAACATGATTGCTTTCAATTTTGGGGTCAAAACCCTTTTGGTCAATGAGTTGACTTTTCAGCCAAACAAACCGATCGATCGAAAAATCCCGAATCGACTGTTGGTGTTCTGGGTCCCCTGAGGTCTTGAAATTTCTTGAGTGGACTTCACTATGTCATGTGATATCCATGGGTCATGATTCCATCATTGGAGTACCATTTGAATAAAAATTCAAATCACAATTGACTTTTCCTAATTAAAAACCCTAATTGGGAGTCCTAGACTGCACTGCTCTTGATCTTTGGGTGACAACCTCAAATTGGATTCATACTTGATCCAATGTAGTATTCTTGATGATATGGAGAATTTTTCATGAAGAATCAATCCAAGATATTGACTGATCAAACCATCGAAACCCCGATTCCTGACTGTATGGTGCCCTAATTCATTTGCATCTTGACAAAGACAAACTTGAAATAGGTTAAGGTTAGATAAGAAAATGATGATGCTCCTAGAATGATGATGAAGATCTAAGGGCCAAAATTTGGGGTATAACAATTGCCCCTATTTAAATATCTTCACCAGATGGCAATGAGAGATGACAATCCTCAGAGAATCGCAGTGAAAGGTATTTAAATATAGCAAACCAAAAATTTTGTCCCTTAGATACGATGGTACACATAAGGACAAATACGGACATGCAATGAATTCTAAATGATGTTGTATGATGCTTGAATGAAAGATGAAATGCTGACACACGAGCAAAAATAAAAGAACGGCAAAAACAACGAGTAGCCACTTACAGGAGAACCGACACACAGGGGAAGGATTCAAGGCACAACAAGCAAATAGTTCATACATGACTAAAGATGGTAATTTAAGGGAATCTTCCACTCAGGGACACAAACTCCACCAGGGAAGATAAATCTTCACTGGGGAAAAGGCAAGCCTCTACTGGGGAAAGGCAAATCTCCAATGGAGAAATGCATCGAGGGAGAAGCCATGCAGAGGGGAAAAAGTCAATAGACTCAGACTCTGACCGGGGAAACAAAAGGACTAGAGACACGGTCCTTATTGGGGACAAACCAAATAAGGAACTTCCTACAGTGAAGAGTTCGAACGAGATCTTCAGGAAAAGACTAGAAACAAGACCAGACTCGCTGGGGATGCTAGTAATCACTAGATCTCCGAGACTCGACTGGGGAAACCAAAACTTCGTTGGGGATACTGGTGACAACCAGAAATTACTATCAATAACAACTGTCCTTAAGCGGTGTTAGTGACTACTGGACTTTCTGGGGGGTGCTAGTAACAACTAGACTTCCCGGGGAGAAAGGTGAGAACCACAACGATGATACCGATAACAATTCGAGTTTAGACGATGCCAGTAACTACTGGTCTTCACAGGGGAATTGGTAACAACCAAGCCAAGGGATACCAATAACAATTAGACTTTTAAATGATGCCAGTAACCACTGGGCTTCGAATGATTGGTGACAACCAAAGTAATGATACCAATGACAATTGGATTTTCAAACTATGCTAGTAACTACTAGACTTAGAACAATTGGTAACAACCAAAACAAAGATACCAATAACAATTGGATTTAAACAATGCCAGTAACCATTGGACTTACAAAACAAAAGTTGGTGGCGACCTAATTTCAAAGGTAAGCATTAGTAATAACTAATCATCTTGGTGATCATCAGGTTGTATCAGATATCACTAGTCACAACTAGCCCTCTGGGACAAAAACATCTATCACAAAGGTATTTGACAAAGTTGGGGTAACAACCGCAAAGCAAGCCCGTGGAAAACAGGACGAAGCAAGAAGGTTGGTAACGACCAGAGGATCTCAATGGCGAAAGCCAAACAAACAGAAACCAAAGAAAATGCAAATAAATGTGTATGCTAAAGACGAGATGCACATGCAAATGCAGACCGACCCACGATGGAGATGGAAGAAACAACACAAGACACACAAGGAGGAAATTCATCACGCGGAGCCCTGACGTTACTAAACTTGGATGAAGCTATTTCTGGGGAGAGAAACAATTTCTCTTAAGGTAATCAACGCTCTCGCAGACCTGCAGAAGAGGAATCTTGTTTGAGCAATAGGGTGACCGTCGGGCGCATCCTTAGTCAGAGGCGGCAACAAGCTTTTTACTGCTCTGAGAGTAGTGCAATACTGTTATATTACCTTTAGAGTGTTGTCGTGCTTTGTTGAATTATTTTCTTTAAACCCAAAATTTTGAATTTTCAAAACAATTTGCTTTTCAAAAAAACCATTATTAATGAATAAGTGAAATTTGCATAACAAAAACATAGATCATGACAATGATTGGCCAGAAATCTGATTTCATTAATAGGTGAGAATCTTTACAAAGGGTAAAGCCTCGAGAACAAATGCCATTTGAAAAATGGAAAACATAAAGGGTTACAAAATCCAATAATGATCTGGTCCTTCAAACTAGCAGTCCATATGCTTCGCTGCTTCTGACGAGAATGGCAGATAACAATTTTCTTTAATACTTCTGATTAAGTGAAGCTTTGCCCCTGAATTTATCCGAGTTGTTTGCCAAGACGCTCCTTTTGCTTGCGTCACCTTTCTAGGTTTCTAATTTAGGCGTAATACTTTCTCACCACATCTGAGTTGATGGGGTATTTGAGCTGCTCACCATCCATCATTTCCAGGATTAGAGACCCTCCGGAAAAGATAGTCTTTATGACGAAAGGGCCATCTTAGTTAGGCATCCACTTCCCGCGCATGTCCTTCTGTGTTGGTAGGATTTTTCTGAGTACAAGCTCTCCTTCCTTATATTCTTTGAGACGAACTTTCTTGTCGAATGCCCTTACCATCCTTTGTTGGTAAATCTGGCTATGACACATGGCAGTCATCCTTTTTTCGTCGATGTGATTCAATGAATCGAACCTTTCTTTTCTCCACTCGGTTTCCTCGAGCTCGGATTCCATTAAGATCCTTAACGAAGGTATCTTGACTTCGATGGGTAGTATCGCGTCCATCCCGTAAACCAAAGAAAAGGGGGTTGCCCCTGTCGAAGTGCGTACTGACATTTTGTACCCATGTAAAGCAAATGGTAGCATCTCATGCCAATCTTTGTAGGTAACAACCATCTTCTGTACTATCTTCTTGATATTCTTATTTGCAGCTTCGACAACGCCATTCATTTTTGGCCTGTACGAAGACGAATTATGGTGTTTGATTTTGAAATCATCACAAAGTTCTTTCATCATCTTTTTATTTAGATTCGATCCGTTGTCGGTGATGATTTGGTCAGGAATGTTGTACCGACAAATAATATCTTTCTTGATGAAGCGGGTGACCACTTGCTTGGTTACGTTCGCATACGATGCTGCTTCTACCCATTTGGTGAAGTAATCAATTGCAACGAGGATGAACCGATAGCCATTGGAAGCTTTTTGATCTATTGCCCCAATCATGTTTATGCCCCACATTGCAAATGGCCATGGTGATGTCATCACATTGAGAGGATGTGGAGGAACATGCACTTTGTCAGCATAAACTTGACATTTGTGGCACTTTCGAGCAAAGAGGATGCAGTCCGTCTCTAAGGTCAACCAAAAATACCCAGCCCTTAAAATCTTTTTCGCCATGGCATGGCCACCGGCATGGGTGCCGAACGTCCCTTCGTGCACTTTAGTCATTAGCATATCTGCTTCTTTTTTGTCAACACATCTGAGCAGAACCATGTCAGGATTTCTCTTGTATAGGATGCCATTGCTGATGAAGAACTTGGATGATAATCTTCGTATGGCTCTTTTATCAATTCTTGATGCGTCAGCTGGATATTCCTGATTTTGAAGAAAATTCTTGATATTGTGAAACCAGGGTTTCTTATCAGACTCTTCTTCCACCATCATGACATGTGCTGGTACAATTATTTTTTCAATACGAATCAGAGGTGCCTTGTTAAAAAACTAGACCTTCCACATTGATGCTAGCATTGCTAAAGCATCGACAATATGATTTTCTACTCTCGGCACATGCTTGAAAGTAATTTCATCGAAATATTCAATCATCTCTAAAATGTGATCTTTGTAAAGGATTAATTTCTCATCTCGAGTCTCCCATTCTTCTTTGAGTTGATAGATCACTAAAGCAGAATCACCGATTACTTCCAAGATTTTGATACGGAGATCAATAACAACCTCTAGTCTCAAGATGTAAGCTTCATACTCGGTTATGTTGTTGGAACAGGAGAAACAAAGTCGGGCGATGACAGCAGTATACCCTCCAGTTGGATTCTTCAAGACATCTCTAATACCATGCCCATTTTTGTTAGACGCCCCATCAAACATCATTTCCCAATGGGATCCAGGTTCAGGACCTTCCTCAGGGCCAGGTTCCAGCTTCATATGTTGAATATACATTATATCTTCATTAGGAAACTCAAATTTGAGTGGTTGATAATCCTCCATGGGATGCTTAACAAGGTGTTCTGACAAGACACTGCCTTTGATGGATTTTTGAGTGACATATTGAATATCATACTCTGTCAAGAGCATGTGCCACCTGGCCAATCTCCCAGTTTAGGCTGGCTTTTCAAAGATGTACTTTATTGGATCCATCTTGGAAATCAACATTGTGGTATGGCAAATTATATATTGTCTCAGACGCTTGGCCGCCCAGGCTAGGGCATAACAAGCTTTCTCTAGAGGGGAGTAACAAATCTCACAGCTTGTGAACTTCTTGCTCAGGTAGTAGATTGCATGCTCTTTCTTCCCTAACTCGTCAGTTTGGCCTAGGACACAACCCATTGAGTCTTCTAGCACCTTCATGTACATGAATAAATGCTTTCCTAGCACCGGAGGGATCAATACCGGGGGTTCTTGTAGATACTTCTTAATCTTCTCAAATGCGACCTGACAGTTTTCATTCCATATCACTGTTTGATCTTTTCGTTACAACTTGAAGATCGGGGTACAGGTGGGCGTTAGGTTGGAAATGAACTTGGATATGTAGTTTAGCTGTCCAAGGAAGCCTCTCACTTGTTTTTTTGTTTGAGGAGCGGGCATTTCTTGAATTTCTCTGACTTTATCAAGATCTACTTTGATTCCTCGTTGACAAATAATGAAACCAAGTAGTTTACCAGAACAAACCCCAAACGTGCACTTAGCTAGATTTAGCCTTAGTTGATACTTCCGGAGTCTTTCAAATAACTTCAACAAATGATCCAAGTGGTCTTCTTCACTTCGAGACTTTGCAATCATGTCGTCTATATATACTTCAATTTCCTGATGCATCATATCATGGAAAAGCGTAACCATAGCTCGCTGATACATTGCTCCTGCGTTCTTCAAACCGAAAGGCATGACCTTATAATAATAGGTGCCCCAGGGTGTAATGAAGGTAATTTTCTCTATGTCGGCCGAATCCATCTTTATTTGATTGTAGCCAGAGAATCCATCCATGAATGAAAATACTACGAAATTGGCTGTGTTGTCTACCAACGTGTCAATATGTGGAAGAGGGAAGTCGTCCTTCGGGATGGCTTTGTTTAGATCCCTATAGTCCACACACATTCTGACTTTGCCATCCTTCTTTGGGACAGGCACAATGTTAGCCACCCATTATGGATATTTTGATACTACTAAAAAGCCTGCATCAATTTGCTTCTTGACTTCGTCTCTAATTTTGAGAGCGATGTCGGGTCTAAATCTTCTATGCTTCTGCTTGACTGGAGGACAATCTGGCTTTAAAAGGAGCTTGTGCATAACAATGTCGGTGTCCAACCCTGGCATATATTGGTAAGACCAAGCGAATATGTTGATGTAATCTTTGAGGAGTGCTATCAATCTATTCTTGATTTCTGACCCCAACGATGTTCCGACTTTGACTTCTCTCTTCTCTTCTTCAGAGCCTAAGTTGATGACGTCAATTTTTTTCCTTGTACGGCTGAAGGTAGGCATCTTCGAATTCAGTAATCCTCCTCAATTCTTCATGGACCTCTGAGTCTTCATTGCTTTCTTCTTCGGCTTGAAAGACAAATGGACCGCTACCAGAAGAAACCGAATGATCATGGGATTCTGTGGGTGGTGGAGATGTTCCGCATGTTTTTATAGTTTTGAGAATGATCAAACACACACAGAGACATGCAGATGAAGGGTTGTTTTTAAGTTTCCGAAAAAAAAGTTGTCATTTTTCCTTTTAACAAAAAGTGAAAATGATAAGAAGAAAACAAAACAAGAGTTTTAACAAAAACACTTTTCATTCATAGATCTTTTCAAATTGCAAAGTGGCTCATACAAAATGATTCACAGGCCTTAGGCAAGACCGTGAATTTTTAAAGGAAAATAAAACTAACAAGCAAATGAGTTACTCTAAAGGTAAAAAGATAGGGATTTCCATAGTCTCCTAGTTGCACAAAGATGCTCCGCCTCGGATCAACATGCCTTCAAGATCACTATCTTCTTCTTCAGATATGATGGCGTTTACTTGCAGTCCGCCGCTTGTGAATATCTCTTTCAAGGATTTCTTCTTCATGATGCTCTCCTCCGGTGCATCTCCCAGAGTTGGTTTGTAACCCAACCCTTGTCGGTCATTCTTTGCTCGAGCGTTGACTTCAATAATATCCCCCCATCCTAAAGGGAGTCCTGTCTTCATTACGGCTTTAATGCTCTGGACGAAAGCAAAAGATGGACCACGGGTTATTACTGACTCGTCAACTAGAACATCATGGGAAATTTCCAGGGCTTGGAAAGCAGTTTCAAGTGCGTCCTCATCGGCTTTTATGTATCTGAAGGAGGACAAGTTACTCACCATCAGGTCCTCTTCTCCATGAATTATAACCAACTGGTCATTGACGATGAATTTCATTTTCTGGTGTAGAGTGGAGGTGACAGCGCCCGCTGTGTGTATCCATGGCCTTCCTAGTAGACAACTATAGGCTGGATTAATATCCATTACTTGAAAAGTGATTTCAAAGATCTGAGGGCCTATCATGATTGGCAGATCAACTTCCCCTATTACCGTTCTTCTTGAGCCATCAAAAGCTTTTACCACTAAAGATGTGGGTCTCATTTCAGCTCCTTGGTAAGCTAGTTTAGCTAGAGTTCTCTTAGCCATTACATTGAGCGCAAAGCCTATGTCAACAAGCACTCTGTCTAGAGTGTCCTTTTCGCACTTGATAGATACATGCAAGGCACAATTATGCTTGCGCTTTTCAGCAGTCAAATCATTATCGTCAAAGCTCAAGGTGTTGCATGCCGTGATGTTGGCAACAACTGAGTCAAATTTCCCCACTGTGATGTCCTTTGTCACGTGATCTTGCATCAATATTTTCATCAAGGCTTGACGATGCGTCGGGGAGCTCAGTAGTAGCGACATGATGGAAATCTTAGATGGGTTTTGATTAAGTTGATCCACCACTCGGTAATCACTTCGGCGGATGATCCTCAATAATTCTTCCTCATCATCTTTCAGGGACTCTTTTCCTTTGCCGATGGGTTCTTTAGGAATTCCTTCTTTTGGAATAGCTTCCTTAGGAACAGCGGTAACACTTTTAGGAACGGCAGCGGCTGACTGAGGAACCACAAGACTTGCTCGAGGCTAATACACTCGACCACTTCGGGTCATTCTACTTGCCCCGACAATGTTGATGACATTTTCATACTTCTTCCCCATAACATCATTACACCATCAATAATCGTATTTAGGTGTCATAGCCCTTGGGTGAGGTCTGGACTCTCTTCTTGGCTCGAACCTAGGTTGATCCTTTCCGAACTTGGGCGCCGGATCGTCACAGAATACTGGCCTGACATCCATGTGTCTGGTTGTATTGTTATTGTTATCTTTGAAGACAACCCTCTTGTTGGGTTCTTCGGGCATGTTGAACACTGGTTCTATTACTGCCACGTCCCCCTTTTTCTTTCGGCTGCCAATCTGTAGCATTCCTTGATCAATTAATGTTCGAACATCCTTTTGCACAAGGTCACAACCCTGTGGATTCAGTAGGCATTGCTCATAGTTTTCATGAGAAATCTTGAGCACCCATGCTTGAGCAAGCCTTCTATGCAATTCTACCCATGGCACTTTTACTTCATCGATAGTTGTAACAGTCTTTATCTCAGATTCTTCCCCTTCTTCGGTGATGGCGTTTACCTCACCGTGGTTTGGTAGAGGATTGTCCTTCACATTTTGGGTGATTATCTTCAAATGACAAGATCTTCTTTTCTATTAACTCTCGGACAATGTGTTGAAGTGCGAAGAAACCCTCTAGATCATGCCCGAGAGCGTTTTCATGAAAAGGACAACATGCATTGGCATTGTAGTAATGTGGCAGGGGATTAGGCGGAGCGCCTAACTTCCTCGTCCTGACGAGCCCTCTTTCCATCAGCATGGGGAACAACTCGATATAGCTCATAGGTATAGGTTGTATCCTTGGCCTACTACTTTGATAGTTTTCCCTCGGAGCTTGAGCTTGAGGCTGCTGCATTTGCTGGTTATTGTATGGTTGATATTGGCTGGGTGCCCCTTGTTGAGGTCCCTACTGAGCTTGTTGTTGCTGAAAGACAGGTGTCACCGCTGTTACATAAGGTGGTTGTTGATATTGCGGTCGCTGATTCTTTGGATTTTGTGCCCTTCTTCCATATGTCACAACACTCACCTCGCCTTCTTTCTTTTTGTGGAAGTTGCTGGCCGGATTTTTGGTAGCACCGATGCTGGAACTAACAGTTAAATTCGTTACTTTGCCACTTTTTAGCCCTGCCTCAACTTTTACTCCTGCAGCGACAATGTCGGAGAAATTGGTTGTGACACTGCTGATTAGTCTTTTGTAGAACTCAGGCCTGACTGTGTCTACAAACCAGTCAATTAGTTCTTTTTTAGTGAGGGGTGGCTCAACTTGAGCTGCGGTCCCGCGCCATCTTTGTGCATATTCTTTAAAGGATTCAATACTCTTCTGCGTCATGCTAAGAAGATAACAACGATCTAGGGCCAGATCCATGTTATATTTATACTGCTGGATAAATGCATCTGACAGATCTTGAAATCTATGGATCTTCGCCTGGTCTAAGTTTAGGTACCACTTAGAAGATGCTCCCTTGAGGCTATCTTGAAAGCAGTGTATTAATAGCTTGTTATTTTCAATGTGCAGAGCCATCCGCCTATACATGATCAAGTGGACTTTGGGGCAAGTGGTCCCTTCATATTTGTCGAACATTGGTATTTTGAACTTTGGTGGAAATACCAGCCCTGATACTAGACACATGTCTTTGGCGTCTGATCCAAAGACATTACTTCCTTCAATAGCTTTCATTCTCTTAGCCATAATGTCCATCTATACCCTTAGTTTTTCGTGCTTCTCGTCTTCGATTTCAGAACCATATGTAATGTCAAAGATCGAGTGATGATTGTTGAAGATAGGTCGAACATGTGTTGGTCCTCCTGTCTGGGTGAAGAGAGGATTTGTTGTCATCGGAACAACTTGTGGTTGAAGGCTGAATGGTTGAGGATTGTCGAGCGGAGGCAGAAAATCCCCGGACATGCCGAATGGAAACTCAGTTGTTGAAGCTGGAATAGGAGGATTTACCGCTGATGCAGCGATCTCAGAGACCACCGTAACCTGTGTATCCATCTTTGCTTTTATCACATTGAGAACTTCCATAATCTGACTGACATTGTCTTTGATTCCTTCGATGTCGTTGTCGATCTGATCAATTCTCTGGTCGTTGTTGGCCATCCTCCTTTGAGCTCTAGCTCAAGTGTTGTATCTGTGGGAACTCAATGTGACTTCTTGCCTCCTTTTTGCTGGCGAACAAGAACAGCAGGTGAGCTATGGAACCCATGAAAGACCAATGCGGAATGATATGTAGATGCATATGCAAATGCAAAAACCAACCATTCAAGGAAAAAGCAAATTTTGTTTACAAACAAAGTTGGAAACACACGTAACAACGTGCTTTTAAAAGCATATTTTCATTGATAAGTTGAGATCCATTACAATAGATGGCCCTTGCTAACAAGCAAGACCTTTCTTACAATAAAGAAACTAGTACATAAGATTACAATCTTAAGGAAAGTAGGAAATGGTGAAGTATCAATCATTCTAACTAGACGATCCTTCTCCTTCTTGAGACCTGGGACGGACTTGATTCTGACGAATTATCTCCCATAGTTCTGCATTTTCACGCTTCGCTTTAACTAAAGCGTATTTCAGCTCCTCCCTAGGTATAAGAACCTCGGGCTCCGTAGTGATCTCATAAGTATGAGTATAAAACATTGTTAAAGCTATCTCCTTTGACCAAAGTAGATAGGCTCTCGAGGTTAAACATCTCACGTTTTCATATGGGGTTTCCCCTTGTAGAAGAGGGTGAAGCCAAGCAAAGCCAGCCTGAGTCTCTAGTTCTTCATTACTTCCCTTTCACAGAAATAGGCTCTTAGCAAATCTGGCTCTGGTTCGGGCTCTGTTGAATATCCATGATGGCGGCGAGCAAGAATCGGATTATAGCTAATTACTCCTCTGGTACCAATAAGGGGCACATTCGGGAAGTTTCCGCAGCTTGGGGTCATAATGACACCGCTAATCTTGGTATCATACCAGTTGATATTGTAGTGTCTGAGAGTTATTAATTTCTCAACCCATGCTTCTTTGTTGGGGAGATTCCAAAGAACCTGAGTTCTGGGTAAATGAGAGATAAACCACTTGCTAAGCAAAGCTGTACAACATGAGAACTGTCCGAGATCGTATGAGTTCTGGCGATGGATGACGATATATATGTCTGTTGGCAGAGTGCTCACAGGATTCTTGATGAGGAAGAGTCAGATGGCCTCATCACTGATGAATTCGTCACAGCATGGGAAGAGGTACAAGCCATAGATCAAGAATGACAGGATTGCCTCAAAGATACCCAAATTTCTACTGTCGTAATGAAATTCAGCCATCTCCATGAATGATCTTGCTTCCATTCCACAGAAACCGCTCATAGTTATTAATTCAGCAGGCAGTTCAGTTGGCCTGATGTGCAGCGCCTTAGCAAGATCTTTCCTTCTTGGTTTTCCATAATAAATTTTGAAGATGAAAGGAATCCTCAAGTAAGTAGCGTACTCTTCTATTGTCGGGAGAAACTGGAAATCTGGGAAGATGAAGCAGTGATACACTGGATTGTAGAACTCGACGAGTGCTTGCAGCATGTCCTCGTTAATTCGAGTGTTGAGTAATGGCATAAGATCTCCATACTTTGCAATGAAAGCGGCGGGGTTCCTGGCAAGGCTTGCTAGGATGCTGAGATTACCCAATCTTAAGTCCGGAATTGGAAACCTGCTTCTGCATTCCATACTAATGTCTGCAAAAAGAAAAAAAATTGAATTTCCTTCAATGGTTAGTAAAATGCAAAGATGCAATGAAAATGAAAACTGGTTTTACAAAACTCAGAAGATCAATTGTCCCAAACCCTTATTTCATTCATTGTTGAAAAAATTTACAACTTTTGAGACACAATACAAGAAGCCTAATTTACACCAAGAAACTAAGTTCCATGGTCTAAACTAAAACTTTAAACACGAGGCCTCTTCAACTTCTTCAGAATTGCATTCTCCATCACCAATGTATCCAATATTCCTTTCCAGGCTCTAGAGGTTGGAGGGATATTCGAGTATTCATTATTGCTTTGAGTGGGCTTGATAGTAGAGAAAAATAAGTTCTCCTTTGTCGCTTCCCTATCAATCACTCGTCGTTCGAGCCAATCTATCAATTCATATTTTTCTTGCACTTCTCTGATGAGTCTTGTTGTTTCGGAAGAAAGCGCGTGATACTTTCCTTCCCAAGTTTATCTCTCAAGTTGTGCTATGGTAAGCAGCTCTTGGTACTCCTCCATCTTTTCAATGGGAATGGCGGAGGATGACGATGCGATAACAATCTGTGTGTTCTTCTCCAGGAGATACGACATTTTCAAATCTTTTGCTCTAGACTGAACCCATTGAGTGAATAGTTCAAATGCTATGCAATTTCTTTTTCCTAGGTCAACTTTTGTCTTTTCTGGATGTTCTCCCAAGCATCCACTGTGTTGTTTCTCATGTTTTCTACTACTTCAGCATTGAGATAAAAGAAACCGGATAAGAGTATATTGTTGAGCTTATCCGTCATCGGAAAACCAAACTGTCGTCTGACCAAGGCTGGATTGTAATTGATTCCTCCTCTTACACCAAGGAGTGGTATATTTGGGAAGTTTCCGCAATGATCAAAATAGACTCCTCGGTCGTATGCGGGATTATACCAATGAATATCAGCTTGTGTTAAGGATATTATCCTCTGAGACCATCTCCATCCATTGGGATTCTCCTTGAAAGCGTCAGTTTTTGGAAAATAATTGACGAACCATTTGTACAGCAGAGGTGCACAACAAAGAATAGCTCATTTTCCTTGAAGTGTCCGGTGATGAATTAAGTGGTGAACATCTCCTAACAAGGTAGGCACAGGGTTACCACTTAAAAATATGGTAATAGAAGGGAAATTGATGAATCCCTCTACTTCAGGAAACAATACTAGTCCATAGATCAACAGAGCTAACACTGCTTCAAATGCATCCATGCTTCCCTCTATAACAAGATAGGCAACTTTCTAGACTAAGAAATTTGAATGGAAACCTGCTACTCCTTTTTTGGTGGTATGTTGAGCTTTAATTTCAGATACTTCAAGGTGAAGAGCATCTGCTATTTCTTTCAGCGAAGGTAAGTTTTCCAATCCACTGCACTGTTTTTGCTGCTTGACAGAGACCCCCACATAATAGGCATACTCTTCCAAGGTCAGCATCAACTGATAGTCGGGAAAAGTAAAGCAATGATACAATGGATCATAGAACTGAATCAAAGTGTTGAGGATCCCTTCTTCCATCCCTGTCCTGACTAGGCTCAAAATCTTTCCATATCTTTTTCCAATTCATCTGACACCATGGTTCCTAGCTTTCTTAACTCGGATGTATCAGGCTTCTTGAAATTGTATCTCTTGGTGTTCCTTATTCCAATATCCATGATATATCTGGGATTTTGCACAAAGAGATCAACTGAGTTTTACAAAACCAGTCGCAATATGAAATGCTATGATGAGATGATGAGATGATGCACACATAACACCAAGGCAAATATTCACAGATATAATGCACATGCACACACAAGGCTTCCTAGGCTCAAGGTCAAAGCATGAAGTCAAAAGGTCTACCCATCCCCAAGGTTTTGCACTATGAGTTATTTGTACCTGCAGAACGGGTTCTATCAAAGTTCCCAGAGTCATAGTAAATCCTTCGAATATTGCCAACTAACACAACTACTTACGTGAGTCAACAATATTCTCAAGATAAACTCGTCTGAGTGTAGCATCGTGTCACAACTATTAAGGGACTACTCCCTAACAGTTTCCGCACTACTGTCGTACCTCGAAAAATACGATCCTCATGATGGACGCGGAAAAATGCTCAAACAGAGTCGCCACCGAACTTTATTCATTCCAAGGAAGGAATAGGAAAATATTTATAAAACCTTTAAAGAGATAAGAACATGGTCATCGCAACCAAATACTAGGTTCGGGAATCGATTATGCAAAGGGAAGGTATTAGCATCCTCTACGTCCGTTGTACTCGACGGGAACCTTTTGATTCGATTCGAGAGTAAAGTTAGCTACGCTATTTGTTTTCTTCTAAGAATTTTCTCATAAGGGGAAATGAGTGGTTTTAAGATAGGGTGCTCGCAAAGGATTGGGGCCCTTGTGCCTACGTACTCCCTTGTGCAATGGGAAAGTCAGAGCATCGTAGTTCGTGGGACTACGGGCAAAGGAGGGGATTATGGAATTGTGGGGAAATGTGATAAAAAGAAAAAGGTAGCTCGCTAGGATTTTGCAATCCTATGCCTACGTATTCTCATTGATAAACAAGAAATCAGAGTGTTCGTAGTTCGGGCTACTACGAATGGTTGGTTTGTAAGCGAACGAGTGTTTAAGTCGCATTCTAACTACTAAACGTTGGCTTGTCTGCTCGCTAGAGGAGGCTGAAGCACTAGTTCATATGCGCGGAAGAAGGGACTAAACAATGTTCTTTGGAAAAAGTTGTTTGAGTCGAACAAGAGTTTAAGTGGCATTCTAAATGCTAAACGTTGGTTTGTATGCTCGCTAGGGGAGGCTGAAGCACTAGTTCATATGCGCAGAAGAAAGGACTAAACAATGTTCTTCAGAACAGGTATGTTTGAGTTGTAAATCGCACGAGGGCGAGGAATTTAGTGTTTGAAAAGTTTCAATCGCACGAGGGCGAGAAAAGAGAGTTGGGTTGAATAGGTATCTAGGGTTTCGATTGTGCGGGGCGAAAAAGAGGAGTTTGGTTAGGTAATTTGATGGTGAATGACGACTATTCGATAAACGAGACGTCGGCCTCGCAATCAATTAATCGGAATATTATTGGAATGCTAGACTCCAACGACACCTTTTTCATTCCATAAATTATGAAATATGTGTTTGATGGACGGTTTAGACACGTATTAGGGTTTAAAATCGATCGCGCGAGGGTAAGAGATAAGGTTAGACGGGTTGAAAATTTAGGAGGAATGACGACTACTCGATAAGCAAGACGTCGGCCTCGTAACCAATTAGTCGGGATATTGTTGGAATGCTAGATCCCAACGACACCTTTTTCATTCTATTAATTATGAAATATATTTGTTGGACAGTGAATGTACTTGTCCAAATAATTAGGGGAAGTGTTTTAGGAACAAAAGTTCAAATGACACGCTGCTCGAGGCGTATGCCTCAATAGTTGTCACTCAAGAATTCAAGGAGTGCAAGACTCCAAGAACTCAATTCTTTCGTGATTTAATTAAGAAAAATGATTTGAATACGTTAGCATACTCGGATTAGACGCGCTAGGTATCCTATAAATGTAATATCGGAAGGATCACAACCCAAGGCATGCACCTTGAGAGCAATCTTTCGAGAAACCAAGAAGTGCTAGACCTCAAGAGCTCGATATCTACATTGTTTAATCGAAAAGAATAGTTTATTTTGAAGAAAATACTCGAGGTGAGTCGAGGTTTGAATTTTGAGTTTTAAACATGTGCACTAGCAAAGTGGGCTAGTCTTCTAAGTGACCAACTAGAAATAATTGATCAAATAGGTGTCACTGTAAAGAAGCCCAGGATTAAGCTTTAAAATGTTATGTATGGTGATCAAAGGTTGATGGAGAGGCTTTGAAAGCACTCGACTTACAAGGGTGGAAAATGGCTCGATGAATCGAGAATTATTTTTAAAAATGGTTTTAAAGTATAAAACATAATTAAGGCAAAAGTGATAAAATATTACATTTTGTGGGAGAGGGGTACATTGTTCAAATGGGGATAAAATATAATGAAATAGATTAAAAAACCGATTGAAGGGGTAACTGTGACACTCGAGAACCGAGATCGGAGGCAACTTCAAGACAAGCTCTACACATTACCTCAGCAGCTATTGTATTAACCAAAAGCATAAGCTCCTTGATTAGAAAATATGATTCTTTCTCTGAAATTTTATCCAAGTAAGAGCATCAGGCCAATCAAAATGGCCAAGAACTACCGCACTATCAACGATGTCCTTCTATTGCTTATACCTTCACATCTTAATTTTTGAATTTCCTTCCTATAATTATCCATAGGTAAGGAAGGTGGTACAAGGCTTTAAACACAAATCATGCCTTCATTCAAACTAGGAATTCCTTGAACATCAACAACTTGTTCGATCTTGAAATCATGCCAAGACAACTTCTTCCGATCTACTTCCAATAGAACCTTACTTCCATCCCCCGAATAACCTAAAGGCCTCAATGATTTCAAAGGCAAAATGGAACATGATTCCACCAAAGTAAACAGTTTACACCAACTATATCTATATCCATATTTTCTCATCACCCAAACATCAACTTTAGAAGCTTGATAATTCACAATCATACAAAGACACCCTCCTAAAACAGCAACATCAATTCAATTTGTATAAAATTCACAATATTAAAACTGTAGCTTAATAACTTTGGATAAAGGAGTTAACATTCCAACATAGTATCTTGAAAATATTTATGGGACATCACAACATTGAAATGATACAACAACACAAAACATAGATCTGCATCATGAACTTGACCAAAAAATAGAAGAAGAAACATCATCAACAATTAAGCAGAGCCATAACTGAAGAGAAAATACACCAACCAACATCGAAAATGCAATCTTTGACCGGTCTCTGATGCTACTGTTGCGGAGTCGTTGCTGTTGGTGTTGGACTTGAAACTGAAACATGATGAAATATAAAAACAAAAACAACCACGGCTACCAGCTGAATCAGACGTTGCTGCAAAATAGAGACTCAGAGCTTTGCGTTGTCGGAGTTTTGGTGAAACGGTGGTGTGCAACCGAGCGAGAACGTATCGAAGTTGGTGTTGTTGTTGATGTGAATCAAGTTGGATTCAACTAATGAATCGTAAATATATAACCTGCATACTATTCACACATACCAAGGAAAAACAGAAAAATGGCTCTGTCCACCAATCACAGATTCAGCTCGATGATGCGAGCTTGACGACTCATTGCTGCGAAATCCTCCACTGTATATCATCGTCGTTATATTGTTGTTGACTCTGTTGCTGTTGGAAAGAAATGACTCTTAAGTTACGACTTCGTCAGCTGGATGCGTTGAATGGTATTGAAGCTGAGCTACGGTTGCCGTTGTTCAAATGATGACGAAGTTTCTCATAGGTTCGTGGGGGTGTGACATTCAAGATAGCAGCGGTGGCATAAGATCACTTACTCGGAGCAGAAATAGTAAGCGATTGAAGGTTATGGTCGTGAAGGTGGAAAGTGGTTGCGGAAATGACGAGTTTGTGGTGGTGACGAAAATGATGGTGATGGTTTATGAAGGAGAATGAAGGTCGACGGTATTCTAATCTTAATTCTAACTTAATATTCTAAACTCAATTCTAATTAATTAATATTAAAAAATCTAATTCTATTAATAATAAAAAATCTAATTAAAATTCTAATTAAGTTTTAACAATTCTATTCTAATTAAAATTAAAAAATTCTAATCTAATTAAAATTAAAATTCTAATCTAATTCTAAAAAATTCTAACTCTATTCTAATTTAATAATTCTAAATTAAAAAACTCTAATTCTATTTCTAATTAATATTCCAATATAATTTCTAATTAAAAATCTAATTAACATTAATATTAAAAATATATTATATTAACAAACTATAAAAGGAAATTATAAAACAAAAATAATTATAAATATATACAAAACAAATGCCACGTGGCACGCTCTTATTGGGCTAAAAAGTGAAAAAGTTTATTTTTGCTAAAAAAAATGCTACCCTGTACAAGCGAGGTAAATCAAAAATTAAGTCAGGCGAATGAAAATTTTGAAAAAGGTAGGACAAAATTGGGGTATGACAACTACGCCCTAAAAAGGGCAAGTGGGGTAAAAGTGTTACTAATGGTTCTCAGCTTCGCAGACTCTCAAGTTGAAACAGTTAGTGAATACACGACTACTCATGCATTACTAATCATCTCAAGGAGGTCTCTACTGAGCGTGATTACATCATATGTCAAACTTATTAGGACTACTCTCAACAGCCCAACTATTGATCCTATCAAAATCCGATCTCATGTGTCACTCAAATCCGAGTTAGGATTTATCTCACCACTCAAAGCACCCAATGCACATAACATACAAATAGATATATTGACAAATATACATGTAAGCAAATATTCACAAACATAACATTCAAATAAACAAAATAGGCTAAAACCTCAAGTTTTAGAATGTCCCCAGTGAAGTCGTCATTTCTGCTGCGGTGAGAATCGTGATGTCAAGCTATTAATTAACTTGAATCTTAATTCATTAAATTCACAATCGAACTTTAATTTATCAAAAGGAAAGGTTAAAGAAAGAGAGACCTTTTGTGCAATGTAACAACAACGCTAAGAGATTCGGGGATTGGGGGTTGGTTATGCATAGGGTAGGTATTTCACATCCTAAACATCTGTAGTACTCTACAGGAACCTTTTGTATGTTTGTATGCTATAGTTGCTAAATGTTTGTTATGGCTTGGGATTTGGTACAAGGTTAAGTTATAGGTAAATACCTAAGGATAGTTTCTAAGTTCGCTCGCAAAGATATCGTATCCTCTGCCTACGTATCCTAACTAAGACAGAATCATAGCAACCGTAGTTCACCTCACCGAGGATTAAAAAGTACTTGACTATGGTCAAGACTCTAGGGGGACAAACATAACAATGTTTGTGTATAGTTTAACAAAACTCTCTATTCTAAGTTGTACACTCAAAGAATATTGACTTTCACAAAAGCCAAGAGGAGAGTAAGTAATCATGACAATGATTCTTACATAGAGTTGACAAAACTCTATCTTAAAGTTCTAATTGAAGGACACTCCTAACAAGGGGTAGGTATATAGACTTAAAGCAAAGTCTAATGGCTTGGGTTCTAACTTAACTAAGTTAAGGTTCAAGGTGACTTAACAAAGTCAAAGGGAGGATAATAAGCTATCTATGACCCAATGGTCAATAGAGAGACTTTCCTTTATAATATCTAGAAGGACATGGTGAAGGTTCTAACAAGACCACAAATAAGATAACATCAACTTGAAGACATCTTAACAAAGATGAAGAGAAATGAGGTAACAACCATCAGATAAAACCAAAAGAATATGCAAATCACCCAAGTTAAATACAAATGTAATATCTTTGAGGTAAATCCTAGCATAGATAAGTTCTAACAAGACATCTAGATAGGTGGGGGACACATGAAGAGTATACTCAAGAGGTTACATGGTTTCTCAAAATAGTTCACAATGGTAATCAATTAGATGCATTACAAGCAAGGATTTGAATGCAAAAAGTCTTTGGTTCAAGCAAAAATCAAAAACACAAATGAGTTATCAAACATGCACACATCAAGTGCAGATCAATTCACAAGATTGAGTCAAAAGAGATTTGAAAATGATTGAAAGAAAGCAAGGTAAAAACCTTAAATCAGTGTAAGCCTTTTATTAAGATATAAAGTATTTCTAGGATGTAAATCCTTGAATTCTTTAATCACTATATGAAAATAGGAAGATTAAGAACAACATGAAAAAAGAGTGACTCAAAAATGATGAAAAATGACCAAGTTAAGCCAATTTGAAGTTTTGGAGAAAATAATGAAAATAGTGTTAAAAAGGAAGGAAGTGTCTCCACCAAGGATTGAACCCATGACTTATGGTTCATAGGTTAAAAATCTCACCATTCAAGCCAACGCGCGCAGGTAATAAACAATGGAAAAAAGAGTTGAAATATCAAAACATGATAAAAATCAAAAGTTGCAAAAGAGTTGTCCACATCAAGGATCGAACTCAGGATGGCAAGGGTGATAAGCACATGAATACGCAAGTTGCAACCACTGGAGTGGCGATACATCCAGTTTATCAAGCCACCCCAATAATTAATAAACCTTCAAGTCAAAATAATCTGGGAAAATCCAAAGGCAAATCAAACAAGCAAGATATCAAAACGGTTCAGTTTCAAACATGATCAAATCTCAATCAATTTTAACAAAATTTGACTCTATCTCACTTGAAACTTGATGAGGATTATGATGATGCTAATATTTTTCAAAAATAAAGCTCATAAAATGTATTTCGAATGCAACTGTTAGATGAGAGTTAAGAATGCAATTTTGATGCCATAGCTTAAACCAAACATATTTAAAACCAATCAAAAGCTTTCACATTCTCTAAATAAGTTATTTATGAGATTCATACTCAAGGAGGACTCAAACTTAAATCAAATTAGAAAATGGCATATGAATTGTAGCAAAGGCACATGAGTTGAAATGGTATTTTCCAAAAAGAACAGTTTATGATGTAGCTAAATGAAATGATCAAACTTTATTCACAATATCACCACATGTCTATTAGCTTCAATCTTCAGCATAACAAGAACTTAAACATACATGGATTTTGAAATTCCGACTGAAATTATGATAGAAGGATAGGTTGATAAACCTCAAAACAGATTTGACATAAGGCAATGTATCATTCAAACATTTGTCTTAACAGCATGTACAATGAATTCTAACAGCAATGCTTTCACAAAAGCAAACACACACATACAAAGTTTTCAAACCATATTCAACTTGGTTCAACCAGGAACCAATACTAATTGTATGCCTGTCATGATTTGCAGTTCTAAGCCATTATAAGTAGGAGTGATCACACACATTATGCAGGGGTTCTGTTCATGAGCTTAAAACATATAACAAAACTCTAACACAAAGTTAGTCCAAACAGAAATAGTTGCAAGTTCAACATGACAATGCCAAACACTAATCCATTATATGCTTCATATGCTAGTTACAACTTTATGCAAGCAAACACCAACCAAACTCCACATATGATCTAAAGATCTTAGGTATTTTTAACTAATGCATATAAATGAGAAAGCTTGAAGTCACCTACCTCTTGTAGACTCCTAATGCAAGCAAGCTATTTTGATTGGGAATACTTTGAGCAAGTTATCCACCCTTTCATGCAAGCTTCTAAACAGCCCTTCCTCAAGTTGACTTTTTGCAAGATTGAAGTTACTTCCTTTTGAAGCAACATGTGATAAGTGATGATAGTTTCAACAAATGGTGTTGCAGCTAGTTTTTAGTGACTTGGACAGTTGGTACAACATATATATGAGGTGTTCAAAGTTTCAAGAAGTTTAGAACTGGTCTAGGCAGTGTGTATTGTTAATTTGTGCAGAAAAGTCAACATTCATGGCATGAGGGGTTGACTTTTATGTTATGGTGTTTTTGACTGAATTAATGGTTGGAACACCTTCCAAATATGATTTATGGATTGTGTGGATGGTTTATTGAGTGTTTAAATGGTTAGAAAGGGTGCTGGTAGAGAGTTTGATCAAGACAACTTTTTGAGGATTTTAGATGACTTTCCTTTACTTTCAAGTAAGAGCAAAGGCAAGATAAGAGCTTGATTTTCTTGGCACTTAGAGTATGCTCTGGTGTCTGTTTAGCATAGAGGAAACCTCTATTTATAGGCAGAGCAAGGATGAGGACAGACTTGGCATTTGGCTTGCAAGTTGGCATTTTGGAGGGAAGATCTTGATAAAATCAAAGTGTGATGTCTTATGCAGATTTTGCTTGCTTCCAATGCACTCTAGCCTCTAAAACCAGATATCTTGAGCTGTTAAGAAGTGACATAGAGATAGCAAAGGCAGGCCCTCTATGCTGCATCCAAAAACAATCTCTCTCCTATTGTACCTTTGTACTTTTTCCATTAAATAATGCTCTTAGGATAAAACCATTGTCATGCTTTGTAGATTCCTCTGATTCTACTCATCATACACTCTTAAACATCACATCAGATGCTAATCCATGGTTAGAAATCAATTGGATAGTTGGCACATTACTTTGTGCTGAGTTTTAACATTGTGCATTTCAAGTGTTTTGACCCAACTTGTCTCCTTTGAAACTCCTAGCACACAAATGATATTGAGTAGTTATTATAGTTTTTGGAAAGCCCTCATTATGCTATACAACTTTCATGTTTTTGGAATTTTCAAATTCTAAGTGGAACTAGGTCAAAAATCCTCTTGAACTTGGCTGAAAACATGACTTAAAAGTGCTAAAAACATGGAATTTTACTAAGTGTTTTTCCCCTCTTGTAATGATTTTGATCATAACTCCACATCTACTCATTTTTTTGCATATGGGTCACTTTTAAACTTTTGTAGGACTTTCCAAGACCTTTCCAACAAGCTTTGAACCACTCCATTTGGATGTGTGGTTAAAAAGTTATGGTCTTGTCTCTTTCAAAACCCTAATTTCCCGATTTTTTGATTACTCTTCAATTTTTGATCCAATGGTCATCAAACTTCATGGATAGATGTAATATAACATTAGGAACATCATTTCTTTCAATTTTGGGGTCAAAACCCTTTTGGTCAATGAGTTGACTTTTCAGCCACACGAACCAATCGATTGAAAAATCCCGAATCGATTGTTGGTGTTCTGGGTCCCCTGAGGTCTTGAAATTTCTTGAGTTTACTTCACTAAGTCATATGAGCTTTATGGGACATGATTCCATCATTGGAGTACCATTTGAATCAAAAGTCAAACCACAGTTGACTTTTCCTAATTAAAAACCCTAATTGGGAGTCCTAGACTGCACTGCTCTTGATCTCTGGGTGACAGCCTCAAATTGGATTTATACTTGATCTGATGTATTATTATTGATAATGTGGATACTTGTTTAATGAAGAATCAATCCAATACATTGACTGATCAAACCATCGAAACTCTGTTTCCTGACTGTATGGTGCCCTAATTCATCTGCATCTTGACAAAGACAAACTTGAAATAGGTTAAGGTTAGATAAGCGAATGATGATGCTCCTAGAATGATGATGAAGATCTAAGGGTCAAAATTTGGGGTATAACAACAGCAAGGATAAATATACAACATGTTATCAGTCTCAGAACTCATATCAACTACCAGGACAACATTGACAACATGAACTCGTACAAAAAAACAAAATCAATTAATACAATCAAATTACTCACTCACATTAATTCATATAAATAAATAACTTAAACCTAATGCAGATGTGTATGTAATGCTCGACTCCTCAACTCTATATGCGTATGGTACCATGTTTTGGATGATCAAAGTTATGTTACTGATTATCACCCCACCGAGGTCCCCTCTCTGAACCAGGCCGCCCCAAATTCCACCTCTCTCAAACTAGGAAACTCTACAACTCATGAATGCATGTAATGCAACTCAACTCTATCAATGCTTGTCACAATCCCTTCTCCGAATAAGACTAATCACTTCTCAACAATTATTCTTTCATGGCCACTCACCATTAAAACTAAACAGTTCTTATTATCAATCAATTTATCACAACTAAACATAAACTCAACAATTTCATGCATTATAGTTATCAATTCAAGAAAATGCATCGATCCACATCAAACAGAATCAAATAATCTCAAATAGTATATGACAATAACAATTAATCATCAAAATAATATATTTTCACAAAATTATCTCAAAAGCAACTCAGTTCTACGATGTAACTCTCGTTAGGAAACCTACAACTTGCTGAGAGATTCCTCGCTAGGAGAGCTCCTCTCTTGCTAGGCGCGTATCTCAAAACCCAGAAAAATCCTCACTCTGCATATCTCGCTAAGCGAGAATTGGTTGTTGAGCAAGCTCTCGCTAAGCAAGGAATCGCTCGCTAAGAGTGACTCATAGAAAAACTAGAACACTCACTCTGCCACAAAAATTGATCCAAAAACATCCAACTCTGCATTGTCATCCTCACTAAGCGCAACTTTTCTTGCTAAGTGCAAACACCAAAAATCCCAGAAACCAAAATAGAGCTTCTCGTTGGGAGAACCCTCTTTGCACCGAGCAAAATTTTGCTAAGCGAGGCTTCAACTGTGCTAAGTGGGAGAGCCTAAAAACAACAATGTCAAAAAGCGTGATTTCCACCATTGGAGCTTTATCGAAGCTCTGATTTCTACCTAAATCGATCTCGAAGACACAAAACTCAACCATACATGTTAATAAAATATTAAAAATAATCAAATAGGTACAAATTAACATATATTACATCAATTTGATTAAAACTCATTATCATCTTCAACACTTTTTAACAAAACCAATAGGAACAAATTTTTTCACAATTAATCAGATTAATTTACCTGAATTTGGCATGCAATTCAAAATAGGAAATTAACGGCAAACACAAAATTCATTAAAGAGTTTTACGAAACTCATCTCAAGCTGCAAACATAAAAAATGGTGAAATTAGAAAAAACCCCAAAGGAGAAGGGTAAGGAACCCTCTCTATCCTCTTTTCCTAAGAACCACATTTGAATAATTTCTTCCCCTTACCTTGAATTTCTAGAATTCCTAAGCTTTTGGTTATAGTGTCTCCTCCCAGCTCTTCCTCTTCCTAACTCTTGCCAAATTTCATGTACTGATTCCACAAAACCTATTTTCCTCTCTAATTCTCAATTTAAATAAATCCAAATAAAACCTAATTATTTGTTTCTAATTTTACTCATGATACCCTCACTTCTCGTTAATTACCCCCACACCCCAAAACTCTACTAAACTCCTAATTTCTACCCCATACTCCATTTTCTCAAATTAAATAACTAAATCAATTAAAACTAAATAAAAAAACCATTTTATTTCTAAAGGGTGTGTTCTCTCATCTTAGGGCATCTACCCCCAAACACATAAAATAAAAGTAATTTATCAACACATCACAAATTTAATTAAAATAGTACAAATAATTAAAAACGAGAAAAAGGGTGTTACAACCCCCCCTGCCACTTACAAAATTTTTGCCCTACAAAATTACCTGAAGGAAACAAATCCAAATAAGACTCTGTCATTTGGTTCTTCAGCTCCCATGTTACGCTCCCTTCAGTAGTTCCCCCCATACCACCTTCACCAAAGCGATATCTTTACTCCTCAATTGTGGTAAGTAAACTCGACCAACGTTAAGTAGTTATCTCAGCTACCTCCTTGCTCTAACACACAAGCTCTCAGCAACTCCTCCAAATATTAGACAGTGTTCTTTATCTAACTGTCCATTTGTGGATGATAAGTAGAACTCAACCATAATTTAGTTCCCAAGGCTTCCTGCAAACCTTCATAGAACTTCGAAGTGAACCTCAGATCTCTATTTGAAACAATACTCGAAGGAATACCTTGCAAACTGAAAATCCTTTCAACATACACCTCAGTTAACTTCTGCAAAGGATAACCGATATTTATCAAAACGAAATGAGTTAATTTAGTCAGCCTATCCATAACAACCCATATCGTATCACTTCCTTTAGAAGTTTTTGACAAACTTGTCACAAAATCCATAGAATTGATGTTCTACTTTCACTCAGGAATACTCAATGGTTACATCAATCTTGATGGTTTATGATGCTCAATATTTGACTTCTGACAAGTCAAACAAGAATAAACAAACATATAAACATCCTTCTTCGTACCTGGCCACTAAAACATCTTCTTAAGATCTTGGTACATCTTAGTAGCACCGAGTTGAATACTCAAACTACTCCTACCGAACACTCAAACTACTTCTATGATCTTCCTCGAAAATACTTTTCTTAAGCTCTCACACATAAACTCTATCGTAGAACCTCATAACCACATTTTCATTAATTCTAAAATCCACCTCTTTACCTTGATTAATCAACACCAAGCGGCCAATCAATCCCAAGTTGACTTTCTAATCTTCTCTGGTCTATTAAAGAATACCATTAGTCAGCTTTAGCATACCCAACTTGACACTGTTAGGAGTCATCTCGCACACCAAACTAAGATCTTGAAACTATTCAATTAAATATAGTTCTCGAACCATCAATGCCGACACATGCAAGGACTTCTTGCTCAAAGCATTTTCTACAACATTGGCTTTACAAGGATGGTAAATCATACTAAAATCATAATCCTTCAGAAATTTAAGCCATCTCGTCTGCCTCATATTCAGTTCCTTTTGATCGAACAAATACTTCAAACTCTTATGATCTCTAAACACTTCAAATCTAGAGCCAAACATACCATGTCTCCAAAATTTAAGCACAAAAACCAAAGCATAAATCCTCTCATGAACATTTAATTATATCAAAGCATAATCCACAACCTGGCCATTCTACACAAGCACGCCACATAAACCCATCTTCAAAGCATCATAATACACCACAAAAGATTCCCTTAGACTAAAAAAAATCATAATTGGTGTTGGTGCCAATTTCCTCTTGAGCTCCTGAAAACTCTCTTCACAATGAACATTCCACATATAAGCTTGATCTTTTCGGGTTAATTGAGTAAAAGGAAAAGCTAACTTCGAAAATCCTTCTATAGACCTTCTTTAGTAACCAGCCAAACCTAAAAACTTATGATTCTTGTAATTGACTTCGGAGTCTCCTACTACATCACAGTGTCAACCTTCGACGAATCAACTGATATACAACAACTAGATATCACATGACCAAGAAAACTCACTTCACGCAACCAGAATTTACACTTGGACAACTTTGCATATAATTTCTTCTCTTGCAAGGGCATAACACAACTCTCATATGTTCTGCATGCTTTTCATCTCTCTTAGAGTACACCAAAATATCGTTGATGAACAAAACCATAAACTGATCCAAGTAAGGATGGAAGATCCTATTCATATACTCCATGAATGTACCTGGCACGTTAGAAACATCAAACGACATCAATGAATACTCGTAGTGACCATATCTAGTTTCACACGAATCTGATGATAACCTGATCTTAAATCAATCTTGCTAAAAACACAAGCCCATACTAAATAATCTATAAGGTCATCAATTCTCAAAAGATGATACTTATTCTTGATAGTAACCTTATTCAGCTGTCCATAATCAACATACAACATCATGCAACCATCTTTCTTATTGACCAACAACATTGGTGCTCCCCACAGCGAAACACTAGGTTGAACAAAGTTCTTTTCAAACAGATCACCTAACTGTTTATTCCGCTCACTCAGCTCTAACTCATACATTCTATAAGGTGGCATCAACATAGGACTAGTACTAGGTACTAAGTCTACGGCGAACTCAACCTTGCGTTCTTGCGGCAAATCACTAATATCATCTGGGAACACCTATGGAAAATCACACACCACCGGTAGATAACTGATAACGTGAAAATACGTAGTATATTTTAGCTCGATTCGCATACATAGTAGTGTCAATTTCATATGTTTTTGTAGTATTATACTAGTATTATTTAATTGTTTGAGGTATTCATCAAAGAGAATCATCCGTGTGAGAAACTGAAAAAAAGCAAGAAATGAAGAAAAAGCACATAAATTAGCACTTTATGATGCATGGCGTTCACCACCACCTCATGGCATTCGCCATGCACCCCACAAGCCACATACTCCACAATTTAAGGCCATGGCATTCGCCATGGATGCACAATGTAGAAAAATCAGGAAACTACTTCCCTACTTCTTCTCCACGAATTCCACACGACTTAAGGACGTTTTCCAGTAGCATATGACTATATATTGGTAGTTTTCATCAAATTTTCACATCCATGTTTATATGCACAAGTTTTGTTCTTAGTTTTAAGAAGAAATTACATTGAAAAGTGATAGCGCTCACATTTAGGGGACTATCACACTTTAGTTTTTAGGAGCTATTTTGTAAGCTTGGATCATATTAAGCGTGCCGACATTTTAAGTTATTTTTCCTTTCTGTTGTTGTATTTGCAAAATTACTTCCCATTTAATTTCAGGTTCCTTACATTATTGTTTTTAAATTGCTTTTTCCTTGATTGAATTAATTTAGTTATCACCATTTTCTATGTTGCTGTTAAGTTCTAATATCATGAATTGCTTGTTTATGTTTAATACTATGTCCGGTTAAATTGTTTTGAGTCCGGTATGTGAGGATCGTCGTTCCAGCGAGACTCGGTAATGAATTGGCGTAACACTTTTATAAATTATTTTCTGGTTCTAGTTTTTAATTTTAAGTCAAAAGGTTTTGAGTCAATAACACACATTGTGAGGCTTGAACCAGATAGTAAAAATTAAACATTAATCCTAAACACAACGACAACACTTTACGATTAATTAGGACTTATTGGTTTTCAAAAAGTATTTCTTAAATCAAATGGGTGAGAGACGACAAAACATAATGTTCTAGAAGTATAACTACAGTCAATAGCACGATAGTGTGAGATAAAGATTTTTAAACTTATATATTATCTACTAAAAAGTGATTTAATACATAATATGCGCTAATGAATTATTGAGTCCCTAAGGTACAATGGGATCCATATTTTGGTCTCTCTTTTCTGATATATTTTTCTAAGATTTAATTTAGTTTTAATTTTAATTTCCCTTAATCAAAAGATCAATAACCTTAGATTTACATAGCACCAATAGATAGTGGTAGGGTTGATTATTGGTCCATGTGGATACGATATCTTTTAAAACTACGTGATAGAACTGTGCACTTGCAGTTAATTCGATAGACTCACAGAGTCGCGAATAATCACCAATCACAACTTTGCTTTTAGCTTTCAACGAGGAAAAAATCATAAACAATCGACCGTCATCCTTCAACGACTCCTCCACTTTCTTAGCAGACATAAACATCATATCTTCACAATCTTCGAACTCTGGAAACATCATGGACTTGTTGAAATAGTTGATATGATGGTGGTTGAACTTCAACCAGTTCATTCCCAGGATAACATCCATTGACTCAACGGTAAGTAGTCTAAGTCGATACTAAATTCATTACCATAGATAGTCAACGAGCAATTTAAACAAGTCCACGAAGCAGTCACCAAACCATTAGTTGGGGTATCAATGACCATACTCTTAACAGTAGAAGTCACTTAAAGATTCAAATTCTTAGAATAATCTAGAGATATAAATTAATGCATTGCACCCGTATCAATAATAGAAATTATAGGAATACCATTAATGGAACATGTACCTCTAAACAAGTTATCAAATCCAGTAGTCTTTGCTAAACTCAAAGCAAAAAAATTTCCATCAGTTTGAGCTTTCTTTGGCATATGGAACTGGGTACTAATGTGACCTAGTTTTCCATTTTTGAAACAAGTCATAACTCCAATCTTGCATTTAGCAGCACGGTGGCTTGGCTTGTTACACTTAAAACATATCATGCCTGCACTCCTGCATGATGACCTGTTTTCTCACACTTGAAACATTTTAGAGGAACAAAACTCCCTCCCCCACATGTCTCTTTCTCACTTGAAGCCTTCCACTTCCCTTTATCAGTTGGAGTCCCATAAGGTTTTCCATGATTTTAAATTCCATTTTTTTTCTCACTAATACTCTTATAGTGAGCAGATTTAGCACAACTATCTTTATAGTAGATCCCACGCTTATTAACCATCATAGAAAACTGATGAATCTCCAGGTACCTAATGAATTTCTTGATCTCAGGACACAAGTCACTCTCAAACTTGATACATTTGGAACCCTCAACTTCTACCTTATTGTAATGTAGGAAGAACCTAGAAAACTCCTTAAACGTTGCAGCATAGTCAACAACAACCATGTTTCCTTATTTTAGCTCAAGGAACTTGATGTCCTTCATGCCATAATCATCAGCAGAAAAGTACTTCTCAAGGAACTCAGTTTTGAAATTCTCCTAAGTGATCTTAGTACTTACAGCTTTAAGCTTATCATGAGCATTGTCCCACCAATACTCCACTTCCTCAGCAAACATATGAGTACCAAACATGACCTTCTGTGCATTTGAACAAGTCATCACTCTAAAGATCTTCTTAATCTCTTGCAACAAAACCTGAGCACCTTCTAGGTCATACCTTTCCTTAAAAGTCGATAGATTATTCCTCTAGAAATTTCCCAGTACTCTGAACTCATCTATCATCCCATTTTTATTTTGCAACGCTTAATTTGCCTGACCCATAACATGAGCCATAACCTGCAAAGCATCAACGATTACGCAATCATTTCTTCCAGCCATTCTTCTTCAAACCAGTAAATAGCCATTAGAAGAAACGTAGCATGTACAATATTCATACACTTGTCACATACTAGGGATTAAATAATGTCACAAAACCTAGCAAGATGGATCGACCTGCTCTGATACCAACTACGTAACGCCCTAAAAACCCTACTCACAAATATATAGAATTATAGGTAGTTTCAAATACTCAAACATAGGGTGTCACACACACTTCATCATCACATGCTCATCTTTATTAGATTCATCGTAGCGTAATTAACAAATTAAAATAACTTTAGTAATCTCATAAAATAATTCAAATATCTCATAATTAAAAATCATCTCAATACTTCTCAAATAGAGAAAATAGTGCTCAAAACAAAATACTCTCATACTCAAAACAAAATAGAAACGTTTCCCTCCAATTTTTACACTATCAGAGCAATGTAATTAATAACTAAAAATGGAAAAAGATAAATGAAGAGGCAAATACATGATCCTCAAAGCCAACAACTACTAAGGTTCCTCTACATGAGTATCTGCATAACCGAGGTGAAGTACAAACACTAAAAGTAATAGGGTGTGTGAATATATATATATATATATATATATATATATATATATATATATATATATATATATATATATATATATATATATATATATATATATATATATATATATATATATATATATATATATATATAGCGTGCATAAGCAACAAGGTTAACATTGATAACATGGACTCATACAAAACAACCCAATCAACTCATAAAATCAAATTACTCACTCACATAAACTCATAAATAAATAAATTATACTCAGTGCAGATTCAATACTCGACTCCTCAACTCTATATGAATGTGTGTTCAAGTTTGGATGATCAAAGTAATGTTACTAAGAGTCACCCTATCATGATTCCCTCTCTGAACCGGACCGCCCCAAGGTCCGTCTCTCTTGAATCTGACAACTATACAACTCATTAATGTATCTAATGCAACTCAACTCTATCAATTTCCGTCATGATCCCCTCTCTGAACCAGAACATCACTTCTAAACCATTAATCTTTCATGACCACTCACCATAAAAACTCAACAATGCTCATTATCAATCAATTGATCACAACTAAACATAAACTCAACAATTTCATGCATAGTAGTTATCAATTCAATAAAATTCATCGATCCACATCAAACATAATAAAATAATTTCAAACAGTACATAGAAGTACCAATTAAGTGTCAAAATAACACATTGTCATGAAATTCAAGTCGAAAGAAACTCAGTTTTGCGCTATTGATAAGTGCCAAAAGTTAGTTTTTGACCACATAAAAACTTGGCACTTATTGGCTCAAACTAAATTTTTCTATGATTGATATCCTAAAATATTGCATATAGGCATGGCAAGAAAATCTAGACCCACCTGGACCCACCCCGAAATTAACGGGGGAAACTCGATTTAATTAGGTGCGGGTGCGGGTAAAACCTGATTATCTATTACGGGTGCGGGGGTGGGGCAGGGGATGCTACTATCCGCCCCGCATCCAGTCCCGCCCCCGCCCCGGTCTACTTTAATTTAATTTTATGCCTCATTTTAATTATTTTATTATACATTTATTAGAGTTATTTTAATTTTTAGAAATAGTTTTACTAGAAAAACATGTTTATTAGTTATTTTACTCTTTAGAAACATGTTTATTATTAAAATGATTTATTATTTAATTAAATTATTAATTTTTATTGTTATGAAATAATATTTATTTAAAAAAAAATAGTTTTGCGGGTGGGGGCGGGGAACCTGTTCCTCATTGGAGGCGGGTCTGGGTGGTAGTTTTTTACCCTTGACTGGGTGTGGGTGCGAGTCTGTTTCAGGGAGGCGGGTGCGGGTGCGAGGCTACTTAAACCCGCCCCGGCCCGCCCCGTTGCCATTCCTAATTGCATAAGGTTAAGTTTGATAAATATATGTGTGGCGCTTTTTATTTATTTCTTTGCTATTGTGCAGGAATTTCCATAATTGATCAAGATTGGAACACAAAGCCAGAAGGAGAGAGTTGGCCCATCAATCCAACAACGAGGCTCAAGCATGAAGAAACATAAGCAAAAATCATCATTCTCATCAGGCGAGCATCAAGCAAGCCATCTTGCCCAATGGAGCTACAACGAGAGTCAGGCGAGACAAGTCAAAAAATTTACAAAATCAAAATGTCTCATTGTCTCCAGGAGAGGTTGCAGTGAGGAAGCTTGCCAAGAAAACCTTTTGCTCGCCTAGCAAAACATGGTGGTTTGAGATGCAGAGTGAAGACATATTACTTTCTAGGGGAGGCAAGAGCTTTCCAGGTGAGAGCAGCAGGATAAAAACCACTATATATAGTTTCAGAAATATTTCATTTGAGAGACTTGGAGAGTTTTAGAGAGAAATAGCATAGTAGACAGAAAGCAACAGAGAAAAGATTAAACCTGAAGAATACAAGCTGGATGCACATCATTCGTCAGGAAATCGCCATTTATACACATCCATCTTTATTTCTTCTCATTTGTAATCAAAGCTACAATGAATAGCTAAATCTCTTTCTTCTTGGGACTGAATGTAACCCACCAGTACCATATGTATTTATTATGATCATGGCATTATATATGAATTAGTCATTTATTGATATTGATGTTATTGTTATTTTTTTGTTTAAATTATAGATTTGAACTCTTATTGAGAAATACTCTTCGAATCGATCTAGGATAATCATTTGTTAGATGCTAAACTCTAGATATAGATTTAGGTTTAACATTCACAAGTGTATTGAATCTTAATGCTACTATATTGTTTAATAGGCTGAGAGGTCGTTGATTAAATAATATGGTTGAACTCTCGTCAAGGGTTTAAGTATAAACACTATCGACAAACAATACACGATAATATTGATCAAACGACTAATCTCTATATAATTGATCAAAAGGATACTTGTTTGATCGGTGGATGAAATCCAATCCCAATAAGCTTTCTCATAATTGAAATTTCACTTATCATTTACCGTTTTTACATTACGTAATATATGCAAACAAACAACTTGACAATTTTTCACTTAAACCATATCAATTGTTGAACGACATTTAATATCGCATCAGTCCCTATGGATACGATAAACAAACAGTTATTTTTGATGTTGAATAATGTAACCATAAACTGTCACTCTTGCTGAGCGACTTACAGCTTGCTGAGTGAGACCATGTTAGGCAAGCTCCTATATCGCTAGGCCCGCATCTCAGAACCTAGAAAATTCCTCACTCTACATATATCGCTAAGAAAGACATCGCTCGATGAGAGATGAATCGCTCGCTAACTGCGACTCGTATAAAAACCTAAAACACTCATTCTGTCACAAAAATTAATCCAAAAATAGCCGACTCTGCACTATCATCCTCGCTAAGCGCAACCAGGGCTCACTAAGCTCATATTAATACTTCGAAGCTCCAATTTTGACCCCAATCGATCCCAAACACACAAAATTCAATCATACATGTTAATACTTTATTAAAAATAATCAAATAGGCACATATTAACATATATTACATGGATTTGATTAAAACGCATCATCATCTTCAACATTTTTTAACACAATCAATAGGATCAATTTTTTTAGGATTATTCAAATTAATTTACATGAATTTGGCATGCAATTGAAAATAGAAAATTAACATCAAACATAAAATTCATGAAAGAGTTTTACGAAAACTCATATCAAGCTCCAAACATCAACAATGGTGAAATTAGGAAAAACCCCAAAGGAGGAGGGTAAGGAACCCTATCTATCCTCTTTGCCTAAGCATCCACACATGAATAGTTTTCCCCCTTACCATGAATTTGCATAATTCATTAGCTTTTGGTTATGGTGTCTCCTCCTAACTCTTCCTTTTCCAAACCCTTACTCTAAGTCTTGCCAAATTTCATGTATTGATTCTCTAAAAACCTATTTTTCTCTCAATTCTCTATTTAAATAAATCCAAATAAAACTTAATTATTTGTTTCTAATTTTACTCTTGATACTCTCACTTCTCGTTAGTTACCCCACACCCAAAAACTCTACTAAACATATAATTTCTACCCACACTCTATTTTTTAAAATTAAATCAATCAAAATTAAATAAAAATCTCATTTTGTTTCTAAAGGGTGTGTTCTCTCATCTTAAGTCATCCACTCCCAAACACATAAATAAAATAATTCACCAACACAACACAAATTTAATTAAAACAGTATAATTAATTAAATATGAAAAACAGGGTGTTACGCGGTCACCCTCTCCGACAGTGAGCAAGTCTCCAAAATAACTTGGTCTTCATCCTCTAAAGAAGAAACCTCCATCCCTGATCGAAAAATGAGGATTTCGTCATGATAATCGGTAAATGCATGATGTTTTCTATTTGTTTTACTTTCTGTTTTCGTTTGTGTTTTCATCCTTTAAGTTATATTTTATGCTTTTTTGTCTTCCTTTTATGTTTTCAGACAATAAGAAGGTATTGGAGCGAATTGGGATAAAAAAGACAAAAAATTACATAAAATTGGCTCTTCCAATACAAAATTCTCGTGACCAACACGACCTATCCGTATCCAATGACATGGGTCGTGTTGACCCCGTTGAACCACTTTCATACAACCAAATAAAGGCAGACATGGTCAACCCGTGTTCCCTAACACGACCCGAGTCAGCCCCCAGACAGTTACAAACTCTTTGATTTTTGGACGTTTTTGTGACTTTTGGCTTCCATAACCCCTAGGATTTAAGTTAATGGGTAACTAAGGTCTTAACTCAAAACATGTGTAAGTTATTTGTGATTTATGGCCTAGTTTAGTATAAATAGAGGCCTAGACCTTGAGATAAAATGGGGGAGACCTAAGGGGTGATACTTAGGAATCCGCCACTTTCACTACTATCATTCCATACAATTGTTGTTTTCTTGAGTTCATGACTTAAGGATCTTACTACTATTTTGTAGTATTCTGCACTTTTATTACAATCTTGCCTTCATTTTATTTCTAAGTTGTTACTTTCTTTATTTGTTTTAATTTAATTATTCCTCTTGCAATGTTTCTTAATATTTTTATTTGTGTTGCTTACCTCTCCATGTGTGAGTATTCCCTTAAGGACAAGGGTTTTTGAGATTTAATCTCATGGCAACCCCCAATGAATTTATCCAATAAATTATTACGAGAAGATTCTAGAGATATCGAATGTGAGTCACAAGTCACCCGTCTATGTCGAATGTGAAAGCAAAGGCAACATAGATGTCAATCATTTATCAAAAGATAAAGATTTGACATGGGAAAGCGGATTGCTAAATAATAGATTAGCAAGGCACCCACCATGATAAGGTGACTTGCTCTCTATTAAGAAAACCGATAGTCGTTCCAAGATCAACGTCTGGATTACGCATGCCAGGAAAGAGGGTGACACACATTTTTTTTTACTTTTCCAAAAAACTCTCAATCTAATCTCATTATTGAATTTGGATAAATTGTTAGGGTAAGTCTAGAGTTGGAATCACAATCCCAGGTCCAATTTTTATCATTTTCTAATTTCTATTTTACAAACTGCATCAAACAACTCTTTTACGATAGTTTTAGCCAAACATACTTAAATTAAATTTTGGTACTCATACACCTCTCTGTGGAATCGATATTTTTACAACTTAACACAACCATGCATTTGTGATTTACACACGATCATGTTTTTGGCTCCGTTTCCAAGGAGATGTTTTGATATCAAAATTTTATTCCAACACCATTTAGACTAAAGCACTTTTATTTTAATGTTTTTATTTATGCTAAAAAAAAGTCCCTCTTTTCATAATGACCCTCGTTGGGATATCTATTTATGAGATGAGTAATTACATGAACAATGACTTAGTAAGCCCGTAGTTTGAAACCTATAACCCAGAATGGGGAAATCACCGGAACTCTCTACATTAACTACTACGAGCACACTGTAGGACCACATGGTCCCCAATATGGAACAATCACTATCTTTGGGGAACCCAACCTTGAATTGTTAATGGAGAATTTCGTTGTAAGCTCGCTCTAACTTGGAATCTATGATGGAGTGTTTTGTGGCGACACAAACTCTCTATAATGAAGAATTCGGAAACCAAAATCTCCATACTAGCGAAATCCTTAAAATCTAAACACTATGGTCGACTCCCTCACGACTCACAGCAAGGTATTGGAGACCCAAATCTCCTAGATTGCACACATCCCTCTAGGATCTTTCCCTGAGGGATATGTTAATGTTGTAACAACCAATAGTGAAAAACAAGTTGAAAGTTCTAGGGAGATTGGTAAAGAGGTTGAGAAGAGTTCTGGTGAGAAAATGGTTGATATTGAGGAAAATCCATCGACACCACCCAAAAAGGAGGTTGTCGAAGGGGTGGAGAAGGAAGAACCTTTTGTTGCTCCTGTAACGCCCATTTTAATTATTTTTGGTTTTTGGGATTATTTTATTTGAGAATGTGCTTGAGGAATTATTTTGAAGGATCAAGAACTCATGATATTGGTATACAGTGATAAAAATATGATATTTAATAGTAATGTGATATTATTATTAATTATTATCATTTTTATAACTAATATTAATTTTATGAGTAAAATTATAATTTAAATGGATTTTTGGAATAAAAGTATTATGAGGAATTATTATTAAAATGAATTATTTGGATTAATAAGAGGATTGTTGGGACTAAGGGCAACATTGTCATTTTAGTGAGAATTAGAATTGGAAAAAAGAGGATAACACACGCACGGTGAAGAGCACGGTTTGAGCAAGAGGAGAGCTACACGATAAAGAACAGCAACTTCAGCAAGCGGATTTCGTGTGGATTGAGGAGCTTGTTCATCATCAAAGCTTGATTTGAGGTAAGGGGGGATTTAACGGTTAAATGGTATTTTACATGAATGTTGGTAGAAGGGGAATCCCTAACCCCATGTATGAACATATTGCATGTTGATGATGAATTGATGTTATTGCATGTTGTTGTTGCTGAGATTATTGTGTTAGATTATGTTAGTTTCGTTTGCATGTGCTGTGGGATGATGTTTGAGTGAATTTGGAGCTTTCCGGGTAAATTTCGAAGTTGAGCGGGAAGTTAATTTTGAGAGCAGAGTTGATGAATGGTCGGATAGAATCGGGAATAGACCCCGTAACTAAGTTGCAGTATGTGGTTGGTTGTGGGTTTCGATTTAATCGGGTGAAATCGGTGTGGGAGGTGACTCTGCAGCGCAGAATTTTTCTGAGTACGCAGGTATTCGCTGGGCGAATGGGGGCGAGCCTTCGCCAGGCTTCGCCGGGCGAACTAGCCAGCGAGTGCTGGCAGAAGCTTCTGTCTGGCTTCGCCAGAGGTTTCGCCAGGCGAATGGCAGCGAGTGTTTGCTGCGGGGCTTTGCCTGGCGAATGTGCCAGCGAGCCCGACAGTAGTCTGTGTTTTTGCTGCTGTCTTGTGTTGTTCCTCTGTGGACTTGGACCCTCGTTGGTCATGTGCGATGGAAGGCTTGCTGGAGAGCTGATACGAGCGTATGTTGGTGGTTGTAAGGTTTTTTGGCCGGTGTTTATCGCAAGTGGCATAATCGTTGAATTATGCGTCATGTATGAACCGGTGTGGATGTGTACGTGAGCTGTGTGCACCGTGTGTGTGCTGTGTGTGAGATGTGAGGATTGATACGCTTATTATGTGTTACATTTGTGTGCTGTTATGTGATGTAGTCGGGTCAGTAGGACCGACATGCCTTGTGTGCATTGTTTGTGATAAGTTGTGTGGTGAGCGGATCTGTGGGATCGACGCACTTTGTATGCTTGTTATGTATGTATTTTGTGATGGGAATGGATCCGTGGGATCGGTACACCTTGTGAGTCGTGTATATATATACTGTGTGAGGGGTGGATCAATAGGATCGGTTTGCACTTGGTGTGCTAGATGTATGATGTGTGTGTGAATATGGTTGTGTGCTCCCTGTGTGGAGGGTGATGGCCCAGTGACCATCGGTATTGTTGATATGTGCTCCCTGTATGGAGGGCGATGGCCCAGTGACCATCGGTATTGTTGTTGTGCTCCCTGTGAGGAGGGTGATGGCCAGTTCTCCATCGCTAATGTGTTGTGCTCCCGGTGAGGAGGGTGATGGCCATGTGTCCATCGATGTTGATGAGGTGCTCCCGTTGTGGAGGGTGATGGCCAGGTGTCCATCGGAGATGTGCTCCTGTTGTGGAAGGTGATGACCCAGTGACCATCAGTATTGTTGTGGTGCTCCCATTGTGGAGGGTTGGTGGCCAGTTGCCCATTAGTGTGGTGTGCTCCCTGAGTGGAGGGTTGATGGCCAGTTGCCCATCGTTGATATGTTCTCCTGTGTGGAGGGTTGATGGCCCAGTGCCCATCGTGATTGTGAGTCGGTACCACATGTTAAGAGTTGTGAGAGTGCATTGTTGCGTGATAGTGTGTTGTGGTTGACGGTGGGGACCGTGAGTCCAGATGATGTGTATATGGAATAGTATTATCATTGATTTCTGCCTTTTATTTCATGTACTATTATACCATTACTATTTAATCGTAATTCTCACCCCTTTGTTACTGTTGTGGTATGTGCTTCTTTGGAAGTACAGATAATCCAGGTGTTTAGCTAGTTGGATTGTGGTGTCTCCGTAGGATGGCTCTGATACGTAACACCGGGGCGTTTTTGGGAGTATTAATTGTGTATTTTTGATATGTATGCCCCCGTGGCGTATCTGATATTTTGTGAGATATTTGATGTTGATCGGTGATTATGTTATGTATTTTGGGGCAGATGGTCGTTATTATATATATGATGATAATGATGGATATAGATGATGTATGTATATGATATTTTGTGTTATGGCAGACCATATCTTTTTCCGCTGCAATTTTATTAAAAAATTCAGTTAAATTATTTGGAAAAATATTTGTGGAAATTTTGATGTGTATTGTGGCATCCCGTTTGGGAGAGAAACTTTGATATGTGTTTTATTTGATTGTTTTATTTTATTTTGGGAACAGGGTGTTACAAGTTGGTATCAGAGCCTGGTCGGTCCGTCCGGCCAGTGTGGTGTGTTGAGTTTGTCTATAGGATAGAGTTGCTTGTTTTCTGTTAACCTGGATTGTTGTTGAGCAGAATGCCTGGGAGAAATGACGCGGCGTTGGCTGCGGCGATGCAGGCTATGGAACAAGTGGTGGCCAACCAGAATCTGGCTGCGGGAGCTCAGTTTAGAGACCTGACGCAGTTCTAGAGCAACAAGCCACCAAAGTTTGAAGGTGGAATTCTGGATCTGGTAGCTGCACAGAAATGGATAAAGGCAATAGAGAAGATCTTCAGAACCATGGGGTGCAGTGACGAGCAGAAGGTGAGGTTCGGTACTCACATGCTCGAGGGGGAGGCCGAGGCTTGGTGGGATAATTGCCGTCAGAGGATGGAAGCTTCGGGGACTCTGATTACTTGGGAGGTGGTTCAGTCTGGATTTCTGGAGAAGTATTTTCCAGAAGATGTCAGAAGTGCTAAAGAGGTGAAATTTTTGGAATTGAAACAGGGCAGTATGTCGGTAGCCGAGTATGCGGCTAAGTTTGAGGAGCTGGCTCAGTATTGCCCTCATTACAATACTGAGGAAGCTATGACTTTGAAGTGTCTGAAATTTGAGAATGGGTTGAGGCCAGAGATCAAGATGGGAATCGCATGTCAGAAAATCAGGAGCTATCCTGAGTTGGTGAGTAGGAGCCGTATCTATGATAACGATAACCGTGCGAGGATCATACACTACAAGGCAACAAGTGATCGTAAGGGTAAACAAAGGTTCGGTGGTACTCCTTATAGTGTTCCGACTGGTAAGGGGAAGTTCAAGGGTGCTATTGATAGGAAGCCCAGAGAGGGTAGGGCGTTGACTGGTACGAAGTGTTTCCGGTGCGGTGGCATGGGTCATCGTGCCAATGATTGTCCTCCTGATGCGAAAAAGTGCTTCAAGTGTGGGAAGTCGGGCCATGTGATGGTGGATTGTAGGACTAATATGCCTACTTGTTATAACTGTGGCGAGAAGGGCCACATTAGTACTCATTGTGAGAAGCCAAGGAGGCCTCAGGCGCCTCAGGTGGCGGGTAAAGTATTTGCAGTTGTGGGAACTCAAGCGAAAGATGGAGAACGTTCGATCAAAGGTACTTGTTTTATCAATAACATTCCTTTGACTGCTATGATTGATACGGGTGCGACCCACTCGTTTATCTCTGTTGATTGTGTGAAGAGGTTAGGTTTGGTGCCGACTACTCTTGAGCGGCGGATGACTATTGAAACTCCCTCGATTGGTTCAGTGACTACTCACTTGTGTGTTTGAAGTGTCCATTGACTATCTTTGACCGAGACTTCGGTGTGGATTTGATCTGTTTGCCACTTGGTGGTTTGGATGTTATACATGGTATGAACTGGTTGGAGTCAACCGAGTGTACATCGATTGTTTTCGGAAAGTGTTATTGTTTTTGACTCCTGAAGAGGAAGCGTTGGCAGATTCCTTGTCTGGTAAGGAGTTGAGAACCTTGTTGGAAGATGAAGCGCATGTGTTTGCTTTATTTGCATCACTGTCTATTGACAACAAGGCATTGTTGGATGAGTTAGCTGTGGTGAATGAGTTTCTGGAGGTGTTCCCGGATGATATTATAGAGTTGCCTCCGAAGAGAGAGGTTGAGTTTAACATTGATCTTGTTCCTGGTACGAGGCCTATTTCTATGGCGCCGTACAGGATGTCGGCAGTGGAGTTAGCCGAGTTGAAATCTCAGATTGGAGAGTTGCTGGATAGAAAGTTTATCAGACCAAGTGTGTCGCCGTGGGGAGCTCCAGTATTGTTAGTGAAGAAGAAGGACGGTAGCATGCGTTTATGCATTGATTACTGACAGTTGAACAAAGTGACCATCAAGAACAAATATCTTCTTCCAAGGATCGATGATTTGATGGATCAGTTAGTGGGAGCTCGTGTGTTCAGTAAGATTGACTTGAGGTCGGGTTATCATCAGATAAGAGTGAGAGAAGGTGATATTCAGAAGACGGCGTTTAGGACTCGATATGGATATTACGAGTATGCAGTAATTCCTTTCGGAGTGTCTAATGCGCCGGGCGTGTTTATGGAATATATGAACTGTATCTTCCATTCTTATTTGGATCAGTTTATTGTCGTGTTCATTGATGACATTCTGATTTATTCTAAATCTAAGGAAGAGCATGCGGAACATTTGAGGATCGCTTTACAAGTGTTGAAGGATAACCAGTTGTTTGCTAAGTTATCGAAGTGTGAATTCTGGTTGAAGACGGTGAGTTTTCTGGGGCATGTTATTTTGGGTGGTGGTGTTTCTGTGGATCCATCTAAGGTGAGTGTGGTGTTACAGTGGGAACCGCCGAAGACGGTAACAGAGGTTAGAAGCTTTTTGGGCTTAGCAGGATATTATCGAAGATTCATTGAATGCTTTTCTAGATTGGCTTTGCCGTTGACTCAGTTGACAAGGAAAGATCAAGTGTTTGTGTGAGATGCGGCTTGTGAAGAGAGTTTTGAGGAACTGAAAAAGAGATTGACTTCAGCGCCGGTGTTGGTGTTACCGAATCCGTGTGAGCCTTTTATGGTATATTGTGATGCGTCCAAAATGGGATTGGGCGGAGTTCTTATGCAGAATGGAAAGGTGGTAGCCTATGCTTCGCGGCAATTGAGGGTGCATGAGCGGAACTATCCTACTCATGACCTTGAATTGGCTGCGGTAGTTTTTGTGTTGAAGATTTGGCGACATTATTCATATGGTTCGAGGTTTAAGGTATTCAGTGATCACAAGAGTTTGAAATATTTGTTTGATCAGAAGGAGCTGAATATGCGGCAGAGGGGATGGTTGGAATTCTTGAAGGATTATGATTTTAGTTTGAGTTATCACCCAGGGAAAGCGAATGTGGTTGCGGATGCGTTGAGCAGAAAGATAATTCATATGTCGGCATTGATGGTAAAAGAGATGGAGCTTATTGAGCAGTTTCGGGATTTGAGCATGGTTTGTGAGTTTACATCGGATGGTGTGACGTCGGGTAAATTGCAAGTGAAGAATGATTTCTTGGACAAGATTAGGGAACATCAGAAATTGTATGTGAAACTTGTGGATTTGATGCGAGAGGCCGGAAGTGACTCCGGTAGTGATTTCAGGTTGGATAGTGCGGGTGTGTTGAGGTTTCGGGGCAGAATTTGCGTGCCGGATAATGATGAGTTGAAGAAGTCGATTTTGGACGAAGGACATCGTAGTAGCTTGTGTGTTCATCCAGGAGCTACGAAGATGTATCAGGACTTGAAAATTTTATTTTGGTGGTCGGGCATGAAAAAGGATATTGCTCGATATGTCTATGCTTGTTTGGTTTGTCAGAAGTCGAAGGTGGAGCATCAGAGACCTTCTGGGATGATGCAACCGTTAGAGATTCCAGTTTGGAAGTGGGATTGTATTGCTATGGACTTTGTTACAGGTTTTCCGAATTTGACGCCATTTGGGTGATTGTGGATCGACATACGAAGTCTGCACACTTTGTACCGATCAGTATTAGCTTTCCGTTGGAGAAGCTGGCAGAGATTTATATTCGGGTAATTGTGAAGCTGCACGGTATACCGTTAAGCATTGTGTCGGATAGAGATCTGAGGTTCACTTCTGTGTTTTGGAAGAGTTTACAAGAGGCTTTGGGTACTGAGTTGAAGCTGAGTTCAGCCTATCATCCGTAGACGGATGGGTAGTCGGAGTGGACTATTCAGACCTTGGAGGATTTGTTGCAGGCTTGTGTGTTGGAGAAAGGTGGTACGTGGGATACTCATTTGCCTTTGGTAGAGTTCACGTACAACAACAGTTACCATTCCAGTATCGGGATGGAACCGTTTGAGGCTCTTTATGGTAGGAGGTGCAGGACTCCTTTGTGTTGGTATGAGTCGGGTGAGAGTGTGGTTTTGGGACCAGAGTTGGTACAACAGACTACTGAGACAATGTAGATGATCCATGAAAAGATGAAAGCATCTTAGGATCGGCAGAAGAGTTATTATGATAACCGCAGGAAAGAGTTGGAACTCAGTATGGGTGACCATGTATTCTTGAGGGTTAACCCAGTGACGGGTGTTAGACGTGCTTTGAAGTCCAAGAAGTTGGACCCGAAGTTTATCAGACCGTATCAGATTTTGCAGAAGATTGGTGATGTGGCTTATAGGGTGGCATTGCCGCCGGGGCTTTCGAACTTGCATGACGTGTTTCACGTGTCGCAACTTCGGAAGTATGTACACGATCCGTCTCATGTGATTCAGAGAGATGAAGTCCAAGTTAAAGAGAATCTGACTGTGGAGACGTTGTCGTTGAGGATTGAGGATCGCAAGATGAAGCGACTCAGAGGAAAAGAGATATCGTTGGTGAGAGTGGCTTGGGGAGGTGCTGCAGGTGGCAGTGTGACCTGGGAATTGGAAAGCAGGATGCGGGAAGCGTATCCAGAGTTGTTTCCATCAGGTATTTTCAAGGACGAAAATAATTAAAGCGAGGGAGAGTTGTAACGCCCATTTTAATTATTTTTGGTTTTCGGGATTATTTTATTTGAGAATGTGCTTGAGGAATTATTTTGAAGGATCAAGAACTCATGATATTGGTATACAGTGATAAAAATATGATATTTAATAGTAATATGATATTATTATTAATTATTATCATTTTTATTACTAATATTAATTTTATGAGTAAAATTATAATTTAAATGGATTTTTGGAATAAAAGTATTATGAGGAATTATTATTAAAATGAATTATTTGGATTAATAAGAGGATTGTTGGGACTAAGGGCAACATTGTCATTTTGGTGAGAATTAGAATTGGAAAAAAGAGGATAACACACGCACGGTGAAGAACACGGTTTGAGCAAGAGGAGAGCTACACGATAAAGAACAACAACTTCAGCAAGCGGATTTCGTGTGGATTGAGGAGCTTGTTCATCATCAAAGCTTGATTTGAGGTAAGGGGGGATTTAACGGTTAAATGGTATTTTACATGAATGTTGGTAGAAGGGGAATCCCTAACCCCATGTATGAATATATTGCATGTTGATGATGAATTGATGTTATTGCATGTTGTTGTTGCTGAGATTATTGTGTTAGATTATGTTAGTTTCGTTTGCATGTGCTGTGGGATGATGTTTGAGTGAATTTGGAGCTTTCCGGGTAAATTTCGAAGTTGAGCGGGAAGTTGATTTTGAGAGTAGAGTTGATGAATAGTCGGATAGAATCGGGAATAAACCCCGTAACTAATTTGCAGTATGTGGTTGGTTGTGGGTTTCGATTTAATCGGGCGAAATCGGTGTGGGAGGTGACTCTGCAGCACAGAATTTTTCTGAGTACGCAGGTATTCGCTGGGCGAATAGGGGCGAGCCTTCGCCAGGCTTCGCCGGGAGAACTAGCCAGCGAGTGTTGGCAGAAGCTTCTGTCTGGCTTCGCCAGAGGTTTCGCCAGACGAATGGCAACGAGTGTTTGCTGCGGGGCTTCGCCGGGAGAATGTGCCAGCGAGCCCGACAGCAGTCTGTGTTTTTGCTGCTGTCTTGTGTTGTTCCTCTGTGGACTTGGACCCTCGTTGGTCATTTGCAATGGAAGGCTTGCTGGAGAGCTGATACGAGCGTATGTTGGTGGTTGTAGGGCTGTTTGGCCAGCGTTTATCGCAAGTGGAATAATCGTTGAATTATGCGTTATGTATGAACCGGCGTGGATGTGTACGTGAGCTGTGTGCACCGTGTGTGTGTGCTGTGTGTGAGATGTGAGGATCGGTACGCTTATTATGCGTTGCATTTGTGTGATGTTAAGTGATGTATTCGGGTCAGTAGGACCGACATGCCTTGTGTTCATTGTTTGTGATAAGTTGTGTGGTGAGCGGATCCGTGGGATCGACGCATTTTGTGTGCTTGTTATGTATGTATTTTGTGATGGGAATGGATCCGTGGGATCGGTACACCTTGTGCGTCGTGTATATATATATATATATATATATATATATATATATATATATATATATATATATATATATATATATATATATATATATATATATATATATATATATATATATATATATATATATATATATATATATATATATATATATATATATATATATATATATATATATATATATATATACTGTGTGAGGGGTGGATCAATAGGATCGGTTTGCACTTGGTGTGCTAGATGTATGATGTGTGTGTGAATATGGTTGTATACTCCCTGTGTGGAGGGTGATGGCCCAATGACCATCGGTATTATTGATATGGGCTCCCTATGTGGAGGGTGATGGCCCAGTGACCATCAGTATTGTTGTTGTGCTCCCTGTGAGGAGGGTGATGGCCAGTTGTCCATCGTTAATGTGTTGTGCTCCCGGTGAGGAGGGTGATGGCCATGTGTCCATCGATGTTGATGAGGTGCTCCCGTTGTGGAGGGTGATGGCCAGGTGTCCATCAGAGATGTGCTCCCGTTATGGAGGGTGATGGCCCAGTGACCATCAGTATTGTTGTGGTGCTCCCATTGTGGAGGGTTGATGGCCAGTTGCCCATCAGTGTGGTGTGCTCCCTGAGTGGAGGGTTGATGGCCAGTTGCCCGTCGTTGATATATGCTCTTGTGTAGAGGGTTGATGGTACGGTGCCCATCGTGATTGTGAGTCGGTACCGCATGTTAAGAGTTGTGAGAGTGCATTGTTGCGTGATAGTGTGTTGTGGTTGACGGTGGGGACCGTGAGTCCGGATGATGTGTATATGGAATAGTATTATCTTTGATTTCTGCCTTTTATTTCATGTACTATTATACCATTACTATTTAATCGTAATTCTCACCCCTTTGTTACTGTTGTGGTCTGTACTTCTTCGGAAGTACAGACAATCCAGGTGTTTAGCTAGTTGGATTGTGGTGTCTCCGTAGAACGGCTCTGATACGTAACACCGGGACGTTTTGGGGAGTATTATTGTGTATTTCTGGTATGTGTGCCCCAGTGGCGTATCTGATATTTTGTGAGATGTTTGATGTTGATCGGTGATAATGTTATGTATTTTGGGGCAGATGGTCGTTATTGTATATATGATGATGATGATGATGGATATGGATGATGTATGTATATGATATTTTGTGTTATGGCAGACCATATCTTTTTCCACTGCAATTTTATTGAAAAATTCAGTTAAATTATTTGGAAAAATATTTGTGGAAATTTTGATGTGTATTGTGGCATCCCGTTTGGGAGAGAAACTCTGATATGTGTTTTATTTGATTGTTTTATTTTATTTTGGGAACGGGGTGTTACAGCTCCCCCCTTACAAGCCACCGATTCTTTTCCCGCAAAGATTTGTGGAGGTTAAGGTAGGTGCCCAATCCAAAAGGTCTTTGAAATACAAGAAAATATCCACACCGATGTACCATTGACCAAGCTCATGTATAAAATGAGAAAATTAGAAGACCATGAAATTGGGAAACTTATTGATGTTAAGAGGCAAAGGTTGACCCTTGAGACGAGGGATGAAAATATTGAATTCATAAATACAAAGCTCCTAAAATTACCCTATGAGTTCTGAAGTATGAACCACCCCATAGGAAGAAGAAAATAAGAGTACTAGATATGAGAGATGGCTAGAATGGTGGAAATTTTTTAAGGAACCACCATGAGTGCTTTCACTCATAGACTATTGAGCTAAAACGACGTTAAACAAAACGCTTCATGGGAGGCAATCCCACGCTTTTAACTCCATATGTATTTTATGTTATTTCATTTTACAAGTATATATTTCTCTAATAAAGAAAGGAAAACTCAAGATAATAAGGCAGAAAGAGAAAAAATTTCTTATCGGTTACACTTCCCATCTCCTCAGTGAGTTGTATGTGAGTTTTTCCTTACCTTCTTTTACTTTAATTGGAATATTGAGATCAATGTCCGGTTTAAGTTTTAAGGGTATTTCCTTATTTTTCGCATTTTATGTTTTATTTGTTTGTTATGTATTTATGTGTTGTTATGATAGTTTGGTTGAATAATTTGCATGTACCGTTGTTGAAAAGCCCAAAATTGAGTTGTAATTTTTGTTTTTTTTTTCTTTTGAAAAAAGCTTGTAATTTTGAAAAATATTTGAGAAAGTAAATAGGATTGGAGTGATAATTGGCTAAGTCTATGAGCCCGTGGAAACCCGATAAAATAGGTATTACTCGAACACCCTTAGTTTTTTTAGTAGGTTGCGAGTTTAGCACCTGTTTTGTACCATAGTGCTTAAATTATGAGAAGTACCTTCTTATTTATTGATATAGATTGTCTGACATACATTTGATTCACTTATCACTAATGATAAATAGAGAAAGAGAAAAAAAATAATGTAAAAAAGTATATATGTAATAAAGGATGAAAAGTAATGGTAAAAGGTGACTGCACTTACTAAATTGGGTATCCCTCATCCGGCTATTCAACCCAAAGGTTGTTGAACCCTAACATCAAACCATAATTGTCAATAAATAAACATACAAAAGTGTTCAAAAATTTCATCAGTAAAAACAAAACAAAAAAATCTCTCATTTGATCTCTCACATGTGATGATTATTATTATTCTAAAATACCTTAATTTTATTGTTTTACAAAAGGAAAAAAAAATAGAAGAAAATACTTAAGTTCAAAGCGTAGCTAGAAAGGTGATTGAAATGGGATACTTTTGACTGTATTTCTTTTACGGTTTTGTATCCTTGTAATACTTATATTGTTGGTGAGTACGGGGAAACTTAGGTCTTAGCTGGTTAAAGCAACGAACCACATATGAGTATCAATGATTTCATCTTGTGAGCTTTTGAAGAGTAAAAATTGCTTGATCCTAATTCTTTCTAAGTAAGCTTGTTTCTTGAGGATAATAAATGTTCATGTTTAGGGGTATTTAATAAAAGGTAAATGCATTGTGTTTTCTGTTTATTTTACTTCTGTTTTCGTATGTGCTTTCATCCTTTTAGTTCTATTTCATTCATTTTTGTCTTCTTTTTATGCTTTGAAGTAAAAAGAAGGTATTAGATCAAATCTGAATGAAAAAGACCAAAGATCGCACAAAAATGGGCTCTTCCCATACAAAATTCCTGTGATCAACACAAGCTGGCCATGTCCTATGACACGGGGTCATGTTTCTCCATTTGAGTCACCTCCACCACTTTCACTACTAACATTCCATACAATGGTTGTTTTCTTGAGTTATTGACTTAAGGCTCTTGCAACTCTTTTGTAATTTTTTCACTTTTATAACAATTTTGCCTTCGTATTAATCTTAAGTTGTTATTTCCTTTACTTGTTTTAACTTAATTATTCTTCACGTTTCTTAATATTTTTATTGGTGTTGCTTACCTCACCATGTGTGAGTAGTCCCTTAAGGACAAGGGGTTGTGAGAGTTAATCTCATGACAACCCCAATGAACTTATCCACTAAATTATTATAGGAAAACTCTTGAGAATATTTTTATTTTAGAATTTGAATCACAATTCACACGTCTATGTTGACTGTGAAAGAAAAGGCAACATAAATGTCTATCATGTATCGAAATATAATGATTCGACATTCAAAAAATGAGTTTATAAATAATATATTAGTGAGGCGCACTTTGTGACAATAAGGCTCGCTCTCTATTGAGAAAGTCGTTATTTGTTCCAAGATCAACGTCTAGATTGCGCATGCCACGAAAGTGGGTGACACATTTTTTCTAATTTTCTATAAAAACTCTCAATCTAGTCTCATATTTGAATTTGGATAAATTGTTGGGGTTATTCTAGAGTTGCAATCACAATTCCATATCCTATTTTTATCATTTGCTAATTTATAATTTTCAAATTGCATCAAATAAATCTTTAGCAATAGTTTTAGCTAAAAATAGTTAGAGTAAAATTTGATACTCATACACCTCTAACCGTGCACTTGTTGTCCACACACGATTAATACATCATACATTATCCTTTTCTCCATGGAAAAAAAATAGAACAAAAGAAATCATCACCATTGTCACAGTCGTCAAAAGAGGGCAACTAACCTAGAACCATACGCTTAGCCTAAATCATATCTTGAATATATCTTCATAAATCCTATTTGCTACATAAAGTAAGAGAATGGGAAACTTATACCTAGAAGAAGGTTGTGAACGAATGAGCAAGAGAGGTAAGGAGTTGAGAAGTCCAAATGAGCTTGCAAGAGTAGATAGAAAAATAGAAAAAATGAAATGAATGAAGAAACCTTTTATATAGGAGTGGGAATCATAAAGGATTCTTTGGACTCCCATATAGTTTTGAAAAACTCAACATGTTTCTGACATGTGCTGCTAGTGCTTAAGATTTAAAAAATAGACCATCATTGCTTATATTAAATGGAAGTAAGCGTGATCAGATGAATGATTGATTGACATTCCCAACTGTCAATTTTTATCTAATCAAGAGACATTTGGCATGTGACTTGCCCCTAAAATAAGTGTGTACATAAACTAGTCACCTTAAATGGAAGACTCACCCCTAGCCGAGCCCTCTATCTACTTTACACTTATCTCAAACACTTTTCCTCTCCCACTCTTATATATTTCTCTCTTTCATATATCACCCCTTTTTCTCTTTCATATCCCTCCTTTTCTCTCTTTGTCTGTATATCTTTCCCTTTCTCGATCTATCATATATTCTCTATCTAATCCCCACTCTCACTCATATTCCATCAATACAATCTCTATTTTCTTAAATTATAGTAAAATTTATATTATTTTGTTATGTCTAATAAACAGGGACGAAACCAGAAATTTTGTGTATATATATAATATTTAATTTTCAAAAATATAATTTACATCATAAATATTATCTATAATCTTTCATATTTTGAAAATATTGAATGATTTTTTCATTTTTAACATTAACAAAATTATCTCTTTCAATGTAAGTTATAAAGTCACTAAAGATTAAAATTAAAAAGTTTACCTTTTAGAAGATCAAAATTGGAGAAGAAACGAGTAACAGAGAAATGCTTTACAGTGAGAGAAAGAAAAAAACGAAAATCGAAGATAAATAATAATAGAAAAAAATATTTTTTTTTAAATTTTATTTAATATATGGAACTAATTATTTAAAAAAACATGAATACTAAGTAATTACATTTTAAATGTAATGGAATGATATATTTAAAAATTAAATTATTGTGGTAAAACTTGTTCCTAATTGTTAGCACATTTAATATCTAACTATATTATTTAATTACTATTGTGGTGGGGGCATGGATCCACCCTTTGAGACAAATAGCTCTGTCCCTGCTAATAAATAGTGTTTTGCGAATTAAACACATCCTCGTCAAATTACATTATATGAACACGATCTATCATATATTCTCTATCTAATCCCCATTCTCACTCATATTCCATCAATACAATCTCTATTTTCTTAAATTATAGTAAAATTTATATTATTTTGCTATGTCTAATAAATAGTGTTTTGCGAATTAAACACATCGTCATGAAATTACATTATATGAACAAGGCAAGGGATCCAACATAAAGGAAATTTGGGTTAATTAACTCGTATTCATATGGATAAATTATGGTTTATAAGGATTAAGGTGTGTGTTTTCTCAAGGAGTCCATCAATCTTGGTTAACGAGTGCCCTACAGTGGAAGTTAATATTTATAGGAGCCTGTCCAAACATTTTTTATATACGACATTATTTTTATATATGGGAAAATTTACTGTTGATTCAAATATTTTTATAAGTGATATCAAAACAATCATATTCTTTATACAAGTAAAACATGTATTGTTGATCCAAATATTTTTTTATAAAGGGTGTTATTTTTATATATGGGAAAAAGTTTACTATTGATATAAATATTTTTATAAGTGATACTTAAACAAAAATAATATTTTTACACGAAAAAAAAGAAGATATTATTGATCCAACTACGAAAAACAAATCTGTGTTGTTTATTAAAATTTATATAATTAAGTAATGATTGGATAAATGTTTCATGAATGCAAATACATGAAAAAATATATCAATGATCCAAATTAAAAAAAAGTGTTTACTTATTAAAAATTAAACCATTAAAATAATGATTTAATAAATATTTGTTATTTATGCAAATACGAAAAAAATATGTATTTATTACTTATTCAAATACGGAAAAAAATATGTATTTATTACTTATTCAAATACCAAAAAAATAAAGGGTGATATTCAAAATATACTTTTGTTTTATTCATTCTCAACGCATAAAAATTATCAAAACAAAAACAATCTTAATATATAGAAAAAGTCTAAACTTTTTTACAAACGACATTATTTTATTTTCGATAAAAAAATTATTTTTTAATCCAAATATTTTATAAATTATGTCAAATAAGTGAATGATTGATCCAAATATTTTTATAAATGATACTTAAACAAAAATAATATTTGTATACAAGAAAAAGTTATATGAATGATTCAAATATGCTTTGTTTATTAAAAATTATATAACTAAATAATGATTGAATAAATGTGTGCCATTTATGTACACACTGAAAAAATATACTACTAATTTTTGTTTACATTTCATCTTCAATATGTATTACTATTTCAATTTAAATTTACTATTATTTTAAAGTTTTTTTTTTCTTTTTTCAACTTTCTATTTTTATTAGAGTCTACAAACAAATGCATGTCTAAAACCATATCCCGCCTAAAACTTTAGTCCGGAAAAAAAAAAAAGTGTGTCCAAATACTTGTTTGTAGTAAAATATATTATTTTGTTATGTCGAGTACTTAGTGTTTTACGAATTAAACACACCCTCATCAACTTACATTATATGAACAAGGCAAGGGAGATCAACTTACATTATATGAACAAGGCAAGGGAGTCCAATATAAAGGAAATTTGGGCTAACCTATATCAATATGGATAAATTATGGTTTATAAGAATCAATGTGTGTGTTTTTCTCAAGGAGCCTGCCGATGTTTGTCAATGAGTGTCTTACAGAGGAATTTAATATTCATAGCGAAGTTAAGCAAGATGGTCCCTTAGCCCTTTTCCTTTATTCTTCTCGTGGTGGAGGGCCTAAGTATTGTGATGTAGAGTGTGACTTTGTTAGGGCCTTTTCTAGGTTCACATTGGCAACCAATGGCTTTGTGGTTTCATGCCTTTAGTATGATAATGATGTTCTTCTTCTCGGTGAGGCGTCGATCGACAATCTTTGGACTATTCAATTTGTTCTCCAGAGCTTTGTGTTGGCATTAATTTCTATAAAAGTTGTTTTTGTGGGCTTAATATGGAGGGGCCATTTTTGGAGGTGGTTGAGAAGTTTGAAAGTGCAGTCACATTATCGTATGGTATCGTTCACTTGTTTTGATTTATTTGCTAATTTGAGTGTACATGTTATAATTTGTCATCATGTTTGCAATTTTCTTATCATTTAATATTTGTGTATTTGTATTTTATTCGCATTCGAGTTCTATTATAATCACTTTGGCAATTTAGCAATTGTACCATTAAGACCCCTCAATATTCAATATATTTAGAGAGTTTGATTCCTTAGTATTATCTCTTTTTTAGTCTAGCAAGTTGACCTTTTGCGTTTCATCAAACGTGGCTCGAATCACAAGTTAGAAATCTTAAAATTAATATGTTGAGTGTTTGATTCGAATCATGTACTAAATGCGAGTTAAATCATAAACTTATGAAAATTGGGATTTTCTTTGGACTATGTCGCAATTGCGAAAAACACCCGGCGGAAAAATAGAAGAGTCGCCACCGAACCTTATTTATCCCAAAGAGAGGGAAAGGAAACGATTGAAGAAAACCTGAAGAACGGGAAAAGACAAGGTCATCGCAACCAAATCTTGGGTTCATGAGTCGGTTACACAGGGGGAAGGTATTAGCACCCCTCACGTTCGTTGTACTCAACAGGATCCATGCTTGTTGTCTAATTAAAGGGTGTGTTTATCTATACGCTACTACTAAACAGAAACGAGAATAAAAGAAAAAGAAAGAGAATCGATAGGACATCTCCGCCCTATGCCTACGTATTCCCTCGTGCAATGGGAAAGTCAGAATCAACGTAGTTCGGAAAACTATGGGTGATGGGGGGAAAGTTGCTCGCCAAGACATCACCGTCTTGTGCCTACGTATCCTCATCTGGTATGAGAAATCAGAGAAAATGTAGTTCGGGTAATGAAACCACAAGTTGGTTAAGTGTTTTTTATGAGTGACGCTAAGTTCCCATTCCAGCAGTTAGGGTCGATGCATGTTTGCGATAGAACGGAAAAATAACGTACTCTTTTCTGAAAATGATTTTGAAACAACAATCTTAAAGGATAAAAGGTTTGAGTTTTTTTTGTGAGTTTTAGTGAAGCGAATTAGCTTTCTTTGTGATTCACATTGCACTAAAGACTATGACATAGGAGCGAATGCGTCGCATATCGCCAAAAGGGCATACGCTAAACACTCTAGATGAGTGAGGAGAAACCCCCCACTCATCATTTCCCATATGCTTAAGGCTCATAGCATACAACAATCATCGTATTTATTAGATGAGTTAGAATGTTTTTTGAGATGAGAAGAGAGACGCACGAAAGGTCTAAGGGAAACTCGGCCCTAACGTTGTCATGCAAAGTGGTCCTAAAGTTGAGATACAAAGAAGATTATATCCTAATGTTAGCATGCAAGAGATGGACCTAAGGTTGAGGTTAAAAGGGACTAGCCTATATGTTATCATGCTTGGATTAAACTCTTATTGTCTATCTTACTCCAAATTTAATCGGAAATTAAATTGGGATAAGAACCCTAAGGGAGCATGCAAAGAAAAAACAAAAACAAGAAAGCAAGGCTAAAACAGCAGCTACAACAGTGCCTCCTGCACAAGACAGCAATAAAATCTAGCACACAAGCAAGACAACATATAACAGTACATGTTTCAGCACAAAAACAGGTGTGAAGATCCAGGCAGCAAACAAGTAAAGCAAAGACAACATGCAAGTTCAAAGCATGGATAGCTGTGGAAAGCAGGGCAACAAGCATGTTTGAACGCAATTAAATAAATGCAAACAACCATCATGGATAGACATCACATAAGTATGAATATTCTTTGACAATCAATCATAAATGATCAACAATACATCATATAAGAATCATTCATCAAGCAAACAACATTAACATGTTAAACGCTCAAAACGGAAACCAAAAAGTGCGCGTTGAAGAATCGAGAACGAATATTCAAGAACGATGAATTATGTCAAAAATAATTCACATAAATGCATCATATCAATCCATGAGGTTTACATGTGGAAAGGAGCTCAAACAAGCAAAAAATGTAAAAATGCAACAACAAAAAAAGGCAATCTGCCCAGAGTAACAGGTTACCCTATATAAGGCAACGGGTTACTTGATGAAAAACAGCCCAGAAACGTGAAATTTGATTAGGTAACCGGTTACCCTATATAAGGTAACCGGTTACTACTGAACCAGAAGCAGAAAATCAGTTTTTAAAAGTAGTTTTCAGCATCAAACAACTTTTCCAATCATCCATATGAACATGATATCAATATAGCACGAAATTATCATCAAGAAACAGTTATCAAACATCATTTGGAGGGAAATGGTAAAAATTGAAACAATTCTAGATCCTTCTAAATATGATCAAGTGAAATCAACGGTTGAAAATGATTGGGAAATTGCACATGATGAAAATTCAAATTCTTTGGCCAATTTTGTTTGAAGTATCTGGCTACCCTATATACAGTAACCGGTTACCATATTCAAAAATGCCCATATTGGCGCCATGTGGAGGGAATCCTATACAACTGCTCGTTGCCACCTGTTCTGAACTCTGTTAAGCCTCTGAAGCTTGCTCTTGAATATCATAACTGTGAGAACGCATGAAATAACCTGTGTATTGTCTCCTGAGCTGAAAATTAACCTGCTGAATAAAATAAAATCGACCGCTCGATCGATGAGAAAAATAAATACCTGAGTCTCTGATGCTTACTGTTTAAACTCTTACAATAAAAGGGAACCCTGAGCCACAGAAACACCTTGATCCCATGCCTCAAGAACAAATGTTATGATATGCAGAAATGAAAAATGAAAAGAAACATAAGCCAGTAAAGGTTAAAACGAAAGGGAAAATTTTGGGGTGCTACAGACTGCTTTATTCGAATCATAAAATAAACCTGATTTGATTCTTATACTCTTGTAACTCGAATCAAATGTTATCCATGAGTCAAATCATGTGTCTTAATGAAGTCACATTTGGGCTCTACTCAAATATATTTGAATCACGAACTTAACTTGATTTGAATCATGTTATCTTGTGATTTGAATCATGATTTCCTCTTGACTCGAATCACAGCTTCACAAAATCCAATTTTTCTATCTTAAATTTGAATAGTTGTTTCTTGATGAAAGCAAAAAGTGTGAAAAATTAAAAAGGTTGAAACCCATTTTTGAGACAAAAAATACAATTTGTCTTCTCTTTTTTAGTGTTTCTATACCCAACACAATTATTCTTTCACTTCTTCACTATAACAACTTCTTCAATGTTAATACATATTAAGTTCACTTCTTTTTGTTGCACTTTGTTCTTGTATAATTTATTGTTGTTTTGTGAGTCAATTAGAGAGAGTGAGTTGATTAATCTTGTGTGTTCATCATGATTAATCAATCTCATGATATCAATCAAGAACCAAGACCCATTTACCCATAAATTAGAGATAATCTTTTGTTTGTGTGTGTATGTGTGTGTATTCTTCTTTCATCTTCATCTAATTACTTGACTAACACATTGCGAATTTGACTGTTTGTGAGATATTCTGGCACTGTTCATCATCTTCATCCTTAGTCTTTTTCCGTTGTTGAGGACCTTCATCTTTAAAGATTTAGTGGTAAGGGAGACTAATGGTACATTAGGATATCTAACATTTTTTGTGTGAAGTTTGTTATTTGTAACATGTGCATATATCATTTCTTGAATGCAGTTTGGTTTTAATTATTATTTATCAAGGGGGAGTTTTGAATATACTCCAAGCAAGACTTTGGAGAGCTCAAGTATTAATAATCCCTAAGGCGGAGTTAGAGCTCAACTATTAATGGTCCCTAAGGCGGAGTTGGAGGTTGTCCTTCTTTGGTTGCGTTGGAAAAAAGATTTTACACAAATAAAGTTGAGAGTTATCCAATAAATACTTAGTTAATGCAAATCGCTCAGACAAGAAATCAATGGGATCAGGTGGATTGCCACACACAAATACTTGGAACAAGTTATTGTGAATAACAAGGTTATTAAATCAAGACCTTTACATATATCATTTTTGTTAGCAGTTTCAGTGTCTGAATCAACAGAGGAAATTATCATGTGATAGTTTGTCGTAACCAAAATGCTTGTATCAAACTTATCAAAATTCTGGAAAATAATTATTATTCAGTGGTTAATTAACACCATTGGAGAGTGGATTAGGAAAAGCGAGGATGAACGTTGAACCACTATATATCTTTGCATATCTTTTTCGCTTCCCTTATCTCCTTTTAGTTTTTTAGTATTCATTAATATTTCTATTACATTAATGCATTATTGCATCGATTGTATATCATAGAATATAGACATTTATTATAGAGATTTAATGTATAAGCTTAGGATTGTGATGCATCAATCTTATTATATTATCATAGATACAATTATGTTTTGAATGAATATCTATTTAAAGTGTTTTTAAATCGCTTTGTTTAAAGCAGTTTTAGTTGTCTTGTGATTGACTTGCATTAGAAGCAACCAAGTCCTTAGTTATATCATGTATTATTTTACTTGGTACAATTCATTTAGATGCTTTCAAGCTCTCCGATTTTGTGTTTTGCATCTGCGATCTTAAAATATTTGATTTCGTTTATGGGACGTAAAATATTTTTGGAATTGTTTTAAAGGGAGAAGTTCTGTTCAACCCCCCTCTAGACTTTTTGTGTGTGTCCATAATCTCACCCAATAAACTTCCAAAATTATAGAGTTAAGACTCTCTTTTTCAAGTACTTGGATCTCATTATAAGGGATAACCCTAAGAGAAAGTTTACTTGGAATCCACTTATATGATCTCTCATAAACTCAGGGATTAAGAACACTATGGTGTAATGGATAAAAGTTTGTAAGCACTGGAATTTATGAGGCATATGTGTGTGAGACTTGAGATTTGCTAATCTTGCTCTTTTAGATAAAAGGCATTGATGGATCCTTATCGAAGGTCCATCTTCTTGGCGACGTACGGAAATAGTTTTCCATGACTTTACTTGGTGGTCGCATTGTTAAACTCAAATAGGCTTCCCTTTTTTTAGAAGGTTGTCTCTCTACTCGATACTAAGCCTGATTCGATTACTAACGATTTCTTGTTAGGGGCATATGGGACGGAAGATTTGGACATTGCTCTCAAGACCGCTCTAGAGATTCTTTGGGTATCATCAATTCTGTTAAAAGTGAAGATTTTTGGGTGGAGGCTACTGTTGGATAAGCTTCCAACTAAGTCGAATTTGGAGGCCAGAGGAGTAATATCTAATGCCCACGATTTTGTATGTGTGTTTTGCTTTCACAATTTTGAATCTTTAATTGGTTCACGTTTTCACTTCTTGTCCAAAAATGATGTTGGTTCTGAAAGCAATTTATCAATGGGTAGGGGTGAAGTGGGGTGGTTTGGTTAATTGTTGTCATCATTTGCTTCAGTGCTTTGCGAAAGTCGTAGGCGAGTCTTCGAAAAAGACGGCTTGTTTTATTTGGATGTGTACATGTTGGTGCATTTGGGGGCAAAGAAACCAAATCATTTTTGACAATGGGTTTGAGTCAGTAGAGAAAATTGTTAATAAAATTATTGTTACCTTTTGGAGTTGGTTAGCAATTAGTTCCTATCCTAAAGTTACATGTAATTTTTGCAACGGCATTTTGATTTTTTTTGTAAGAAGTTTATTACAACTTCGTAGTGTAAGTGTATTCTGTATCTACCGTGTGAAATATTTTTTGTATTTATACTTTAATACATTTTCTTTGATTACAAAAAAAAAAACTAATTCACTATTAAAAAAACTAAGACTTTTTTTTTATAGAAATTAAGTATTTTTTGCACAGTAGAAATTATTAAATCTCTAAAATTGATGAGTGCCACAATGGACGGCAAAAATTTTCTTAAAAAAATTTAACACTACAAGGTGTTTAGAATTGAATTTGAATTCAAGCTCTCTAATTAAGTTTTAAGAGACCACTTGTTAAAAGAATTAAGACCTTTAGTGAATTTTCATTATGCTATTAGTTGTAATTGACGAGTTGAAGTATTACGAATACTCTAGATTTAATAGTTTTTGCTTATACACAAATATTCATGCAATAGAGTAAAATGGAGTTTAAAATATAAAAAAAAAAAGATGACAAAACCCGTATGTAGCGGTAGCTAGGTTGAAAAAACCAAAGAAAAAGTACTATATGAAGTAAAATACGTATTAAAAATAATAAGAAGGTTCCATGAATCAAGGGTCGAGATCATGTGACTAGACCCATAAGACAAGGAAATAACCCAAACTTTGAGGTTCTTTTTTTATTTTTCTTCTCACTCTCTTTCTTTCTTCTTTTCTACCTCTCTTTCTTTCAGAATTATCCAAATCACACTTTGCGTTCAACTCAAAATCAGAGTGTGAGAAACATATCTTTCTGTGCACAATTTCATGCTTGTAGATTTCTGAAGCTTCTTCTTTTCTTGTCTGTGTTGAGAAAATCCACAACAGAAAGTGCAATGATAGGTTTCAGAGAAAGAGATAGGACAAGAGAGAAAAGGCTTTCTTTAACAAGAGCTTCAATTTTGTTGCTTTGGGTCTTCTTAGTTTTTGCTCTAATATTAACATTGTTTTACTCCATCAACAACGAAACCAACAACAACAACAACAAAAACCATTCTTTTAGGTTACTCAGACAACAACATCAGCATCAGCAACAACAACAACGTAGTATCAACAAAGCACTAATGTTTCATGCAAGTACAAGAAAAAGATCAAGAACAAGAACAAGAAGTACTGATTTTGATGATCAAGCTAGTTCTCCAGAAAAAGCACTTTATGGTGACGAGAAAAGATTAATTCACACCGGTCCAAACCCTCTTCACAACTAGAGCTATATCTATAGCTATATCTATATATGCATGGTAGGGGTTTTTAATTTTGTATGTTAGCTAGTTTTAATTTAAGTGCATATCATGTATTGTAATATCTCTCTATGTTTGTTTTTATGTTATTATTTTGGATCTGAGAAGAATGAGAGCATAGCCTTAGCCTTTTCAGTAGGAAAAAAATATGAAAAGGCTAGTGTTAATGCTCTCTTTTCTTTTGCAGTAATGAATTTCTTTCTTTGAGTGTATGAATTAATTGAAATTTTTTAATTAATTTAATGTTACTCATTTACTCATATCTTCATCTTCTTCTTGTTCTGGTTCTGGTTCTGAAATGCAATTAGAGAAATTTTTTAAAAAAAAAGTACAAAGTACGCTAATGTTACAGTCACTAGTCACTGCAAGAAACTGCAACACCATTGATTCAGTGACTGAGTATGTAATTTTGTGCGGAATTTCTAACATTAACCAACAATGAGTCAAAGATGAAATTACGAGTTGATTAAGAATTTTTTATATTTGAAGATCAGAGATTAATTAAGTTGGAAAATTAATTTTAAATCTGTGTGCAGATGGGTTCGTTGACGTTAATTTTTATTTGTTTTCTAATTAAGGAAATGATTTTTTATATGTATGAATCATGATGCACATGCATACAGTTGTGAATTGATGAAATATTATGATTAAGAAATACGGCAGAATACTGACATTGCATTTACTCTCCTCACCGTCAACTAATGCACTTCTGTATCCACAAATTTTAAACAAAATGCTTAATTAATTTTTCCTATGCTTTAAAATATGGATCTACTAACTTGATGCTACAGTTAAAATATTTTAATCGAACAAAATAGTAAGTATTATTTAAGGTTTTAAATAATATTATTTAACGTACGTATTTCAATAAAATATTTTTTATACTAAATATGAAAATAAATAAATAAATAAATAAAATAAGATATAAAACTAAAAAAAATATTAAACCATTAATTTATTAATTTATTTTATTAAATTATTCCGTAACGGTTTATTAGGGGGAAAAATAATATTTAAGGAAATTTAAATTTTTGTGTTTTTTAAAGTGTGTTTTATGGAAAAGATATAAAAAAATTTTAATTGTTGTTTTTAATGAAATAAATAAGAGAGAAATCAAATTAAATATAATTTATATTTAATTTTATATTTAAAAAAGATGCATTTTTTATAAAAAAAATATTTAAATGTAATAAATTTGATGTTTTTTACTTATAATTTGTTATAAAAGAAATGAATATTTTTTGCTTGTAAACATTACGAAGAAAGTAGTATTTTGTATTTTTATTGTTTACTTATTACCTTAACTATTCATTTATAACTATTAATAAAATATTTTTATCAATTTTATTAAGTGAAAGTTTAAATGTATGGTATTTGGATCGAATTCTAGTGTGGACAAATGTAGCTTTATAATTTGAGAGGAGTTATGCATGTTGTAATTGAAATCTGTTCAATTATGTTGTCAAAATATGTTAGTTTTGTGTTTAAGTTAGTCGTTCGAATTGAGTCTTTCTTGTAAGCTCAATTGTTAAGTTAGCTTGTAGTCAAAGTTATATTAGTAGTATATAAATAGACTAGTTTTCTCAGGTTGTTGAGAGAGATTAATTGTTGGTATTCACTTGTAATCTTTGAACCTTTATTGAGAAAGTGAATAGTAAAATAGTTTTAACCAATTCTTATTCTTCTTCTACCTTCTTCTCTCTCTTCTATAAAACCTAATAGGATTTCTTGTGTTTTTTAAGAAACTCAATATTTATCTCATAACTTTGTTCAATTATTGATAACATTGTTTCACAACAAATTAGTGCGGTGAGCGTGGAGGGGAAGATGTCATCAATAAAGTATGAGATTGAGGTATTCATCGGTGTGAATGATTTTGGTTTGTGGCGCTTGAAGATGCAATCCCTTCTTGTTCAACAGGGTTTATTAGAAGCGTTGAAAGGATCGGAGAAGGTGGACATTGACTTATCAGAGAAGGAGAAGACAACGATGATCGAAAAAATCCATAGTGTCATTATATTGAGTCTTGGTGATAAGGTTCTTCGATAGGTTTCCAAGGAGAAAACTGCAGCAGGTGTGTGGACAAAACTTGAAGGTTTGTATATGACGAAATCGTTGGTTAATTGTCTCCACCTGAAGCAAACTTTGTATTCATTTAAGATGAGAGAAAACAAAGCCCTGGCTAAGCAACTGGATATGTTCAACAAGTTGATTCTTGATCTTGAGAATATCGAGATCAAGATTGATGATGAAGATCAAGCATTGTTGTTGTGTTCTTTACCTAAATCTCAAGCTCATTTCAAAGAAACTTTCTTGTATAGAAGGAATTATTTGACCTTTGAAGATGTTCAATATGTCTTGTACTCTTAGGATTTGAATGAACGGAAGAAGAAAAAACCATCTTCGATTGGTGAAGGTTTGTCTGTACTAAGGGGAAATTCTTGAAGAAATATGGTAGGTTTGAGAATAAGAAGGGTAAAGTTCTACAAAATTCTTATAGTGGTAATGCTTCTACTATTAAATGCTATCATTGTAAGAAAGAGGGTCATACAAGAAAAGTATGTCCTGATCAACTGACTAATCATGATGGAAAAGATAATGGTAATGCAGCCATTTTGTAAGGTGGTTTTGAATCATCTAATGTCCTGGTGGTTTCAAGCAGCGACTCTAGTAAGGAGTGGATTATGGATTCAAGGTGTACTTGACACATGACTCCAAACAAAGATGTGTTTGAGGAATTGTGTGATCAAGATGGTGGATCATTGCTACTGGAAAACAACAAAGCTTGCAAAATTACAGGTATTGCATCTGTGAGATTCATGATCCATGATGAGTCAATAAGGTTATTGATTGATGTTAAGTATGTACCTGATCTTAAGAGAAATTTGATTTTCCTTGGTGAATTCCACAAGAAAGTATATATTTTCAAAGGAGAGCAAAGTATCCTAAGGGTAGTAAAAGGTTCTAAACAAGTCTTGATAGGCGTGAAGAAACAAGGCTTGTATACTCTTGAGGTTGGGGTTGTAAGTGGTTCAGAAGTTGTGGCATCCACAAAACCTGTGTCGAAGACTGGGCTATGGCACAAGAGACTTAGCCATGTCAGTGAACGAGGTTTGGTTGAATTCTCAAAACAAAATCTGTTGTGTGGTGACAAGGTCAAAAAATTGGAGTTTTGTGAACCTTGTGTATTTGGTAAATCTTGTAGAATAAAGTTTAACAAAGATAAACAAAGAACACATGTATCACTTGATTACATTCATGCTGATCTTTGGGGGCCTACAAGGAATCCTTCACACTCAGGTGCAAAGTATTTCCTATCCATAGTTGATGATTATTCTAGAAAGTAATGGGTATTCATCCAGAAGGCTAAGGATGAAACTTTTGAAAATTTCAAAAGTTGGAATACTCTGGTAGAAAACTAAACTAGCAGGAAGGTCAAGAGGTTAAGGACCGAAAATGGTCTTGAATTTTGCAATGAGGCTTTCAACAACTATTATGTTGTGTTTGGTATTGCAAGGCACATAACTACTACATGCACTCCCAACAAAATGGTTTGGCTAAAAGGTTTAATCGAATAACTTTGGAACGAGTAAGGTGTGTGTTAGTTAGTGCAAGATTGAAGAAGGTGTTTTGGGATGAGGCAGTCATGATTGCAGCTTACCTGATAAATAAGTGCCCCTTGACAGTTTTGGGGATGAAAATACCTGAAGAAGTATGGTCGAAACATCTATCTAATCTTGACAGACTTAAAGTATTTGCTTGATTAACCTATGCTCACATTAGGAAAGACAAGGTCAAACCTAGAGCTCTGAAATGTATGTTCCTTGGGTACCCTGAAGGATTAAAAGCTTATAGGTTATGGTGTCTTGAGCCAGGTCATAGAAGGTGTGTCACAAGTCAAGATGCAGTTTTCAATGAAGCATAAATGTCTTTGAAGAAAAGTGATGACGTTGGTTGAAGCGCCATGATCTCTGAAGAAGAGCTGGAAGAGGAAGGGATTCCTATTAAGGTGGAGCATGTTAATGCTTAGTTGCATAACTCGAATGAAGTCGAAGAAGAATTAAAAGCTGTTGTCGAATATGAGAAGACTAATAATGACTACCTGCTAGCAAGAGACAGGTCAAGAAGAGTCATCAAGCCACCTCAGAGACTTGGTTATGCAGATCTTATAGCTTATTCCTTAATCATTGCAAGTGAGGTTCTTGAAGAAGAACCTAGAGACTATAAGGAAGTTATGAGGAGTCGAAATAAGATTGAATGGCTGAAAGCCATGGAAGATGAGATGAAATGTCTTCATGATAATAACACTTGGAGCTGATCAAGAAACCTGCAAGGGTCCAGTTAGTCAGTTGTAAGTGGATTTTCAAGGTTAAGGAAGGAATTGAAGGAGTGATGTCGAAGTGTTTTAAGGCAAGGTTAGTTGCTAGGGGTCACTCAGAAAAAAGGTGTCAACTTCAATGATGTGTTCTCACCTATTGTAAAGTATAGATCAATTAGAGTGTTGTTATCTATGGTAGCGAAGTTCAACCTAGAACTTCAACATATGGATGTGAAGAAACCTTCTTGTATGGTGATCTAAATGAAACAATCCTGATGAGACAACCTAAAGGATATGCAAAAAAAGTAAAGTAAGATTATGTGCGCAAGTTGAATAGGTCTTTTAATAGCCTGAAACAATCTCCTCGACAATGGAATAGTAGATTCGACAAGTTCATGGCACACATTGGTTTCACTAGGAGCTAGTTCAACCGCTATGTTTACTTTAGATTTTGACCTAGAAATTCACTTTTTATTTTGTTGTTGTATGTGGATGACATCCTCATAGAAAGAATTATTGTCGAAGATGTTATGAAGGTGAATGTTGAACTCGATAAGGAGTTCGACATGAAGGATTTGGGAGCTGCCTCTAGAATTCTTGGGATTGACATCCAGAGGGATAGAAAGCAGTCAAGATTATGTTTATCTCAAGAGACATACCTGAAGAAGATTCTCGATAAGTTTGGTATGTCAAACTCAAAGCCTGTTCTAACACCAACTAATCCTCAGCATAACCAAAGTCCTAGTACTGAAGTCAAAATAGCCTATATGAATAGAATTCGATATGCTAGTATGATAGGTTCTTTGATGTACGAGGTCAGACATAACGTACCGAGTAAGCCTTGTAAGTAGGTATGTGACCAATCCTGGGAAGGCACACTATCAAACATTAAAATGGATTCTTAGGTACATCAATGGGTCTCGGAGCAGAGTCCTAATTTATGGTGGAGCCTATATTGATGATAGCAAAGTCAAAATCAAAGGATTTGTCGACTCTAATTATGCAAATTGTGTGGATTTCAAAAAAACTATTTCTGGATATATGTTCTTTGTGTTTGGAAAAACAATTAGTTGGAAAGCAACACTTTAGAAGGTTGTAGCCTTATCAACCACTGAAGCGGAGTATATCGCCCTCACTGAAATTATGAAAGAAGCATTGTGGCAAGAATGTTTTGCTAAGGAGTTGAAACTTCAAGGCCGAGTTATCACTGTTAAATGTGATAGTCAAAGTGCAATACACCTGTCGAAGAATTCAGCCTATCATGAGCAAACCAAGCACAACGATACAAGGATGCACTTTGTCAGAGAGATAATTGAGTGTGGAGAAGTCTAAGTTCTGAAGGTTTCAATTGATGACAATTTGCTAATATGATCACCAAGACATTGCTAAGTAGCAAGTTCTTCCACCATATGCAGTTGATAAAGCTGCATGATGAAAGCTAGTTTCTTCCCTTGTTAGTATATAGTTTATTCCAAGGTGGAGATTTGTGGTATTTGTTTCGAACTCTAGTGTGGGCAAGGGTAGCTTCACGGTTCGATAAGAGTTGTGCATGGTGTAGTCAAAGTTTGTTCAAGCATGCTGTCAAAATATGTTAGCTTTATGTTTAAGTTAGTATGTCGAATTAAGCCTTTCTTGTAAGCCCAATTGTTAAGTTAGCTTGTAGTCAAAGTTATATTAGTAGTATATAAATAGACTAGTTTTCTCAGGTTGTTGAGAGAGATTAATTGTTGGTATTCACTTGTAATCTTTGAACCTTTATTGAGAAAGTGAATAGTAAAATAGTTTTAACCAATTCTTGTTCTTCTTCTACCTTCTTATTGATAAGTATTACAAGTGTGAGTAGTGTGGATAATAGTCCCACATTGGATAGGAATATGGTGACTTGAGTATTTATAAGTGAGAGAATCCACCTACCTATTACCTTAAGGTTTTGGGTGAATATGTGGTGTGTCTCTCACAAAGGTATTGCTCTAGAAGGAAAGTTCCACAATGTTCAATGCTCCCTAGTAAAAATCTCCTCTAACAGTGGTATCAGAGCTTTGGTTCGGATCCACGAGGAACAAGGGAAACACGAGTGAAACAATGAGGCGTTGTGTGATTGATTTCGTTTCTTGAATTCATGTTGAATCTTTAACAAAATTGTAATAGAATCACATTTTCTGATTCTGCGGTATTGGGAAACACTATGTTTGGTGACATCTGAGTGACTTGCACAAAATTGAAGATTAACAGAAATGGTAGTCTGAGCACCAAGCTTCCAGTGTTCGATGGCAAGAACTAGAATCGTTGGATGATTCAGATGTGTGTGTGTTATTTGGCGCTCAATACGCTCTTGATCTCGTCAACGATGGTTACATTTTAGTTGCACTTCCAGAAAATGAAATTGATGCACAAAGAAATTCTCAACATGATCTGAGGAAGAAAGATCATAAGGCGTTGTTCTACGTCTATTAGTGTGTGAATGTGAGCGTGTTTGAGAAAACCATTGATTCGACGATGGTGAAGGCTGCGTGGCACACAGTGGTTAGGTGTTACGATGGTGATGCATTAGTGAATAAGGTGAAGCTTTAGTCTCTATGAAAGCAGTATGAGAATCTCAACATGAAGGACAACGAGAAGGTATCTGAGTACATCTCCAGAGTGATTCTGATCACTAATGAGATGAAAGCTTGTGGAGAAACCCTTTCTAAATAAGTAATCATTGAAAAGGTATTGATATCCCTTACTCCTCAGTTTGATTACATTGTGGTAGCAATAGAACATTCTAAGGATCTAAACACCATGAGAATTGAAGACGCACAACAGCCTAGAAGCACAAGAGTTGTGTCTGATTGAGAGAACTTCTGAAAGAGAAGTAGAGCAGCAGGCTCTGAAAGTAGCTTCTGGTAAGAAACATCAGAAGCAGTTTTAGTCAGAAACCAGGAGAAGATATGATGGTGTTCAGAAGTCAGAAACCTCAACTTCTGATAGGCAGAAGAATGCTCATAAGGGAAAAAATAGGTATGACAAGAAGAAGATCTAGTGCTACTGTTCTAAGAAGTTTGGCCACTTCATTGTTGATTGTTGGTCAAACAAGGAAAGGAAGTCAGAAGAAGCAAACGTAGCCATAAGAGATTCTGATGATGAATCTATGCTACTGATGGTTTCTGAATCTGATGATACGAATTCGACAGACTGGTGGTATATGGACATTGGTTGCTTAAATCATCTTACTAGAAATAAGAAATGGCTGGTTGACTTTGACTTTGGAAAGAGGACAAAGATCAAATGCGTTGATGATAAATACCTCAACGCTGAAGGTATGGGAAATGTCAGCCATTTTGAACAATGGGAAAATAATATTAATTCAGAATGTGTGGTATGTACCTGGCATGAAAAGCAATCTGATAAGTGTAGGGTAACTAATTAAGAAAGGTTTTTCAGTTACCATGAAGGACAACCTTTTGAAGTTGTATGACTGTAATTAGAAGCTGATTATGGAGTCAGAACAGGGAAGGAATAGACCATTCAAAGTGAATGTAAGAACTGCAGACTCTGAATGCCTTAGTGCAACAAGTGTTGTGAAGGAAAGTGAGTTGTGGCATAAAAGATTTGGTCATCTGAATTTCAGAAGCTTAGGGCATCTAAATTCAAAGAAGTCGGTACATGGAATTCCTACAATTAAGAAGCCTGAGAAGTCATGAAAATTGTGCATGGACGGAAAGCAACTAAAATTTCGATTTGCGTCAAAAGTAGCTTCAAGAGTAAAACATGCCTTGGAAGTAGTGCATTCTGATGTGTGCGGTCCATTTCTACTAGCATCTATTGGAGGGAATAAATACTTTGTGTCATTTGTTGATGAATCCACAAGGATGACATGGGTATCCCTTATAAAGTTCAAACACGAGGTGTTTGTTGAATTCAAGAAATTCAGAATGAAGGTTGAGAATCAAAGTGGTCAGACTTTGAAGATTCTCAGAACTGATGGTGGAGGTGAGTATAACTCCATTGAGTTCAAAAAATTCTGTAAGGAGAATGAAATTGAGCACGAGGTTATTTCTCCTTATACTCTTAAACACAATGGTCTTGTTGAGAGAAGAAATTATACCTTGCTTGATATGGCGAGAAGCATGCTAAAGGAGAAGAAGCTTCCTCACACCTTATGGGGAGAAGCTGTTGCCACCGCAACATATGTGCTCAACAAATGTCTAACGAAGAAGTTGAAGGAAATAGTTTTTATTCAGAAGTGGACTGGAGACAAGCAAAGTGTTAGCCATCTAAAGGTGTTTGGTTCTGTATGTTATAAACACGTTCCAAAAGCCAGAAGATAGAAGTTGAATGATAGAAGCAAAGTGATGTTACTGTGAGGTACCACAATACAGGTGCGCACAAGCTTTATTGTCCAAAAACTAATAAAGTTAAATTCAGTAGAGACTTTATTGTAAAGGAATCAAAAGCTTGGGATTGGAATAATTCTCAATCCAACTCTGGTGTGAGAACTTCTGAAGAAAAGTCAGAATTAAAAGTTTCTAAAGATGAGTCAGAAGCCGGAGAAGATTCTGAAGCTAGAGTAGACTCTAAAGGCGAGTCTGACTTTGATGGTGATTCTGACTCTGAAGGAGACTAAGAAGGTGAAGATGATTCAGATCCAGATTCTGATGCTGATTTAGATTCTGGTGGTGATTTAGATTCTGGGAATATTCTAGACTTTGAAGGTGGTCAAGGTTCTAGAGGAGGACAACCTTCTAAAGCAAGAGCTTCTGAAGGAGAAGCTTCTAAGGATAGAACTTCTGAGGTTCGAGCATCTGAAGGAGATTCTGAACGAGGTTAGAGGCCATAGAGAGTCAGAAACATCTTGAGAAGATTTTCATAGTATGACATGCTGCGAGATACTGAAATAGACTCCAAGGGATAGGTTATTCAGTGTGTCATGGTAGTAGAATCTGAACTAGTAAGTACAGAAGACACCTTCAAGAAGAAAATTTGACTGAAAACCATGAAAGAAGACCTTGAGGCTATTGAAAGAAATAAGACTTGGAAGTTGAGTAAGCTTCCAAAGGACAAGAAAGCCATCAACGTAAGATGGATTTTCAAGGTGAAGTTAAGGCCAAATAGATCAATTGGCAAACACAAAGAGAGGTTAATAGTGTAACACCCCACTTCCCAAATTAAATAAAATATAAACATTATAAATAAACATCAGAGTTTTCACCAAAACAGTGGGATATCACATCACAAAATTCACCAAAATACTTTATTAATCATTTTTCAAAATAAAGCAGCGGAATAATCTTTAATTCTTCATCCTTGGCCATCCTCCAATTACACAAAACCTTTATTAAAATTTTTTTTACCAAAATATGATACGTCACAGGATTTCAACAAGTTCGACATAAAAACATTAAAACACCCATGTCCCGTGCTACGTATCAGAGCATCCTAAGACTCGACTCGCACACCTCATATCCAAGCTAGCTAAGTACCTAGATTATCTGTACTTCCGAGGAAGCACAGACCACAACAACAATAAAGGTGTGAGAAAACATGATCAAAATCACCGGTAATATAATACATGAAATAAAGGTAGTAAATACACCAATCATATAATTCATCACCCAACATTCATCAATCACGACCTATAGTCAATCACCAACACAACACACCATAATGCAAATATGCAACGCAACACCATGCATGTGGTACCGACTCATTGGTTCGTTCAATGGAACCCAGATAGATCACATACACACGTCCTTGGCCATGATCTGTCCCCGCCATTCCCCACTCAAAGGAATACGAATGAATCACATACACTCCCCTGAGCAATGACTCATCCCACCACTATACCATGATATGCATAACACCAAATGCATACAAATTAACACAAGCATACATTGTGCATACGATTCCCAGATTACACCACAATACATCACATACACATAGATATGTCATACACCAATCAATCATATTAATTTATTTAAATACAGGGAAGTTCACATTCCCTCACCCAATATACTCATACCCCAATGTCCTGGGTACACACGATCCTATTGATCACCTCACCATGCTCCATATAATTCACATACCAATCTACTTATTAATTAAATTGAATAATGGGGGAAATTCATATTTAAACACCGAGTACACCCGATCCTCCCGATCACCTCACTATGCATTCTATATATGCATATATACATATACCTTACCCACCAATTAATTATATCTACTAAATCCAACATTTCATAATTTCACCTTTCAACACCAAGTATACACTCTTCACTACTAAACACCATTCCTCTACTTATCACAACTCAAGGGATCCTACAAACGATCACACACCACTCAATTATATAAATTAATTAGATATTAAGAAAGTCCACCTTCTAACACCAAGTATCCTCATACTCCAACACACCGGATACACATGATCCTACTAATCACTTCACCCTACTTCACATACTTCATACACCACTTAATTAATTTAGTTAAATTAAATATTATGGTATCCACTTCCTATCACCAAGTATGCACCCTACATCATTCAATCACCATCCCTACACTCATCATGATCAAAGTGATTCTACAAGGCTAATGCACAAGGAAAAACAGTACCAAAAACCACATTTTGTTGTCATGTTCGCTAGTTCATTCACCGGGCGAAGCCCTAGCGAATGCTCGCTACCAGCTCGCCAGGAGAACCTGCTCGCGAAGTCCTCCTCAGCTATCGTGCATTCGCCAGGCGAAGGAATCATTCGCCAGGCGAACCTTCGCTGGCCACACTCACCAGGAAAACTTCATGCCCTTTGGGTCTGGGAGTTTATTTGGAATTACTCGCTACTACTCGCCAACACTCGCCAGGCGAACACTCGCCACCACTCGCCAGGCGAACCCTCTCCAACACTCGCCAAGCGAACCCTCACGAATGTTGCGATGCCCAAAATCCTCACTGTCTTACGGTGCTATCTGGACCAATTCAAGCCTATCATTCGCTATTCAACTTCTGTACTATTAACATTACAATCATCACACATTACTCTCATCAATTGCTCCCTAAGTTTCACTCCAGAATTAACATTCCGGTACATCACCATTGCCTCAGAGTTGCTCAGAACCTCACCAAAGCCATAATCATGGTCATCATCAGCACTACAATAACAACGTAGAATCTCACCAACATCACCATAACATATACACCAAAATGCATCATCAGCATTCCTCAATTCAACAGCATCAACAATAATAATAAGCATGTTGTAACAGCCCAATTTTCAGTAATTAATTATTGGTACTAATTAATTGGTTTAAGTGGTTTATTTGATTTAAAGGAATCATTGGATTTATTTAAATTATATGAGTTAAGGGATTTAACTGATTTATTATATTTGGTAGAATAATGTGGATTTACCAGATATTTTCTAATTAATGTCAAGATGAGATATTTTGTGAGAAAGGATTTGGTGGATATTATTAGAAAAGAAATATAATAGAAAGAAAAATCAAATGGAAAGTATATAAAGGAAAATAGATGGAAAAGAAAACATAAGGGAAAGAAAGAGGAGAAAAGAGAAGAGAAGAGGAAAAGCTTAGAAAGCTCAAGGATCCGCTTCAAGCTTCGATTAGACCAAGGTAAGGGTGAGAAACATTGTTATTTAATCCATGTGTATGATTATGTATGTGTGGGTTTGGTTTTTTATGCGTTTCCACCATTTTTCCATTTAGGGTAAAGGAGATTTAATCGGTAGAATCGGAGTTTAATCGGTTAGAAACTGAAATGGTGAGCATAGACTAGTCGGGTGTGGTTTAACTAAGGTTACTGGAACTGATTTGGTGAGAATCGGTCGATTTTTGGAAGGGTGGAAGTTTTGGGACAGAATGAGGGTTCTGATATCGCAGGTTCGCTGGCTCTCGCCAGGCGAGTGAAGGCGAAGCTTCGTCGGGCGAAACCCAGCGAATAGCTGGCGAATAATTCAAGAAAACTCCCAGTGGTCTTCGCTGGCAAGTTCGCCAGGCGAGTACATCAGCAAAGGGTAGCGAATCAAGTCAGTAGCTACTGACTTCTGTTCGCTGGCGAGTTCGCCGGGCGAAGGTCCCAACGAGCATTCGCCAAGCGAAGGGTGGCGAGCAGGACAACATTGTTTCTTTTCTGTTTTATCCATCCAATGATTAATTGCTTAGTTCAATTATGTTGACCCTATGTGATATGAATAGCTTGTGTACTATTGTGTTGTACTGTAGGTAGCCTTTGGGCGTGAATCCTAGATGATAGGATCAAATATGAATTGCATTCTTTTGACAAATATTTGTATGCATTATTTTAACATGTTTAAAATGCATGATTATTGTGATGAATTCGTCGTCGTTTGGCACGATATTGTGAATGTATATTGATTGGATGCGATTATATGTGAACAATACATGAGAATATATTGTGAATAAATGTGCGTTGCATGGTAAATGTGTTATGCGTGTAAGCATAATGTAATTCTTGTATGATGAATTACTTGAGAATGCATGAGAACATATCGTGGATATGTGTGCATTATTTAATAATTGTGAGAAATGCATAGGAACATATCTTGGATATGTGTGCATTGTTTGATGATGTGCTAATGGGATTGAATGTGAATGCCTTGAATTGTTATGAATATGTTCTGTGTGCAATCATGTTGTAATTCTTGAAGGGATGAATTATTTGAATGCATGGGATTAAGATGCGGGAACGGTCTTAAGTGCATTTTGTTTGTTGATTTCATATGCATCATTTAGTCAAGAGGCAGTGTTGCTAGTTTCATGGAGACTAGTGGTTTGTCCCAAACCTAGAAGGGTGGGTTTGAAAGCCTAGGGGACGAGCTTTGTTGTTATCGGTCTAGAAGGGTGGACCCGGTTTAAACGTAAAAACTGAAAAATGATAACAAGTGTTGGTACCACATGGCATGAGTTGCATTGAGTCACATGGCGTATTTGTGATTGTTGTATGGAGCATGCGTGTATGCATGACTTGTTGATTTGAGAGTGTGAATATAAAATTGTCGTACGCAAAAATGCTTATGTGTATGTTATGTGGATTGATGAGGACTATGGATATGTGCATGATGAATATGCTTGATGATTGTCCCTATTTGTTTATATAAGTATGCTTTGTAAAGTATATGATGAGTTATGATGAAGTATGGTGAGAATTGTGGAATATGCGTATGTGCATTACTTGTGTAATTGAGAAATGTGAATGTGTAATAGTGAATTGGTGGATAAAACATAACATGTGTATGTTTATGTGGGATGTTGAGATTTATGGATGTATGCATGATGAAAATGCTTGATGAATATCTATGTTTGTTTATATGCACGTTGTGATGCATCTGATAATGGAAATGAATTGTGGTGAGAAAATGTGGGTTATATGTATTCTATACTTGTGTATATATATAATTGTATGCATTGATTATTATGATAATATTTCTCACCCTTCTGCTGGAATGATGTCCTATATGACATCGTGCAGGTATCTTGGTGTAGTACTGCTAGTAGTTGCGAGTTCGTTGTTGGTGCAGCTGTTTAGTATTTAATTATGTTGGGTCAGGTCATGCTCTGGTTATGTAACACTGGGATCGTTGGGTTTATCCCTTAGAGATATATTGTGTATTCTAAGTTGTGTTTTAAATGTATTTGAAATATGTGATAATGGCCTCTGTGCCTAAGTGTTAATGATTATGTGATGAACATGAATATTCTGTGAAGGGATTTATGTAAATAAATTGAATTCGCTGTTACATGCAAGATGAAAATTTAGTAGTATGACTATTTATTTCAATGTTACATGAGTATGACAGGTGAATGTTGAGATTTTGTAAAATTGTGTGATGCCCTTTTGTGAAAGCATGTTAATTTACTCTGATTAATTATGTATTATTCCGTGGGGGTTAGAAGGGTGTTACATTAGTGGTATCAGAGCAGGTCGGTCCGTCCGGCCATGTTGTCTAATGTTATTTGTTCCCTTGTATGCGACATGTGTGTGAAAACACTGTCGATACATGTTTTTTGTTTAACCTTTGTCTGCAGAAGTGGGAATGATCAAAGTGGGGGAGAAGCTTGTGATTCCTCAGAATGCTGCAAGTGTGGAGTTGTAGCTCAGTGTGTAGTTAAACGCTATTATAGTTTGGTAAAGATGGTCTATGCCCCATTATGATTTCGGCTGTCTATTGACAAATTGAGGAACTGATCACCCTTAATCTCTTGTTGATAGTAGTTGGGATTGTGTTGGATGGGATGGACGTGTCTTGCAAGCTTAGATGGCGTGAGCAGAGAATTGTTTGGAGTTAAGCCAAGTGCTTAACAATTGTTTTGATGAGTCGGCGCATGACAGTGATGAGGTGGTTAATTTTGACGGGAATTTGGAGTGCTAATGAAAGTGGGAGGTTGGCGGTTCGCCGATTAATTATGTCTGTTTGGACAGTCAAAGAATTAAATCGATTGAGTGGTTTGAGACTTGCGTCTGGTATGTGCTACGGCAACAGATTGTGAGGTCGAGTATGTTAAGGGTGGATAGTCACTTCTGGTGATTACTAAAGGAAATTAGATGTGGAATACAAGGTTGGTATAATTAGACCTTCAAACATTTAAAGAGTTAGAGATGTGATGAATAACCTTCTAAGAGTGGAAACGTTGTTTTCGTATTGTCGCTGCAACGGGAGAACCGTAACTCGGAATGACGCAAAATTAGAAGCGTTGGAAGCTATTACAGTGCCCTCTGTGATGGTGAAGTAGTGACATGGAATTAAGTATTTATTGATGAAATATGTTTGGATGTTGTGGTAAGTGTGTTTCGTGTTTCTCCATAAGTTCACAACTGAGTGTCCGTTTGACATGGGGTTCTCCATACTTAATTGAGTGAGAAATGGTTGTGTAATCGATGGTGTTTGGAGGCGTCGAAGAGTATAGAGGATCATGTTACACATCGAGAATTAGAGTTATCAGTATTAGAGAAGAAGTAGTGATATGCCACTGTGAAGAAGTTCAGAGAGTTTTTGGAAAGTTGTCAATAGCTCGTGTGTTGGTTTTGCCGAATCCGACGGAACTATTCGTTGTGTTGTAATGCTTTGTCAATATGACTGGGAGATATGTTAAGTGTAACATCAACGAGTTTTGGCTATGCTTTGAAGCAACTTAAAGTACATAAGGGAATTATCAGACAAGTGATTTAGAGTTGGTTGTTGTTGTGTGTTTGTACCGGAGTTTGGAAGCCTCAATTGTTTAGTTGAGATTTGATATGGTTAATGATCTTAAGATCTTAAAGTATTTATTTGATTTGAGAAGTTGAATATGATGTAGAGGAAATAATTGGGACTTCTGAAAGAGTATGGTTTTTGTTGAGTTACCATTCGAGTGAGACCAAGTGGTAACTGAATTATTGCACTGGAAATCTCTGTATCTATCGACGATGATGGTAATGAAGTTAGGACTGATTGAGTAAATTCGGAATATGGGTGTGGTCTGTGAAGAGACTTCTCATGGAGTTGAGCTTTATATGATGAGACTGACTATTGGTATTCTCGATGAGATTCGAGGAGGTCGGAATTTTAATTCGAGTTAATAGATCGATTGAATTTAAGGGATAAAAGTCGAGAAGGTGATTTTCAGATTTATGCAAATGGTATCATGATATGTCGGAATGGAGTACGTGTTTTGAATAGTGTGAGTTGGATGAGAGTACACTGGAAGAAGGACATTGAGATAGATGGAGTATCCATGCAGGTACTGGGAAGGTGTTACCGAATTTGAGGAATTATTTTGATGACCACAGATGAAGAGAGAAGTGATTGAGTTTGTATATGCTGGATTAGACTTATTAGAATGACGGAGAATAAACGTCAGAGACCGTTGGGTCAGATGCAACTGTTGAATATTCCTGAGTGGGATGGAATAGTATTTCCATGGATTTTGTGCCGGGTTTTCCGAAGAATTTGAAGGGGTATGATTCGATTTGAGTGGTTATAGATAGATCGACAAGATTAACTTATTTCTTACCAATAAGGATTAATCAGTCTATGTTGAAGCTAGCTGAGATGTGTATCGATGAAGTTGTGAAGTTGTGCGAAGTACCGTCGAATGTTGTGTCATCACTATGCCAAAAAAGACCTTTAGCAGCGCTTTTTTTGGCCTTTAGCAGCGCTTTAAAGCGCTGCCAAAAGTGGCGCTGCTAAAGGTAAAGGCAGCGCTTTTTTCCAATGAAAAAGCGCTGCTAAAAGCTCCCTTTAGCAGCACCTTTAGCAGCGCTTTTTTACCCCTTTAGCAGCGCTTTTGTAAGCGCTGCATAATTCCCCCAACCATCCTCCCTTTAGCAGCGCTTTAAAAAAGCGTTGTCTTAGACCCCCCCTTTAGCAGCGCTTTTGCAAAAGCGCTGCCATAGCCCACCCTTTAGCAGCGCTTTTTACAAGCGCTGCCTTAGACCCCCCCCCCCCCCTCCAAACCAATAGCAACACTTTTGTAGCGTAATATTTGTGACCTTTAGCAGCGCTTTTATGTAAAAGCGTTGTCTAATGTCCTAGATTTTAAAATTTTTTTTTTTATAAAATATTCACCCTGTTTTGTATATTTTACCAACAACCTGCTTATATTACACAAACCTGCTTATAATTCAGGCCTTTATTTCAGCACTTTGGTCTTATAAATAAAATTCAAACTTTGGCCTTAGATATACAATTCAAACTTTGGCCTTATATGTACAATTCAAAACTTTGGATACATCGTAACTCATGACTTTGTTCATAAACATTTTAATATACACATAAACCTGTTTAAATATGTTACAACAAAATTCGATTCTCAGAATTACAACAACACAAATACATTCAATTCACATATAATTACAAGTCTTCCAATCTGATAACTCTATACAATTCTCAACCCAAGAATAAATTGACACCATTCCTCTTTAATTTCTTCCAATTTTGCTTTCGTGTAAGTAGCGCACTTGAATTCATCATAATACTACATAATATAACAGATCGAATAAGATTTAAGTTTAAAACTAATTACTCAGATGAAGTATCGGATAATTATCAAAATGAATCATATAACTTATATAATGAATTGATCCATACCAGGACTGGAATCTCAAGTTGACTAGAAAGAATAATTTCCCTCATAAAGCGCAATACATAATATCCACAGTCAATACCATTGCGCTGCCGAGGACACTGTAAATGGAAAAAACAAACGAACATTTATCCGGATATATAGTTTAAATAGTTTTATCAAGTAGAAACATGCGAGAATATACCTCTACTCTGATCCAGTTGATGTTGTTAGCCTTCCTTTTTGGCACCGTTGCATCTCTTTGTGCTCTGAATATTTGTATAACTCTAACATAATATAAACGCATATTTAGAACAATGTCACATAATAAATAAAGATATATAATTAAAGACAACAGTATATGTCATCACTTACGTATCAACAAAGTTCCTCAGATTTTCATATTTTGTTGTATCGCCATCCAATGAATCTATATAATACACTATTTATTTTGTCGGATTAATTGCGATCAACAACCAATGTCCACTATAAAATAAGACAACAATTTAGACGGAAATGTTATATATATAGAAAGGGAAAAATCGAACAATTATAATAAATGAATTTAGAATAAAATCTAACCCATGGCCAGTGTTATATGGCAACAAGAACAACTTCTTCGTAGTCGCGCGCATAAATCTCTGCACTGTGTACTCTTTGACTGTATCTGGTGACTGGTCTATTATACGTGAGTTGACACAGCTAGCAGATAAGAATGCGAATACTGAAGTCAATTCATTCGGGACCAATAACTTGTCATACAAGAACCTAAAAAAACATAATCAACATTAGAATATTAAGTTAAACGAACAAATTTTAAAATGTTCAATTATTTAATAAAAATGGACCGGAGTACCTGATGTATGAATGCATAACACCGACGCCCAGTTCAAAATGGTTGAAAACCTGATCAAAATCCTCCTTAGCAATTGTTTCGGGATATTCAAAACCGAAAATACCTGCCTCCATATGTATTTGACGGACGCCACCCTCAGGCACATCTGATATTCCGACATATGTTTCAAGGCACATCCTAAATCGAGGAACAATTGCTTTTCTGGGAACCTTGGAAGTTTCAGGCATCTTACTCTTGCTGACTTGTTGCGACTGCTGATCATGAACCTAAAATTCATATATAAGTTCAGTAATTAATATTGTATAACAAGATAGTCATGTAACTGTAGTAGTACCTGTTTCTTTGATGCAGCTGAATCGGTATCCCGCACAATAATTCTATCATCTTTTGATTTGGATTTTGTAGGAGTCTAAGATCATCATGTAAATAAGAAAATGTAGATGTAAGAATAACTTTCATGTATGAATCATAAAACATTTGAGTATTAAAAGGTTCAACCTACCTCATCATCTATGCAAATCAGATTTGCCGGCCATGCCACATACGATCCTACTGCGCCTCCCACCACTGTTGCGCCTGAAATATCATCTGGTATAGGCAACAACGCATTCCCCTCTAATGCAATATCAATAGATACTTTTAAAAATTCAGAAGGGAGCGGTTTGTGGTGAAGTAAGTCTCCCAGAAAGTTATGCACCTTTCCCTTGCCAACCATTCGATGAGTAGGTGACGATAAATATAGCCGGCAAAGTGAAATGCCCTAAACAAATAATGATCAGTTAATGTGTCAATTAAGTAAAGTGTGCTAAATTAATTTCAATGTAATATATACAATTACCTCTGGAAGCTTCTGTGGACAACCGGTACTATCTTTGTCACTAGTAGCTCTACCCTCTGGAGCGCGTATTTCCGCCATGTATCTCTCCTTATCCTTCTGTAATTCACGGATTTGCGCTTTCAATTCCTCCAAAGTCTCCATCACTTATTTATTGGTTGGATTTTTTTTCTTTGGCTGCTTATACAGTTTGGATGGAGTGACACCAAATCCCTTACCCCTCACACGCCCAGAATACTCAGGAATATTCAGCACCCGGCTCAGTAAGCTCCTGCAATCATTGTCCTCGGCGTGAGTTATGGTCTGGGACAGAGTCTCCTGAAATATAGATAAAAACATATATAAATATATTACACACTTTTGATCAGTTACTGACAAAGATAACGTTGTACTTACACATTGTTCAAATACTTGTTGAACTTCTTCCTGAACGACTCCATCTCGTCCCACACGGGAAGCCTTCCATACAACATGGTCCGGAAGAGATGTCACATCACTCTTCTCCTCTTCCAACTACGCATTAAGACAGATAATAAAGCATTGTATCCTATTATATATACTTACTATTTTTTGTAAATATATTATATTAAAGCATTTATATGTACTTACTATTTTTTGTTCTAATCGTGCATATCCCAACCGGCCCTTTCTGTATGGATATGCGGGATTTGATGCCCGTTGACGATTTACGCCACTAACAACCTGAAAAAACAAGTTTATCATAACTCCTGTACATGGAAGAAGTATATACTATTGGAAGTATATACCCGTTGACGATTTGATGCCCTTTCTGTACTTACTTCAAATTCTTTTGATCTTCGCTTTGCAACAAACGTCTCCCATTCTTCCTCCAAAATCAAATCCGCGTACTTCATCGGACGCTCTGAGTCAACAAAGTTTCCTTCAGAATCTTTTAGAAACTTGTTTGTTAAAAACGCTCTAAATCCCCTCAAGCGTTTTCCGGCCAATTGAATACAATATTTTCTCCTACGATCTTCAATATTGAAAGATCTCTGCAAACAAACACACATACATATAACATGTTAGTATATTTAATTTAAAGACGTAAATGTCAACAATAATTAAACAATTCCAATATTATACTTGAATCTCGGTCCAAATCTTATCTTTAGCCGGTTGTAATGAAACAATTCTCCAATTATCGCAAGTAATCGGAACTTGCGAACGTACAAGTGCTCCGATGTAACTTGTTAGCAACGCACCGTTAGGCTTAACTAACTGGTCTCTTTCATTCCAATGGATATCATACTTTACTCCTTTATCTCTCGCACAAATGATTTTTTTTCATAATTGTTATGCCTCTTTTAATATCACCTTCCACGTCTTTTGTTGTTTGTTTTCCATCATGTGCTGTTTCCTCGTTGTTGGCCATAATATATATACCTGTAATTCAGAAATACCAAAGTATCAAATGAATGACATGCAAATATGTAAATAACAAATATATACATAAGAAATGTGTAAATAAGAAAAACATGGTATAAATAAGAAATAACAAAAACATGGTATAAATAAGACACGTGTAAATAAGAAAAACATGTTACAAGTACCTTTAACATCTCTTTCTTTTTTTCGTTGTAACGGGGTTTACTTGTCTCTTAACAACACGGACAGATGGATTGATCCAAATTCCCTCGTTATGATCATTTCTAATATATGATTCGTCCGCTCTAATATTCTCATTTGGATCATCTATAATATAAGATTCATTCTCAACATAAACATCCCCCTTTTCTCCAATGTTATCATCGACTACTTTGTTGGAAAAAAGAACTATAGACCATTTCGTACTTGTCGGATCAGTGACATAGAACACTTGTTTAGCTTGCGTGGCTAGAATAAAAGGCTCATCTTTGTACCCCACCTTATTAAGATCCACTTTCAAAAAACCTGATTTATCCATTTGTATGCCACTATTATTTTCAACCCACTTGCATCCAAAGATAGGAATCTGAAACTTCTCATAATCAAACACCCAAATGCGCTCGATAACCCCATAATACGAGGAAATGTGCATTGCTTCGGCAAGCACGGTGACACCACTATTTTGCATTGTACTTTTATCATCTTGTTCCTTGGTATAAAATGTGTATCCATTAATTGCGTATGCGCTATAAGAAAACACATGCAAACTTGGACCATATGCTAAACATCTCAACCTTTCTGTTATTAAAGCGGGATCAGAATAAAACTTTGAAAAAATATACTCCTTGAACCATGTTATAAAACTTCGATTGTGCTCACGTACTATCCAATTTTCATTTCTATTCAGATTTAAACCTCGGAGAACGTCCTTGTGCATTTCAACATACGGCTCAACCTCAATGTCATTGTGCAGAACATACAAATGCACTTGCTCCCGTTCATCCCTTGAAACTGTCACAACTTTATTTCCAATTAACTGTTTACCATCTATTTTTTCAACAACATGATATTTTGGGAGGCCAATGGATTGAACGTTGGACAAATATTCAGTACAAAACTCGATAGCTTCTTCAACAATGTATCGTTCAACAATACATCCCTCTGGTCGACTTCGGTTTTTCACATACCCTTTCAATATTTTCATATAACGTTCAACAGGGTACATCCATCTCATATAGGCAGGTCCACACAGTTGTGTCTCTTTCACAAGATGAACAACTAGATGTACCATTATGTCAAAAAATGATGGAGGAAAATACATTTCAAGCTCGCACAAAGTAATAACTATTTCTCTTTGCAATGTTGGTAAGATCGCAGGATCTATCACCTTACTACAGATTGACCTAAAGAAAAAACACAATTTAGTTATTGCGCCTCTCACTTTTTCTGGCAAAATAGAACGTATACCTATTGGTAGAAAGTGTTCCATTATAACATGGCAGTCATGTGTCTTTAAACTTTTTAACTTGAGGTCTTTCATAGAAACAAGTCTTCTAATATCTGAAGAGTATCCTTCTGGAACTTTAACTTCACTCAGAAACTTACACAATATCTTTTTCTCCTTTCTAGATAGAGTATAAGCAGTAGGTGGTAGATATGTGCGGTTTCCTTTCTTCAAGGGTCATAATTAATTCCTTATTCCCATTGCTACCAAGTCCTTTCTTGCTTTAAGGCCATCCTTAGACTTTCCTTGTATATTGAGTAACGTACCAATAACACTTTCAAATACATTTTTTTCAATATGCATAACATCAAGAAAATGTCTTACATACAAGGACTTCCAATACGGCAACTCAAACAAAATTGACCTCTTCTTCCACCCACGCGTGACAAGCGTATGAGCAAAAGGCTTGCCAAACTTAGTACTCACATCTTTCACCTTTTTAAAAATTTGTTCGCCGGTCAATGTAGGTGGAGCTTTACGTTGTTCTGAATCTCCATTGAATGCTTTTCTCCACCCACGGTAGTGATGACTAGAATTTAAGAATCTACAATGACCAAGAAAGACATTCTTCTGACCAAATTCCAACCGCGTCCAATCTGTGTTTTCTTCACAGATAGGACACGCACATTGACCTTTAATGCTATACCCCGATAGATTTTCGTATGCTGGGAAATCATTAATTGTGCCAAACACCATCGCCCTCAAATTGAAACTTTCTTTCCTATATCCATCATAAACCTCCACACCGTTCTCCCACAAACTCTTTAAGTCTTCGATTAGAGGTGTCAGGTATACGTCTATGTCATTCCCTGGTTGTTTAGGGCCAGAAACTAACATAGATAACATCATGTACTTACGCTTCATACATAGCCATGGAGGTAGGTTATAAATCATAATAATTACAGGCCAGGTGGAATGTGAGATGCTCTGCAGACCATGCGGATTCATTCCATCAGTCGATAATGCCAAGCGAAGGTTTCTAGCTTCTTCTCCAAAATCAGGATAATCATTATCAATTTTCATCCACTGTGGTGAATCTGCCGGATGTCGATACTTCCCATCTACAATTCTATCATTTGCATGCCAAGTCAGGTGTTTTGCATCTGTTTCACTATGAAACATGCGTCTGAATCTCGGAATTATAGGAAAATACCATAATACTTTTTCTGGTGACAACTTTTTCTTATACCGAGATACACCGCATTTAGGACACTCGTTTAATGATGCATATTCATTTCGAAACAAAATGCAATCATTTGGACAAGCATGTATCTTATCATAGCTCATGCCAATAGAGCATAACATTTTTTTAGCTTCATAGGTTCGATTGGGAAGAACATTATCCTCCGGAAGCATCTCTTGAAGTAGGGCTAACAACTCTGTGAAACTTTTATTCGACCATCCATTACCCGCCTTTAAATTGTACAACTTTAATACCGCGGACAATCTTGTGAAAGTAGTGCAACCTTTATACAACGGTTTCTCTGCATCGCTTACCAACCTCTCAAACATCTTGGGACAATCTTGAAGATCTTCTTCAAGTGCTTTTGCAATCTCTTCGACTCGATCACAATCATATGTATCTCTGCCATTGTCCTTTGAAGCACATGTCGTATTATTCCGGGGTTCAACATTCTCGTTACTTATCTCACCATGTAATGTCCAACATGTGTAACTTCGATCAATTCCATGTCTCATTAAATGAGATTCCAACTGAACAGCGTCAATTCGACGCCCATAACAGCAACCTAAGCAAGGACATGTGATCCTACTGGGGTCTTTGGCGTGTTCAACAGCAAACTTAACGAATTTCGATACCCCATTCTCGTACTCTTTAGACAATCGATTGGAAGACATCCATTTTTTATCCATACTAATTGAGTAGTCTAAACTAAACTAAGAAAGTTAAACAAATGCGAAGAATACCTGTAAAGAAATCACTAACTTCTAAGAAAGCTACACAGTAGGATGCTTCGAAACGATCACAACCTTGCTCTTCACAGGTAACCCCTATAACAGACAAAATTAATAATATCATCAGCATTAAATAATTTTTCAACTAATAGTAAATATATGAAATTAACAAATATATGAAATTAACATCAACAACGAAATTAACAAATATATGAAATTATTCGAGTAAGTTAATTTTTCAACTAACAGTAAATCAACAATATTTAATCCTTTTGGTGTAAAAGAATGCACGACAAATATGATCTTATTTTTGAAAAGCTCTTGATTTCTTTCTAAAAAATTATACTAAAATATAAATCATTTTATAATACCAATAAATCATATTATTATTTTTTCTATTTTATCTATTTTCTCATATTAACTAATAAATCTCATATACATCTCATATTAACTAATTATTTATATCTTTTCATAACTCGTCAAAAGGGTTACAATATTTGTCTTTAACGCAATAGAATCCTCAAGGCAAATTCTAAACAACTCTATAATAATTTCCACAACTCAAAATGACTCTAAAGTATTTCAAACTATTCTAAAGTACTCTAAAATGCTCAAAAAACAACTATTTCATATAATACTCATCAAATGTGGCTATGTTCTATAATGCTCAAAATGACTCTAAACTATTCTATTACTTGATGTGATACTCAAAATCAATAAGGTGGCTATGTTCTATAATGCTCAAAATGACTCTAAACTATTCTAAAGTACTCTAAAATGACTCTAAACTACTCTAAACTGAACTATTCTATAATACTCATATAAAACTATTCTAAACTATTCTAAACTATTTTATAATGCTCAAAATGACTCTATAACAATTATCTCCCTAGATTTGATTAATTTGAATAAGGTGGCTATGTTCTATTACTTGATTTGGTGTAGTCTCCATGCATGCATTATTGGCAACTATGACATGGAAAATAAATAAACTTCAAGATTAACAAAAACAAATTCATTGTGACATTTCAACAAACACCTTGTATACAAAACTCAAACCAATATCAAAAGAGTAATGCTCATCAATAGTATCAACAATGGCGGAAATACCGTAACAGTGGAGGCGAAATGTGCTACTTTGTGTGTCGGACGGAGGTGGGCGTCGGTCGGACGGAGGAGTGAAACGGGCGGAGGATGAGAAATGCAAATAGGGTTCTGGTTCGCTGGAGGAGAAAGAAAAACTGAAGAAAGTATACGCGCGATTCTGCTTCTGTTTTAGTTCTTTAAAAAATTCTGTAATATATTTTAACTTAATTCTGTGTTAATTTTAATACCTACAGCAGCGCTTAAAAAGCTCTTTCTTTGAAAACCATATAGCAGCGCTTTTTGAAGGAAAGCGCTTTCTTTGACACACCCTACAACAACGCTTTAGAAAAGCGCTTTCTTAGGTCCGACCTACAACAGCGCTTTTTAAAAGCGCTTTCTTAGGTCCCCCTTTAGCAGCGCTTTTTAAAAGCGCTTTCTTAGGTCCCCCTTTAGCAGCGCTTTTAAAGGCCTTTAGCAGCGCTTTTAGAAGCGCTTTCTTAGGGTGCTTAGCAATTCCATATAGCAGCGCTTTATAGAAAAAGCGCTTTCTTAGGTCCCCCTTTAGCAGCGCTTTTTAAAAAGCGCTTTCTTAGGGCCCCCCTTTAGCAGCGCTTTTTCAAAAGCGCTGTCTTAGGTAGAAACTTTTTTTTCTTTTTTTTTACCCACCCTTTAGCAGCGCTTTTTTAAGAAGCGTTGCTAAAGGGTGCGCTGCTAAAACTCATTTCTGGCGTAGTGCATATGGGAATTAGGGTTTTTCATTGGGATTTTGAGAGAGTTGCAGACGCTTTGAGCGACATGTTGAAGATAATCTTTGTCTAGCATCCGTGGACGAATGGGTAGACAAAGAGGACTATCCAATATGTAGAGAGTTTGTTGAGAGCTTATGTGTTGGATCAAGATGGATCAGGAGATGGTTACTTGTCGTTGATTGAGTTTACCTACAATAACTGCTATTATTCTAGTATCGGAATAGCATTGTATGAGACCTTGTTTGGTAAGAGGTGTAGGACTCCTTTGGATAGACGTGTATCCAGCGAGAGTGTTGTACTCAGGCCGAAGATTGTGCAAGACACGACTGAAAAGATCAAAAGGATCTAAGAAAGGACGTGTTTTGAGAGTTACGATAGTAACTGGTGTTGGTCGAGCTTGGGGTCTCGGAAGTATATCCTGTGTTTTTTGGATCTATATCAGGGTGGCGCAGCAGAAGCGGGGGGAAAATAGCATGATAGATTGTTTTACCGCTGTCACTTGTGGAGATTACATGATATGTTCATGTGTCTAAGCTAAGAAGGTACATTGATTCAGATGGATGGTGTGCAAGAGAGAGACGATTTTATTCCTGAGGCATTTCTAGTTCAGGTTGACGAACGAGAGGTAACTTCGAGGTAAAGGGATTCCTTTGATGGAGGTAGTCGAGAGAGAGTTAGATTTGGGAGATTGGGATGCGAGTCTCGTATCCAGAGTTATTTGAATCAGGTAACATTTTCGAGGACGAAAATTCCTAAAGTGGGGGAGGGTTGTAACAGCCCAATTTTCAGTAATTAATTATTGGTACTAATTAATTGGTTTAAGTGGTTTATTTGATTTAAAGGAATCATTGGATTTATTTAAATTATATGAGTTAAGGGATTTAACTGATTTATTATATTTGGTAGAATAATGTGGATTTACCAGATATTTTCTAATTAATGTCAAGATGAGATATTTTGTGAGAATGGATTTGGTGGATATTATGAGAAAAGAAATATAATAGAAAGAAAAATCAAATGGAAAGTATATAAAGGAAAATAGATGGAAAAGAAAACATAAGGGAAAGAAAAAGGAGAAAAGAGAAGAGAAGAGGGAAAAGCTTGGAAATCTCAAGGATTCGCTTAAAGCTTCGATTAAACCAAGGTAAGGGTGAGAAACATTGTTATTTAATCCATGTGTATGATTATGTATGTGTGGGTTTGGTTTGTTGTGCATTTCCATCATTTTTCCATTTAGGGTAAAGGAGATTTAATCGGTACAATCAGAGTTTAATCGGTTAGAAACTTAAATGGTTAGCATAGACTAGTCGGGTGAGGTTTAACTAAGGTTACTGGAACTGATTTGGTGAGAATCGGTCGATTTTTGGAAGGGTAGAAGTTTTGGAACAGAATGAGGGTTCTAATATCGCAGGTTCGCTGGCTCTTGCCAGGCGAAGCCCAGCGAGTAGTTGGCGAATAATTCAAGAAAACTCCCAGTAGTCTTTGCTGGCAAGTTCTCCAGGCGAAGGTGGGTGGCGAAGGTTCGCCAGGTGAGTACATCAGCGAAGGGTAGCTGTTGCACCCCAAAATTTGACCAACCGGGTCTCGTATCTGGCTCGATGTTTCGACGCATGATCGCATTCGCATCTGCATATTGCATACAGTGCATTTTTCATTTGTTTTGATTTTATTGGGATCACAGCTCTCGTCTCGTGTTTCAGGTGTTTTTTATCAGTTTAAATCAGTAGAATTGATTTTTGGGTTATTTCGGTGCCCGTTTATTTTTACCGATTATTTTTGTGTCGTTCGGTGCTCATTTTGTCCCTCTGGGAATTATGGTGATTTTTCTGGATTTTATTGGCATTTTTTAGGGTTTAACTAGCTTTTTAATCATTTGTAGAATTTAATAGGTTTTTTTATTCTCTTTAAATAGATTTTAAATTCATTTTTAGGATTTAATAGGATTTTAATAGATTTTAATATTTTTAGATAATATAGAATAGTTTTTGTTTTAGAATATTAATAGAATTTAATAGCATTTTTTAGAATATTAATAGGGTATTAATAGTTTTAAATAGGCTAATATAGATTTTCTTTTAATAATATAGATTTTTTAGAATATTATTTGTTTTTGAATGTTTTCTTTTAAATAGTATAGAATTTAATAGATTTTAAATAGTTTTAATATGTTTTAATTCATTTTTTAGAATAATAGAGTTAAATAGATTTTATCTTTTTTAGATAGGATAATATAGTTTATTAGAATTTTATTAGAAGTATATTAGTGGGTTTATTAGATTTTCTTTAGAGTATTATTAGATTAATAGTTAATTGAGTTTAATTAGGATTAGATGATAATTAGGTTTTAATTTTGTTTTTCAGTTTTTTTTGCAGTTTTTTAATTCATTTTCGTTGGGCCTTATTTCCATTTTCGCAGCCCAGTTTGCAACTCAGCATGTCCAGAAATGTCCAAAAATAAGTCCAAGCATAATCCAGCAAACTGCCAGAATTATCCAGCAACTTCCAGAAGCTTCTGGAAGCCTCCAGCGAATCTCAGCTATTAAAGCAGAGCCAGCCACGTGTTGGCCAGAGGCTGGCCCACGCTGCATCACCAAGATCACGCCACGCCTCACCAATTCGTTCCCTCTCTCACACACGTGGAAGCCATGCAGCCTTCCACTCCACTAACCCTCACCACGCGTCATCATCACGCCACCCCACCGTGAAATCTCACCGGCCGGCCTGCATGGCCGGCGGCCACCGCACCTTCACCGGAGAACATCAAGATCCCCAGAATCCGGTCACCTTCGTCTTCCCCTCCAATCTTCATCGTTTTCCTCTCATTACCACCATGAACGCCACCGCAGCTCACCGGAAAATCACCAAACCCAGATTCTGTCCAACTTCCAACCTCAATCCTCAATCATTATCTCAGATCTTCATCCATCCAACTATCAGTCTTCGTCCTCGTCGTTTCTTCCCTGATTATTCTTCATCCGCTTCTGTTCAATAATCGCACTCTCCATATTGTTTCCAGATTCAACAACGCATGCATCGTTCAGATCACCATCTCCAGAAGAACGTCAGCAAGAACGCCGTCTTCAAGCCATTTCCAGAACTTCATGCAAGAAGATCAAGCTTCATCAACTCAACAATTCCATAAATCCACCAACATCGTCTTCAATCACCACGAGCTTCAGACCATCATCTCCAGAAACCCAGAATTTGCAACAACCTTCATCGTCTCCAGATTCAACCACGCACTCACGAACATTCATCAGTTCGTTGAAACGTTTCCAGAAACTCTCTTCAACCACCAAGATCTTCATCAAGATTGCGAGGTGCATCGTTTCCAGAAATTGGTTCATCTTCGTCCAAAAATCCCCAAACGAGATCATCGCCAGAAATCGCCCAATGCTCATGCATGCGTCTAAGAGATTCCCCACAGAAATCGTCATCTGTTCATCATTCGCGAAGATCTCCAACGAGCCTCAAGAGTGTCAAGAACAGAGGTTTCCAGAGGGTGATGGTTTTGGTATTCGTCGGTCATGCAGGTTCGGAGATGAGGGTGACTCTGAGATGGTGGAGAAAAGAGCTGTTGAGAAAGATATTCAAGGATTTTGAGATTGAGAACGGAGAGAAGTTTGAGGGAGGAAGACGGCGGCGGCGCCAGGTTGAACGAGAAGGACGTTTGGAATTAGGGTTTCAGAAAGGGAGGAGGAAAGTGGGTTAGGAGAGATTGGGCCTCTGGCCCAATTACGTTTTTGCACACACAAACCCCTCTGGGTTTTTTGGACAAGCTCTGGGCCTGGGCCCAATGCGCGTTGCTGGCCAACATCTCCCAGTCTACTCTCACACCCCCATTGTTTTTTTTTGAAATCTTTATTGGGCTGGGCCCTCACAGTTTTATTTTATTTTCTGCATACCCCTTTCACCAGCAGTACCCCTCTCCCTTTATTTTTCTTTTCTTTTATATTGTTTGTATATTTTGTTTCATGAGGAAAAAAAATAGAAAAAAAACATATTGGAAAGAAAAGATTATAAGAAAAAAGATAGAAAAAATATATTTGAAAATAGTGAAAAGAAATATGAAAAGATATTATGAGAAAATAGTGAAAAACAATAGAAAAAATACGTGAGAAAAATGTAAAGAAAATATATTGAAAAAAGGGTGAAAATATGGAGAAAAATATTGTGAAAAAAATAGAGAAAAATATTTTGAGAAAAGGAAAAGTATGTTGAAAAGAAAAGAAGAAAAAGGGGAAAAATATTAAAGTGTCGATTTAATATTTTTAAGTGCATTTTCTTTTAGGATATACTTTCGTAGAGATTATTTTCGATTTTAGGATAGTTTAGAGGCCCACTTGTTAGGGGGCTATTTTTCATTCGATTTTTCAGGATAGAATAGGATAGCGTTTCCTAGGAGATTTATTTCAGCATTCAACTCATTGTAACCATTTTTCAGAGATTAATAAAACGAGATTTGAGATGTGGTCCCAAAGTAGCCGAACTACAGCTGCTCTGATTCTTCGTACCAGACGAAGATATGTAGGCATAGGATGCGATATCCTAGCGAGCACACTAACGACTGACTTTGTTGTTCTCTCGCGGCTGTGCGATCGAGACGTTCCCGCTGACGACTAATTGAGTACCCTTTTTCTCTCTTGCCCGAGTGCATTTGAGACTCAGCCATAGTTTTGCCCATAGGTTCCCGACCCTGTGAAACCAGTTGTTTTTCTCACTGCTGTGTGAGAATGTTTGTTTAGCCGTAGTTAGTCTGAACTACGCAAGGCTCTGATCTTCCATGCAGTGGAAGTACGTAGGCACAAGACGCGAGGTCTTGGCGAGCCAATTTTCCCTGTAGTCCCGAACTACGTTGACTCTGACTTTCTCTCTTGAGAATACGTAGGCATAGAGTGCGACACTCTATCGAGTCAATTCCCTTCCGTTTAGATTTAGCAGCCGTAGATAGATTGTTTTGCACCCAGTAGACAACCCAAGCAAGCGTGGATCCCGTCGAGTACGACGGACGTGAGGGGTGCTAATACCTTCCCCTTGCATAACCGACTCCCGAACCCAGGCTATGGTTGCGATGACCATACCTTTCCCCGTTTTTTGCGAGGTTTACTTCGAGCGTTTCCTTTCCCGCTCTGAGGGATAAATAACGCACGGTGGCGACTCTTCTGTCAGCCGGCGCCGATTTTCGCAGTAGCGACAGCTGGCGACTCTGCTGGGGACGTCAGGTGTTTCCCTATGCGAGTCTCGCCTTGGGTTCTCTTCCTAGCTGTTTGGGCCTGTCCCCAGCAGCTGGCGACTCTGCTGGGGACTGTGATAGTTTCCTAGGGATCCAACGTCCCGAAAGCGAGTCAATTTTGGGATCCAACGTCCCTGGGGAAAGTCAATCCTAGCGCTCGTTTGCTTGTCTATTGGGGCTTATTTATCGATATTATCTGTTGCTGTTGGGGTGTTACGGGTGTTCTATGATTGAGATAAGCCGGACCTGGGCTTGGAGTGCACCTTAGACTTAGAGTGGAAATTAGTGGGCGCGTGCTTGCTTTGTAGGCACTAGTGTCTCATGAAATCCACACTCAGACGAGATTCATCTGGTTGGCTTCACTTTCAACCCTTTGGGTTGAGACGGTTGCTGGTTTGGTGGATTGTCGACTCTGGGAACCGATCATTTGGAAGTTAGCTAAGTGAGGCCTCTTCAGGACTTGATGATGCCACTCCTTCTGGGAATCGTATCGTCAGTCTTGAAAGTCTGTGACGCTGACGACCGCATAGGATGCCGTACCTTGTCAGATATAGGTCCACACCTGTGAGTGGGGGTTTTTTTTTTTACTTCCAACCTACCCGTTATTCTGGTCTTCTCTTCAGAGCAATCGTACTCCGTCAGCAGTGCAGCAGTATTTAGATTGTGTGGGGGCTGTGATCCCGTGTTTGTTGCATTGCATTGCATTTGCATAGGCATCTCCATATCATATTGCATACCATTCGCCAGCTAGCCAGAGCTCTTATCCAGCTGTTATTTTGATTCTGAAGGTGAGTATTGAAGACGACCAAGGGGTTGAAGCAGATCCAAAGTAGATTTGAGCAGAATCGAGCATCGAAGTCAGCTGACAGTTGTTGATAGCTATGTCAAAGAGCAGCTTCCAGTTTGTTGATACCTTGTCAGGTTTCACCGTGATGTCCAATCCTCTATATGGATCTCCGCGCGACGAAGACTTTCCGCAAGTGAACAACCTTACTGCAGCTCAGTTGGTGCAGCCATCTGTTGAAGACCAAGGTCTGCGTGAGCAGTTTGTTATCCGAGGTGAACGTTCTCCTTCTGTTGATGTCTCAGACTACCAGGGTTTTGCCTTCCCTGTGCCAAAGCCCCGAAGAGAGGTCCCGACAGCCAAGAATGAAGACCCATTAGCTCCCGTGTATGCTGAAAGGTTTCGTGCATTAGAGGAGAGATTCAAAGCCTTGAAAGGTACAGACGCTGTTACTCCTAGTGCTGCAGATATGTGTCTGGTTCCTGGCCTAGTGTTACCTCCGAAGTTCAGAATGCCGAGGTTTGAAAGGTACAAAGGAGATAGTTGCCCGAAGCAACATTTGGTGATGTTCTGCCGAAGAATGACTTCATTTGTGCACGACGACAAGCTGATGATTCAATTCTTTCAAGATAGTCTGACTAGGGCACCTCTGAGTTGGTATATGCAGTTAGAGCGTGATCAGATCCGATCATGGATGGATTTGGCCAAAGCTTTTCTGAAGCAGTACGACTATAATCTTGACGAAGCTCCTATTCGCATGCAACTGCAAGAATTGTCTCAAGGGAATAATGAACCTATCAGGAAATATGCTCAGAGATGGAGAGAATTTGCTGGTAGAGTGCAACCACCGCTCCTAGACCAAGAGCTGAAAGGCATGTTTGTAAACTCCTTGCAGAGCCCGTACTTCGAAAGAATGCTTGTAACCGCACCAAATTTCTCTGAGTTGGTAAGGACGGGAGAGCACATCGAGTATGGTGTGAAGACTGGAAGAATCCCGTATGTTTCAAGAGGTCAGGCTAGTGAAACTGAATCTCTCTATGGCTCTCAATCTGAAGATGAAGCTATGATCAATGCGGTCCTGACAGATGTTGGATATTCTCAAGTCGAATCGGTGAAATCTGATGGTTCTCCGTCTTCTCAGCGGTCAGTATCTTCTGTGTCTCGTTATTCTGGATAGACAGCCGTGCCTGGGGCACTCTATCAGGAATCTTATGTCGCTTCCATTGCAAATCAGCGAGCCCGTGGCCAAGGTTATCAGAATCAGCGTCAGAATCAGAACCGACCTTGCAACAACTTGGAACGAAGGAAAGCTCCTTTTCACCCAGTGCCGATGCCGTATAGCCAGTTGCTACCATCTTTGATCCAGAAGTCTTTGGTGGAACCAAAAGCTCTTAAGCCAGTCCCAGAACCTTACCCTCCTGGGTACAATCCCCACGTTCAGTGTAGTTATCATGGTGGCTCTCCAGGGCATTCAACCGAAGATTGTAAAGCATTTCAGGCGAAGGTACAGCAGTTGATTGATCAGGATCGCATTTCCTTTCGGGAGGGATTTCTGTTTGTTCATCCAAACCCCTCAGCTGTCTAAGCTCGTAGATTCGGAAGGCATTCCCCAGTAAAAGCCAGTGGCTCAGACAGGCAGGCGCCTCAGCATTTGCAGTTCTCAAGCTTTTATATACCATTTTGCATTTGTAGTTTCTTTTTTTTTTTTGTTAGTTACTACCTGCTTTAAACATTGTATGTTTTGAATGGTGATAATAATAAAGTGATTGTGCATTTTTCTGAATTAGTCATGTCGCTGTCGCTCATTTATTGCATTGCACTGACACTTGCATTTATTTCACTCCACTTTTTCGCTGTGACTAGCCAAGTTAAAAGGGAGGATGACGAAACTGAAACTCATAACCAATGATTGTATGCTTTCAGATAAGACCGTACCGATGACGTACAAGGCATTGTTTCAAAATTCCCCAAACACTGGAGATATAAGGAGTTAGTCCCTTGTTAACCACTTCGAGCCAGGAGGTAGAAGTTTTTTCGGACTTATAAACCCTCACATCTTAACCTGGGGCAGGGTAGTTGTCAGTTAGCTTGACCGAGCGTTCAAGTCTTACAGAGGAGTGTTGCCTTTCGAGGACCAAATAGTTTACACCTTTCAAGAGGTCAAACCTCACCAATCAGGAGTGAGACGGTTACAATCCTTTCGGAGCAATCAAGACAACCAGTGTCACACGACTTTGTTCCAAAAGAAAGAAAGAAAGAAAGCCCGCTAAGTAAGAAGAAAGAAAAGCTGAGAAAGCTAATACTTAGGCAAAAATCAGGGCATCCCGCTGGACTTCAAAAGAAATCGAAAAATCGAAAAGAACTCAAAATGAGTCAGTCCAGGCAAAAGTTAGGGAATCAAAAGAATGAAAAAGAAGGGATAAAAAGAAAATTTTTCCCCAGCAAATCACAAAGTCGTGTACACAGACACTGAAAGCGAAGAAGGAGTAACTATCACTCCGAAAAGCCTTGTGAATTCCTTAACTGTGGTTCTTACCATTCAGCATACTTCTCGAAGAGGCGAGTGCTTGTGCCAGGTTAACTGAACCTTAGGATCGGAGATCATCACGTAGAAGGGGTGGGTGCAAATCAAATTTGAGCCAAATGTCCTTTGTTTCACGAACCGTGAACCCGACCACGATACAACCCTTCAAAGACCTAATTGAGGTAGGGTTAGTCCGAAGCGCATTACGATAAGGTTAAGTAACCTGACTCCTTCTTGACTTGCTAGTCACATCCTTGTTGTATTTTTCACTGATCACGTACGCACTACGTTTGAACTTTGGTTCACTCGTCACTCCCAATCATTGCATGTAAATGAGTGACAGTTCAAAATTTTTTCAAAATCTGCATAACCATTGCATTAAGATTACCATTCGTGGACAGACGATTCAAATTGCAGGTTAGTAGTTGACATGAAAGAAATTCCAGCAGAGAATAATCAAGCAGGACTGAGTAATTCAGTAGTCTGAACCAGAATGGTGAATGCTGTGAAGCCCAGTGAATCAGGGGCATTGACTCCCGGTGAGTTCGGAATCAGTCAGTCTGAGGACAAGTCTCTAAGTTTCAGTTGATCAGGGGCAGTTCATTTGAGAAGCAGTTGATCAGAAGTGAGTCTTCTCGAGAGCCAATCAGGGGCAGTTATTCAGAACGCTGAGATTTGAAAGCAGATGCTTCCAGTGGATAATCAGAGCGGGTTAAGTCGCTCATCGCTCATTCAGGGGCAAATCATCGCAGAGAATGTTGAAATCAACTGTCTAATGGAGATTGAATTCTGTTGTCGTACAGATACCGGGGCAAGTATTCTCGAAGTCGTCTCGTAGCAAGCTGTTCAGAGCAAGTACTCCCAAGAGTTAGATTGGGGCAAGTTGAATTGCACTGAAGCAAGTTGTGCAAGCCAGTCTTGTTATCCCCAGCTGAGTGTACTGGGGCAAGTTGTTCAAACCAGCCTGCTTATCCCCAGCCGGAGTTGAGTATCGGGGAATCATGACATTACCCTTACCAAAAACCTGAACCTTTCAAATAAGAAGGCCTTGCTGTCGTTGGATCATTATCCTGCAGTTTAAACCTGTTGCGTGTCAGTAACTAGTCGTTTCCAAAGTCCAGTTCTCGCCTGGCAAATCGGTAACCAGTTCTCGTCTGGCCCACCATTCCGTAAGCAGCAGTTCCCGTCCTGGTGCAGTTTATTGTAAGCAGCAGTTCCCGTCCTGGTGCAGTTTATTGTAAGCAGCAGTTCCCGTCCTGGTGCAGTTTATTGTAAGCAGCAGTTCCCGTCCTGGTGCAGTTTATTGGTAACCAATTCTCGTTTGGTCACCGTTTCTTCGAGTGTTGTATCAGTTCTCGCCTGGTACATACCGTTGCATAACCAGTTCTCGCCTGGTCATCATGTGTTTTACCCTATGTGTTATACCAGTTCTCGCCTGGTGTACGTTAGCTTTCAGCCAGTTCTCGCCTGGTTGTCTTTTTCTCAGTCTGTTATCCAGTCAGCCCCGTCTGATGTTCAAAAACACAAAAAAATCAATGTTTGTTCAACTTTCCTATCAGTTCTCGCCTGGTAGGCTACCTTTGAATGCTAGTTCTCGTCTAGTATTTTCCATATCTCCCACTGTGTACATAGTCCATGTTTATTCTAAACCAGAAAAACAAAAGAACCTAAAGGTATCTGACACAATATTTCCCAATGACCCGCATGTCGCCATGTTTCCCGATACGAAGCTCGATTAATGCCAGTGCTCCGAGTAATGTCTGAATTCCTTGTGGATGTTGTTAAATCAGAATTGCCACTCTTCAGCAGATGAAAGTTGCCTATTATCCCCGGAAGAGTCGAGATTGTATTTTACCCCGTATCAGAGTAGGATCAGAAGGATCCTCAGCAGATTAAGATTGACATCCTTGATAGTAGGAGCATTTCCAGCAGTGCGCCGCGCGCAATCAACCTCAGTTTGGGTCAATCCCCGCAGAGCGCAATCAGTTGCCAATGGTTAGAAGAGAGCATCCCCGAGCGGAGTTGTTTCTTTCCCCGGTGAAGTCGCCAAGCAGGGTTGCCTTTTCATTTCCCCAGCAGAACGGCTATCCCCAGCGGATTTGATTTCCCGTCTCCAGCATTTATTTTGCTGAGATAATTCTGTGACTTCAGGTCATCCCCAGTAGAGTTGACGTTATCTTCGGCATTTATTTTGCCAAGTGGTTTTCAGACCTGGTGTTCTCTGGCAGCTAGAGCTTGCATTAGCATTTGCATATATAGTCATTGCATTTACGAACATCTAGCATATCCATGCCATCTGGGCATCGCATTTTCAAACAGAATGTACAGCATTTACATGTCATATAGGGCATTGCATCATTATCAAGCATATGCATGTCGAAACATAGACCAGGGTGGTTACCTATTGGATTTCGAATTTGTTCACCTGCAGAGTTGTTTGGTTAAGCTTCCCGTTTCCCCCAGCGGAGTGATTCTTCATTTGGTTGCTACGTCAGCATCGGAAAAAAACAACAACAACGGAGATTGACATATATCGAGCTTTTCTAAAGCTGCCGCATTCGTCAGAATAGGTGCCAAGCAGTTCCATTCAGAATTCCCCCAGGAGAATTGTCCTCAAGTTCGCAGTGAACTGTGACTTGACCAGATTTGATCCCATGAGAGAAATGGGAATCAAGTCGTTTGCTTTTCCGAAGCATTATTTCAATACTTGTGGCGTTACACAGGTGTTGAAAAGGAGAAGAAAATTTATCAGAAAATTGACCAGTTGTTGCCGTGATAACCAAACTTCAGTTTATTGGAGGCTATTCCTCAAGCAGCTTTGCAGTATATTCTTGCGGTTGGCAAATTTCAGGGTTTCATTTGTATTCAACCGTCATCTACCTTGAATGTTTGAAGGCTGAGCGCTCTTCACCCATTCAGGTCGAAGTCGCTTGAATAGGGGCAGCTGTTGCACCCCAAAATTTGACCAACCGGGTCTCGTATCTGGCTCGATGTTTCGACGCATGATCGCATTCGCATCTGCATATTGCATACAGTGCATTTTTCATTTGTTTTGATTTTATTGGGATCACAGCTCACGTCTCGTGTTTCAGGTGTTTTTTATCAGTTTAAATCAGTAGAATTGATTTTTAGGTTATTTCGGTGCCCGTTTATTTTTACCGATTATTTTTGTGTCGTTCGGTGCTCATTTTGTCCCTCTGGGAATTATGGTGATTTTTCTGGATTTTATTGGCATTTTTTAGGGTTTAACTAGCTTTTTAATCATTTGTAGAATTTAATAGGTTTTCTTATTCTCTTTAAATAGATTTTAAATTCATTTTTAGGATTTAATAGGATTTTAATAGATTTTAATATTTTTAGATAATATAGAATAGTTTTTGTTTTAGAATATTAATAGAATTTAATAGCATTTTTTAGAATATTAATAGGGTATTAATAGTTTTAAATAGGCTAATATAGATTTTCTTTTAATAATATAGATTTTTTAGAATATTATTTGTTTTTGAATGTTTTCTTTTAAATAGTATAGAATTTAATAGATTTTAAATAGTTTTAATATGTTTTAATTCATTTTTTAGAATAATAGAGTTAAATAGATTTTATCTTTTTTAGATAGGATAATATAGTTTATTAGAATTTTATTAGAAGTATATTAGTGGGTTTATTAGATTTTCTTTAGAGTATTATTAGATTAATAGTTAATTGAGTTTAATTAGGATTAGATGATAATTAGGTTTTAATTTTGTTTTTCAGTTTTTTTTGCAGTTTTTTAATTCATTTTCGTTGGGCCTTATTTCCATTTTCGCAACCCAGTTTGCAACTCAGCATGTCCAGAAATGTCCAAAAATAAGTCCAAGCATAATCCAGCAAACTGCCAGAATTATCCAGCAACTTCCAGAAGCTTCTGGAAGCCTCCAGCGAATCTCAGCTATTAAAGCAGAGCCAGCCACGTGTTGGCCAGAGGCTGGCCCACGCTGCATCACCAAGATCACGCCACGCCTCACCAATTCGTTCCCTCTCTCACACACGTGGAAGCCATGCAGCCTTCCACTCCACTAACCCTCACCACGCGTCATCATCACGCCACCCCACCGTGAAATCTCACCGGCCGGCCTGCATGGCCGGCGGCCACCGCACCTTCACCGGAGAACATCAAGATCCCCAGAATCCGGTCACCTTCGTCTTCCCCTCCAATCTTCATCGTTTTCCTCTCATTACCACCATGAACGCCACCGCAGCTCACCGGAAAATCACCAAACCCAGATTCTGTCCAACTTCCAACCTCAATCCTCAATCATTATCTCAGATCTTCATCCATCCAACTATCAGTCTTCGTCCTCGTCGTTTCTTCCCTGATTATTCTTCATCCGCTTCTGTTCAATAATCGCACTCTCCATATTGTTTCCAGATTCAACAACGCATGCATCGTTCAGATCACCATCTCCAGAAGAACGTCAGCAAGAACGCCGTCTTCAAGCCATTTCCAGAACTTCATGCAAGAAGATCAAGCTTCATCAACTCAACAATTCCATAAATCCACCAACATCGTCTTCAATCACCACGAGCTTCAGACCATCATCTCCAGAAACCCAGAATTTGCAACAACCTTCATCGTCTCCAGATTCAACCACGCACTCACGAACATTCGTCAGTTCGTTGAAACGTTTCCAGAAACTCTCTTCAACCACCAAGATCTTCATCAAGATTGCGAGGTGCATCGTTTCCAGAAATTGGTTCATCTTCGTCCAAAAATCCCCAAACGAGATCATCGCCAGAAATCGCCCAATGCTCATGCATGCGTCTAAGAGATTCCCCACAGAAATCGTCATCTGTTCATCATTCGCGAAGATCTCCAACGAGCCTCAAGAGTGTCAAGAACAGAGGTTTCCAGAGGGTGATGGTTTTGGTATTCGTCGGTCATGCAGGTTCGGAGATGAGGGTGACTCTGAGATGGTGGAGAAAAGAGCTGTTGAGAAAGATATTCAAGGATTTTGAGATTGAGAACGGAGAGAAGTTTGAGGGAGGAAGACGGCGGCGGTGCCAGGTTGAACGAGAAGGACGTTTGGAATTAGGGTTTCAGAAAGGGAGGAGGAAAGTGGGTTAGGAGAGATTGGGCCTCTGGCCCAATTACGTTTTTGCACACACAAACCCCTCTGGGTTTTTTGGACAAGCTCTGGGCCTGGGCCCAATGCGCGTTGCTGGCCAACATCTCCCAGTCTACTCTCACACCCCCCATTGTTTTTTTTTGAAATCTTTATTGGGCTGGGCCCTCACAGTTTTATTTTATTTTCTGCATACCCCTTTCACCAGCAGTACCCCTCTCCCTTTATTTTTCTTTTCTTTTATATTGTTTGTATATTTTGTTTCATGAGAAAAAAAAATAGAAAAAAAACATATTGGAAAGAAAAGATTATAAGAAAAAAGATAGAAAAAATATATTTGAAAATAGTGAAAAGAAATATGAAAAGATATTATGAGAAAATAGTGAAAAACAATAGAAAAAATACGTGAGAAAAATGTAAAGAAAATATATTGAAAAAAGGGTGAAAATATGGAGAAAAATATTGTGAAAAAAATAGAGAAAAATATTTTGAGAAAAGGAAAAGTATGTTGAAAAGAAAAGAAGAAAAAGGGGAAAAATATTAAAGTGTCGATTTAATATTTTTAAGTGCATTTTCTTTTAGGATATACTTTCGTAGAGATTATTTTCGATTTTAGGATAGTTTAGAGGCCCACTTGTTAGGGGGCTATTTTTCATTCGATTTTTCAGGATAGAATAGGATAGCGTTTCCTAGGAGATTTATTTCAGCATTCAACTCATTGTAACCATTTTTCAGAGATTAATAAAACGAGATTTGAGCTGTGGTCCCAAAGTAGCCGAACTACAGCTGCTCTGATTCTTCGTACCAGACGAAGATATGTAGGCATAGGATGCGATATCCTAGCGAGCACACTAACGACTGACTTTGTTGTTCTCTCGCGGCTGTGCGATCGAGACGTTCCCGCTGACGACTAATTGAGTACCCTTTTTCTCTCTTGCCCGAGTGCATTTGAGACTCAGCCATAGTTTTGCCCATAGGTTCCCGACCCTGTGAAACCAGTTGTTTTTCTCACTGCTGTGTGAGAATGTTTGTTTAGCCGTAGTTAGTCTGAACTACGCAAGGCTCTGATCTTCCATGCAGTGGAAGTACGTAGGCACAAGACGCGAGGTCTTGGCGAGCCAATTTTCCCTGTAGTCCCGAACTACGTTGACTCTGACTTTCTCTCTTGAGAATACGTAGGCATAGAGTGCGACACTCTATCGAGTCAATTCCCTTCCGTTTAGATTTAGCAGCCGTAGATAGATTGTTTTGCACCCAGTAGACAACCCAAGCAAGCGTGGATCCCGTCGAGTACGACGGACGTGAGGGGTGCTAATACCTTCCCCTTGCGTAACCGACTCCCGAACCCAGGCTATGGTTGCGATGACCATACCTTTCCCCGTTTTTTGCGAGGTTTACTTCGAGCGTTTCCTTTCCCGCTCTGAGGGATAAATAACGCACGGTGGCGACTCTTCTGTCAGCCGGCGCCGATTTTCGCAGTAGCGACAGTAGCGAATCAAGTCAGTAGCTACTGACTCTGTTCGCTGGCGAGTTCGCCGGGAGAAGGTCCCAGCGAGCATTTGCCAATGGCTTCGCCAGGCGAAGGGTGGCGAGCAGGACATCATTGTTTCTTTTCTGTTATATCCATCCAATGATTAATTGCTTAGTTCAATTATGTTGACCCTATGTGATATGAATAGCTTGTGTACTATTGTGTTGTACTGTGGGTAGCCTTCGGGCGTGAATCCTAGATGATAGGATCAAATATAAATTGCATTCTTTTGACAAATATTTGTATGCATTATTTTAACATGTTTAAAATGCATGATTATTGTGATGAATTCGTCGTCGGTTGGCACGATATTGTGAATGTATATTGATTGGATGCAATTATATGTGAAAAATGTATGAGAATATATTGTGAGTATATCTGCGTTGCATGCTAAATGTGTTATGCGTATAAGCATAATGTAATTCTTGTATGATGAATTACTTGAGAATGCATGAGAACATATCGTGGATATGTTTGCATTGTTTAATAATTGTGAGAAATGCATGGGAACATATCTTGGATATGTGTGCATTGTTTGATGATGTGCTATTGGTATTGAATGTGAATGCCTTGAATTGTTATGAATATGTTGTGTGTGCAATCATGTTGTAATTCTTGAAGGGATGAATTATTTGAATGCATGGGATTAAGATGCGGGAACGGTCTTAAGTGCATTTTGTTGGTTGATTGCATATGCATCATTTAGTCAAGAGGAAGTGTTGCTAGTTTCGTGGAGACTAGTGGCTTGTCCCAAACCTAGAAGGGTGGGTTTGAAAGCCTAGGGGACGGGCTTTGTTGTTATCGGTCTAGAAGGGTAGACCCGGTTTAAACGTAAAAACCGAAAAATGATAACAAGTGTTGGTACCACATGGCATGAGTTGCATTGAGTCACATGGCGTATTTTTGATTGTTGTATGGAGCATGCGTGTGTGCATGACTTATTGATTTGAGAGTGTGAATATAAGATTGTCGTACGCAAAAATGCTTATGTGTATGTTATGTGGATTGATGAGGACTATGGATATGTGCATGATGAATATGCTTGATGATTGTCCCTATTTGTTTATATAAGTATGCTTTGTAAAGTATATGATCAAGTATGGTGAGAATTGTGGAATATGCGTATGTGCATTACTTGTGTAATTGAGAAATGTGAATGTGTAATAGTGAATTGGTGGATAAAATATAACATGTGTATGTTTATGTGGGATGTTGAGATTTATGGATGTATGCATGATAAAAATGCTTGATGAATGTCTATGTTTGTTTATATGCACGTTGTGATGCATCTGATAATGGAAATGAATTGTGGTGAGAAAATGTGGGTTATATGTATTCTATACTTGTGTGTGTGTGTATATATATATATATATATATATATATATATATATATATATATATATATATATATATATATATATATATATATATATATATATATATATATATATATATATATATATATATATATATATATATATATATATATATATATATATATATATATATATATATATATATATATATATAATTGTATGCATTGATTATTATGATAATATTTCTCACCCTTCTGCTGGAATGATGTCCTATATGACATCGTGCAGGTATCTTGGTGTAGTACTGCTAGTAGTTGTGAGTTCGTTGTTGGTGCAGCTGTTTAGTATTTAATTATGTTGGGTTAGATCATGCTCTGGTTATGTAACACTGGGATCGTTGGGTTTATGCCTTAGAGATATATTGTGTATTCTAAGTTGTGTTTTAAACGTATTTGAAATATGTGATAATGGCCTCTGTGCCTAAGTGTTGATGATTATGTGATGAACATGAATATTCTGTGAAGGGATTTATGTAAATAAATTGAATCCGCTGTTACATGCAAGATGAAAATTTAATACTATGACTATTTATTTCAATGTTACATGAGTATGACAAGTGAATGTTGAGATTTTGTAAAATTGTGTGACGCCCTTTTGTGAAAGCATGTTAATTTACTCTGATTAATTATGTATTGTTCCGTGGGGGTTAGAAGGGTGTTACATTAGTGGTATCAGAGCAGGTCGGTCCGTTCGGCCATGTTGTCTAATGTTATTTGTTCCCTTGTATGCGACATGTGTGTGAAAACACTGTCGATACATGTTTGTTGTTTAACCTTTGTCTGCAGAAGTGGGAATGATCAAAGTGGGGGAGAAGCTTGTGATTCCTCAAAATGCTGCAAGTGTGGAGTTGTAGCTCAGTGTGTAGTTAAACGCTATTATAGTTTGGTAAAGATGGTTTATGCCCCATTATGATTTCGGCTGTCTATTGACAAATTGAGGAACTGATCACCCTTAATCTCTTGTTGATAGTGTCGCTTGCGCGAAAATAAGGTGCCGGCAAAACAGAAGAGTCGCCACCTTTCGTTATTTATCCCTCAGAGCGGGAAAGGAAACGATCGGAAAAACCTGACGAAAAAGGTATAAGACAAGGTCATCGCAACCGTTGTCTGGGTTCGGGAGTCGGTTACGCAAGGGGAAGGTATTAGCACCCCTCACGTCCGTCGTACTCGACGGGATCCTCGCTTGTTTGTTTACTTGGACGGGTTGGTTATAATCTATCTACCTATCAAGGCTGGCTGAAAAAAGAAAAGAAAAATGACTCGGCAAAGCGTCGCACTTTATGCCTACGTATTCCCGTCTGGAACGAGAAATCAGAGTCAACGTAGTTCGGCTAACTACGGGGGAAAAGTTGGAAAGGTTGCTCGCTAGGATATCGCATCCTATGCCTACGTACTTTCATCTGGTATGAAAGATCAGAGCAAACGTAGTTCGGGAAACTACAGGAAAAATGGCTCAACTAGGAGGGAGACTATCAAGTCCTACTGTTATCATGCCATGGATTCATCCTATGGTTGAGGTTTGAACAGGGAACTCCTAGATGTTGTCATGCATAGGTTTCAACCTAAAAGTCTATCATCAAGTCCTTATCAAAGGAAATGAGAGTCCTAAGGGATCATGTCAATGATACACAGAAACAGACAAAAACATCAGCTTTAACAGTAAAATGCATGCAATGCAAGTGAGGGAGGAAATGTGTGTGGGGCTTCAGCCTCCACAAGCTCGTCTCGACCTCAAGCCAGTCATGAAATAACAGTAATCATACTGAAAATAAACAACATGCTATCAAGCAATAACAGATAAAAGAAGGGAAGTGCCATCAGGCAAACAAACACACTTGAGAAAGAATCATCTACTCTCTAATCCTAACCCTAACACAGAATACTGAACAAATCTAAGCAAAGCCCTAAAGCAAAACCACAAACAAGAGAAATCAATCCCAGTCTTCAAGCTTCAGACCAAGCTTACCAACGAAAGGGAGCTAAGCAATCAGACTCATGGTGTCTTCCTCAGGAAAGCACTAGGAGGTGGATACTCAGGAGTCATACCCTATGTGGCTCAACCACTGTGATCATTTTTCATTCCTCCTCAGGAGAAATTAAACTCACAAGCAGGCTCCAACATCACTGGATATTTAGGAAATCCTATCTGAACTAGTGGAACTAAATGAACAGACTCATAGGACCTTCCTCAGGAAAGTACTAGGAGGCTTCCACTTAGGAGTTGTATCCCATGTGGCTCAACAACATGTGATCAGTTTACATTCCTCCTCAGGAGAAATTAAACTCACAAGTTGGCTCCAACATCATTGGATACTTGAGAAATCCTAGACAAACTAAGGGAACTAAGTGAATAGACCCATAGGACCTTCCTCAGGAAAGTACTAGGAGGCTTCCACTTAGGAGTTGTATCCCATGTGGCTCAACAACATGTGATCAGTTTACATTCCTCCTCAGGAGAAATTAAACTCACAAGTTGGCTCCAACATCATTGGATACTTAAGAAAGAGGTGAGAAGAAAGAATGAAAGTTATTCATAGTGCCTTCCTCAGGAAAGTACCATGAACTTCCTTCAAACTTCAGGATCTCAAACCTCACAGACAGGGGGCAAGCCAAGCTCTGGGTCTCCGAATCTTGATCTACAATCTTCTCTTCATGATGCTCTCCATCAAGGTCTTCAAGGCAACACAAGCCCCTCAACAAATTCCCCACAATGAACCCCAAAGATGAACAGATAACCACATGGCAGACAAAATCAATAGGCAACTTCAAAAAATACCTAAAAATACTAAACTAAGGGGGAAAAATCTAACAATTATTCACAAGGGTCCTCAACACCTACTCATAACATCTACATAGGCCTCTACCTAAAAATCAAGACAAGACTTGCTCAAAGAAAGTGGTTCATCACCTAAACACAATCTAAACCCTAATTAGGATACCCTACATCTACCCTAATTAAACTAATCAAGATTTAATTCTAAAATCCTAGAAAAAATCCTATGGGGAACTATGATTCATCATCTAATTGCACCAAAAAGAATGGATTAAAAACCCTAAGGGAAGGTTCTAAAATAATTCCTACAAAATCATGATACAAAATTAAACAATATCAAAGCTATTTAAAAGGAAAATCTATTAAAAATACCAAACTAAAAAATAAAATCCCATTTTTATTTTTATAATTTTCTACACATTTTCATCTAATCATAGAAAAAAGAAGAATTAAAAAATCATTATTTTCCATTTTTTAATGAATTTTCAAAGACAGAAAAATATTAAAAGAAAATTAAAACAATTAAAATTAATTAAAGGGAGGGGGGTACAAATAGAAACACGCGCCAGTTGAAAATAATTGGGCCAGCAATAAGGGGGGTGCGAATAGCGCGTTGAGGCCCAGAACGCTGGTTAATGAAACGCCGCGTTTCAATTGATTTGAATCTTCCCTCTCTTTCTCAGACTCGCGCACGGCCGTTGGATCAACATAATTTGTCAAACATTGGATCCAATCTGATGGCTCTCCTTCATCGTCCCAAACAAGAACTAGGGTTTTCAGAACCCTCCCTCCATGCACCAAGATTCGAGCTCCTCTATCTCTCTACTCAGGCCATGGTTTCACACGACTCCAAAACAAAAAATGCTCTACTACTCAAGAGCAACACAACCATATGCTCACCTTCCCCTAACTCGCCCTAGATAGCCCTAACAGAAGACTTAAACATCTTGGTACAACCATGCTCACCTGAGATCGACCATGGTGAAACTTCCACCCAAGGGTCTGAACCTGCTCTACACGCCACCCTAGTCATTCTAACCTAATTCATGCTGATTAAAACGCCCTAAACAAATAGTTCTTGAAGATTCAAGAATCACTCACCTGCCATGAACCCTCACGCAGAGCTCTCAAACTCTCAGAAATTGATCCTCTACCCTAACACATTAATTCTATGGCTATAAAACTAATTGAAACTAGCTAACTTAAGAGATACAAGGAGAAGAAAGAACCTGTCAAAGGGATGATGGTGAGGCTCGTGGGGATGCTTGCAGGCCTTGGAATTGGTTCAAGATGATCCTACAATGGTCCTCAACCTTCTGTTTGCACTTGTGATGGTGGAGATGGCTTGTAGTGGGAGATATCTTGGATTGCTTGAACTTGAAGCAAGAGCTTTAATGGCTATCTCTCTCTCTCCCTCCTCTGACTTGACTCAAGTTTCACCAACCTTGAATTCTCTTCATGGCATTCTCTTTATAATGATCTTTGGATGTGTCTAGATTCATCTAGAATGGGGTGGAAACTTCTTGAAATTCTCATGTGATGACATATCGGTTATCTCATATCTCATATGCCATGCCTTGCAATTTTGCCTTAAAATATCCTTATGTGAGATATTGAGAAGGGATGAGTGAAAAACAAGTTCATTTTTGGCTTGTGTAGGGTTTTTCAACATTGCCTTCTTTTTCAAGTAATGACTTTTCAAAGCATCACCCATTTTTAGACCTCAAATGAAAATTCTAGCTAAACCAATGTTCTCAAAATGGTTTTTCCAATCAAAATGATATATTGGATGACCTATTTTGGATTTGTGGATCTCCCAAATCACTTTTCAATTTCAACTTTTCAAAGTTATAAGCCCTTTTTAGTTCATTTTTGACCAATCATGTAATCTCATGCTATAAGCTTTTTCAACAATTTGTGACCTTCTTTCTAGACTTAAAATCACATTTTGAGCAACTTTCATGTTTTGAGTTTTTCCATTTGAGGCTTGGAAATAGGAGTTTTAGGCATTGGCTAAAATGACCTATAACTGACAAATGACCAAAATACCCCTGTCTTGTTCAAACCATAAGTTGAGTTCCACAAATCCAATCAAGGACTTATACCACTCAAATTAAAGCTAAGAAGATCCTCTTCAACATTCATGTTGACCAAGAAACCATAGGAATCATCCTACTAGGGCAAAAGTTGTCTGCAAGTTGGGTGACTTTCAAGGACCCAGATTCACACACCTCTGCTGACCTGTAATTTGTCAAAACCATAATTTGAGCTCTGCAACTCCTATCAAGGACTTCCACCACTCAAATTAAAGCTTAGAACAAGCTCTACAACATTCATGTTGTGGGGAGGATGAGATATCAATCACATCTAGAGCTAAAACTGCCTGGAAAATAGGGATCAAATTAGGGTTTTCTCACTGACAATCCTCAGAAACCCTAACTCAAAACTTCTCAAACTCCTCAATCATGATGAGTTGGTCTAGGAATCATCTTTATAACATCTCTATACATCATTCCATGATCTCATGGCCCTTGGATTAAGTCTCAACCTTCTCCAAATTTTCAGCTGGTCTAGGGTAGACCCAGTCAAAACCCTAATTCTACCATTCATGGTTGAATCTTCTGAACTCTTACACAATGACATCTCAGGGCTTCATGATGGCTATCAAGACATCTCATAAGCTTTCTCAAAACATCAAGTTCATTCTCAAAGTCTCAGAATCATCTGAGGAGCACCCACAACTTTCAAACTGTGAAGCACACAACCCTGGTTTCAATCCACTTCCTCTGAGGATCTCTTGAACTTTCTGATGAAGGTATCAACCTGCAAACACTTGATGGGAAAATAAATGTTGGTCAAATTTTGGGGTGCAACAGCTGCCCCTATTCAAACGGCTTGAACCTGACTGGGTGAGAAGCGAACGGCTTTCAACCAATCAAGGTACGAGACGGTTGAATATCGGTAAACCCGAAAATTTGCCAACTGCGCGAGCACACGGTACTCTGCGGGGAACAAATCTTCGAACACTGCAACACTAGCTGCTCAACAACTAGCTGGAGAGATACTGATCTGACATCGCCGCCGGAAACAAACATCATTCTGAGAGACACTCGACATTGCCGTCGTACCAACATCATCTCTGCTGGGGATTTAAGGAGTCTGACATTGCCGTCAAACAAACATCCAACCTCGCTGCCGGAAACAAACATAATCTGACCTCGCCGTCGGATAATCAAAATACCCCGTATTGCCGCTGGAGAAAATACAACACTGAACAATTCTGACCTGGGGTTCACCCCTGGTAAATGGAACAAAATGTACACTTGCGTATTTGAAACTACTCTGCTGGGGATGAGAGACTCAACCGAGCACACTCTGATCTGGGGTTCACCCTCAGAACCATAACGAACATCGGAATACTACTGCACAATGATCCCACTGTAGAACTTCAACATCAGAACTATGTGAAACCCTGGCCCCTGGCCACTTCCAGCTTCAGCTAGAGAAGACCTTCAAGTACTTCTGAAGATAAGCATCCTTGGCCTTCAAGGATGGCAACTCTGCAGGGGGTATCTTTGACTTCAGTCTGAAGAAAATGATCCTTGGCCTTCAAGGATACATGGATCTGCCTTCAGGCAACTCCACCTCTGTTATATAGTATCCGTGACTTCAGTCAGGGATATACTTCGGCCTTCAGTCCGAAAAAATGAATCCTAGGTCATTCATGACCTTGGGGGATAACCTTGCCCTTAGGCACCTTCGCTTCAGCTTAGGAAATCTGTGACTTCAGTCAGAGAAATGGTGTCCTGAGCCATTCATGACTCTACGGGGATTCAAACACTTTGCCTTCAGGCAAAACTCCGCTTCAGCTGGAGAAACATCTTTGACTTCAGTCAGAAGAAAAACTATTCACTTGATCGCAATCAATCATCTCCTCAGGACAACTGACTTGGTCTTCAGACTCACACGAATCACTCTGTTGTATCTACAACCCTGGAACCTTGTCTTCAGCCACCCGCTGATTATTCAACACGGAAATCTGGCTTCACAGGAACCTTCTGATATCGCCTTCAGGCGCTCACGAAATCCATCTTCAGATTAGACATCATTGTTGGAGCAGACATATCACGCTGCTGAGGACTTCAAGAATCAACTTGAACAAACAGATCCGTCGGGCATCTTCAAGAATCGTCCTGAACTAATAACCTTTCTGTAGCAAACATTCTGTTGGGAATTCCAGGACTCTTCCTGGGCAACTCTTGCTGGAGGCGCTATTGGGGAGCTCAAGTATCATACTAGGCGAACAACCCGGGAAGCTGTACCGAGGTCTTAAGAATCGTCTTAAGCGAATGGCCCTGCTGAGGGACTTGAGAATCATCTTGAACCGAAGACTTCGCTGGGGATCTCAAAAATCATCTTGAGCGAGCGACTGCGGGGATCACACCGGGGTCTTAAGAATCATCCTAAGAAAGTGACCTCGTTGGAGAGAATGCCAGGAATCGTCCTGAGCAACTGGTCTCTTGGTGAAATACCTGTAAGGCAAGAATAATAATGACCTAGATCATGCTTATGATGCATATGCTTCTGTGCTATGCCCCACACGGTGGGAATGATATGCGTTTATGCTAAATGCTGTGCAATCATGCACAACGCTATGCAACGTTAAATGCCATGCAGTGTTAAATGCTATGCAGTCATGCACAATGATGCAATCCCGTCAGCAAAATAAATGCCGAAGGGGAATTATCCTGTCAAGGAGAAAGAACCACTCAGGTAGAGGAATCATCCTGTTGAGGAGAACGCGAACATGCCAATGTCAATCGGCCTCCGTTTGGGGATAACCACTCTGGTTGACTGCTGTAGGACAGACAACTTCAGTTGATCTGCTGCAGGGAACAAAGCTCTACGAGAACCTGGACCTGCTGATATCCATCGCGAGAATAAACTGCGCGGCCGTCTCGGCTACTCTTCTGGGGAGGATAACTCTGTGGGGAAACAACTTCAGCTGCTCAACACTCCACTGGGGAAAAACCAATCATGATCTGCTCAACTTCCAAGGATTCGGATCTCTCGGACATCTGCAAACTCGGCTGAGGGAGGAGAAATCATTCTGCTTTGATGGAGAGAGTGCGACTCTGGGGGAACACAACATTGACTGCCCCCACGCTCTGCTGGGGAAAATTGATCATGATCTGATCAACTTCCAAGGATTCTGCTTTTCTGCGGACTCAGCCGGGGAGAGAAATCATTCTACTTCATTGAAGAGTACGACTCTGATGGGGGATTTCAATTCCGCTGGGGAAGAAAGAATCATCTGACTTCGGGGGAGAGTACAACTCTGCAAGGGAATACAACATCAGTTGTTCCAACATTCTACTGGGGGAAGAAGGAATCATCGAACTTCAGGAGAGAGCTTGACTCTGGTGAGGAATCTCAATTCCACTGGAGACTTCAGTCTGGCATCATCAGTTATTGTATCCTTCGGCATACGAACAGCTTCCTACGAGACCTGCACTTGCGACCCGGTGCGGGGGAGAATCCTGCTTCGGCGACTTTACCGGGGAAAACACGAGCTTCAGCTTCCCAAACATTTCTATGAACTCTGCACTTGTGACCCGGTGCTGGGGATCCACCTGCTTCAGCGACTTTACTGGGAAAACACGAGCTTCGGCACCCGAACACTTCTCTGAAATCCGCACTTGTGACCCGGTGCTGGGGAGAAACGACATCATTCTTCGGTGCTTGACTCAGCCGATGAGGTGGCGTTCCTTCAGGATGCGTCTGCTTGGGGAAGAGAAACGCCTCTACCCAGGGAAGACATATCAATGCTTACTATTCTGATTCCGATTCCGCGGAGGAGAGACTACTGAACTCTGCTGGGGAAGGAGGACTCATCCTGCTTCGGGGCTACGCACGGCACATCTTCTGGCAAGGCGCTATACCTGCAACAACACAAACAAACAGACAAGATACCCTCCTCAAAGGGGCCTATCCAGGTTATCATCTCGTGACAATGTTCAGTTAGTTAATTGTTTCAACAATCAATGGGCTTAGGCCCGCAAGTTTATGTATGCGCATTTTATCAAAAAACACATCAGCGTTCTCATTCGCAAACAAAACAGATAAATGCTAAACAGACGAGTAGAATTGCTGAATAATGTGCATTTTATTGATGATGAACCCCTGAATGGGAAAAAATGTTTTACAACAGAGGCAAGCTCCTGGAATGAGGAAGCCGCGCAAAAAGAAAACATAAATATACATCAGTATATACAAATGTCGGCAATCGAGGCATAGACGAACACCATGAGTTGATCCCTCTAAGACCCACTCGACTCCGATACTTCTCCGATGCTTCAGCTTTGGAAGAGATTGATTCAGATAAACGGCCCTCAGGTCTTCCGAACCACTAAACAATGAAAGTCCATACGCGGAACGCAGTCATTTGCTTATTCAAATCCCTAACTTTTGCGTGAACCGCCCTTCACGGGTTTTCAGTTCACCGGGATACCCTTTTTTGCCGAAGCCGCCCAGTGTAGGTTTTCGACTTCGCGGGTGTACATTTTTTCAATATATCCCTAATTTTTGCCCGAACCTTTTATTCTGTTTTTGGTTCGCCGGGATGCCCCTTTTTTGCCTGGACTCTTTCTTTTTTGTCCAGCGGGTCTCTTTCAAGCAAAGTATTTTTTAACTGCGTCCGCGTTTACCGGGGATGCAAAATCTTCACCATCCATCGTGGATAACAACAAAGCTCCTCCTGAGAAGACCTTGCTGACGACATACGGCCCTTCGTAATTCGGAGTCCACTTGCCCCGGTGATCCGAGTGTGGCGGAAGAATCTTCTTCAGGACGAGATCACCCGTCTGAAAGCTTCGAGGACGCACCTTCTTATCATAAGCTTTCTTCATCCGGCTTTGGTACAGACGACCAAATGCAATCGACGCTAACCTCTTCTCGTCCATCAGGCTGAGCTGGTTTAAGCGATTCGTAACCCATTCTGCCTCATCAAGTTTCACATCAACCAAAACTCGCAAAGAGGGAATCTCCACTTCTAGCGGTAGGACAGCTTCCATACCATACACCAAGGAGAAAGGAGTTGCCCCGGTCGACGTACGCACCGTCGTACGATAACCGTGCAAGGCAAACGGCAGCATCTCGTGCCAATCTTTGTACGTCACAACCATCTTCTGAACAATCTTCTTGATGTTCTTGTTGGCTGCTTCAACAGCGCCATTCATCTTTGGCCGGTAAGGAGATGAGTTGTGGTGTTCAATCTTGAAGCTCTGGCACAGCTCCTTCATCATCTTATTATTCAAATTCGAACCATTATCAGTAATGATCCGCTCGGGAATTCCATAGCGACAGATGATGTCCCTCTTTATGAATTTAGCTACCACCTGCTTGGTCACATTAGCGTACGAGGCTGCCTCCACCCACTTGGTGAAGTAGTCGATAGCTACCAGAATAAAACGATGACCATTAGATGCGGTGGGCTCGATCTTGCCTATCATGTCGATGCCCCACATGGAGAACGGCCAAGGGGAGGACATGACATTCAATGGGCACGGCGGCACATGAACTTTATCAGCATAAATCTGGCATTTGTGACATTTCTTCGCGAATCTGAAGCAATCTGACTCCATAGTCAGCCAGTAATATCCTGCTCTCAGGATCTTTCTCGTCATGGCATGCCCGCCGGCGTGCGTACCAAATGTGCCCTCATGGACTTCTTCCATGAGCATACTTGCCTCTTTCTCATCTACACATCTGAGTAGCACGAGATCGTGGTTTCTCTTATACAGCACTCCATCAGGATTGAGGTAAAAGTTTCCAGATAGCCTCCTCAGAGTCTTCTTATCCTGGGTTGACGCACCCGCGGGATACTCCTTAGTCATAAGGAAGGTCTGAATATCGTGGAACCATGGCTTGCCGTCAGTGGCATCCTCGATTGCGAACACATATGCTGGTCTGTCAAGACGCGAAAGAACAATGCTTGGAGCTTCATTCCAAAGATTGACCTTATACATTGAAGCCAACGTGGCTAAAGCATCAGCCATTTGATTTTCAGCCCGGGGTACATGATGAAGTTCTACTCGGTCAAAGAACGGAAGCAGCCTCCTGGCATAATTCATGTACGGCACCAGATTCGGTTGACGAGTTTCCCACTCCCCTTTGATCTGATTGATTACAAGCGCTGAGTCACCATATATGTCTAGATTCTTGATTCTCAAATCAATTGCCTCTTCTAGACCCATAATACACGCTTCGTACTCGGCTTCGTTGTTGGTAACTGGAAACGTCAGTCTCGCAGTAAACGGGATGTGGGATCCGTGAGGAGTCGTGATGATAGCCCCGATACCACTTCCATAGGAATTAACCGCTCCGTCGAATATCAACTTCCACTGAGACTTCCTATCCGGCCCCTCGTCGGGCAATGGCTCATCGCAATCCTTCGCTTTGAGAAACATAATGTCCTCGTCAGGGAACTCGAACTTCATCGGCTGATAGTCTTCGATTGGCTGTTCGGCAAGGTAATCAGACAATACGCTTCCCTTGATGGCTTTCTGAGAGACGTACTGAATATCATATTCTGTTAACACCATCTGCCACCTGGCAATCCTGCCCGAAAGAGCCTGCTTCTCGAAGACGTACTTGATCGGATCCATCTTCGAAATCAGCATAGTGGTGTGATTGAGCATATACTGTCGTAGACGTTTGGCGGCCCAAGCTAATGCACAACACGTCTTCTCCAGCATCGAGTATCGAGATTCACACTCAGTGAACTTTTTACTCAAATAATAAATGGCATGCTCCTTTCTGCCCGTCTCGTCGTGTTGACCGAGAACACACCCCATACTGTTCTCCAGAACTGTCAAGTACATGATTAACGGCCGTCCAGCCACTGGGGGTATCAAGATTGGAGGTTCTTGAAGATACTGCTTTATCTTATCGAATGCCTTCTGGCAATCCTCATTCCAAGTAATTGCCTGATTTTTCTTTAACAACTTGAACATCGGTTCACAGGTGGCCGTGAGCTGAGAGATAAACCTTGCAATGTAGTTTATTCGGCCCAAGAAACCACGAACTTCTTTTTCTGTTTTCGGCGCTGGCATCTCTTGGATAGCTTTGATCTTCGCAGGATCAACTTCAATACCTCGTTCACTAACGATAAACCCCAATAACTTTCCGGACCGCACTCCGAAAGTGCACTTGTTAGGATTCAGCCTCAGCTTGAACTTCCTAAGCCTTTCAAACAGCTTCAGCAAATTGACCAGATGCTCCTCCTCCGTTTGGGACTTTGCAATCATGTCATCAACATAGACCTCGATCTCATGATGAATCATATCATGAAACAAAGTTACCATTGCTCGCTGGTAAGTGGCCCCTGCGTTCTTCAGACCGAAGGGCATTACCTTGTAGCAAAACGTGCCCCAGGGGGTAATAAACGTCGTTTTCTCCATGTCCTCCGGCGCCATCTTAATCTGATTGTAACCGGAGAAGCCATCCATGAACGAAAACACGGAAAACTGGGCTGTATTGTCGACCAACACGTCGATATGAGGCAACGGGAAATCATCCTTAGGGCTCGCCCTATTCAAATCCCGATAATCGACGCACATACGTACCTTACCGTCCTTCTTCGGTACGGGCACTATGTTGGCGACCCACGGAGGGTAGGTGGTAACGGCTAGAAATCCTGCGTCCAACTGCTTCTGGACTTCTTCTTTGATTTTTACAGCCATGTCTGGTCTCGTCCTCCTAAGCTTCTGCTTGACTGGAGGGCAACCTTCTCGCAACGGCAAGCGATGAACCACGATATCTGTGTCAAGTCCGGGCATATCCTCATATGACCAAGCAAAGACGTCACTATACTCTCGAAGCATCTCGACCAGTCTATGCTTGACATCATTCTGCAGCGCAGCCCCAACTCTGACATTCCTGATAAGCTCCTCAGAACCCAGATTTATGATCTCAATATCCTCCTCGTGAGGCAGAATAACCTTCTCCTCTTGTCTCAACAAGCGGGCCAATTCTTCCGGAAGGTCTTCGTCTTCATCAATCTCATCCTCGGCTTGATAGATCGGGCAATCAAAGTCGTAGTGAGCCGTAGAGGGTCCAGAGTCGATGTCGTCTGTTACGTGGATCCTGCAATAACAAGGGTTAAGTTTAAAGCAAGAATATGCAGGTTAGCACGAACCTCGTTGCCATTTTGCTGTTTTTCGAAACAAACATAAAACATGAATAACAGAGAACACAATATTTGATTACGAAGAAAACGCCTTTTTATTTATTAACAAAATGCATACACATAATCCAACAAGGCCCTGACAGTAAAACCACTATGCCCCGGGCAGGACATAGGGTTGTACAAAGATTGTAAAAAGCAAATCATTACTCTTCACTTGTCAGCTCGATAATCTCCTTGATGGTCCAATTGTGAAGGCGCTCGCCTGGCTTGCTCGGTTGAATCCAGGCATCAAGATCACAATCACTGTCCCCGCTGTCCTCTGACGTAGCGTTGATACTCTCGAAGATTACTCCTCCCTTGGTGAACAAGATCGGCCCTTTCCCATGAGACGAGCTACCAGAAGAGGATGAAGCTTCAGCTCCAGGAGAATACCCCAATCCAAACTTATCCTGTTTGAATGGTATATCCAAGACATGCCCCCAGCCCGGGGTGGAACCAGCTTCGACAACAGCCAGAGCTTCCTTAAACGAGGAGAGGTTCACCTCTTGCTTCTCTGCAACAACGGGAGCTACCTCCTTCACCCTGACGGTTTCAAAAGCTTGGCAAAGAGTCTCATGGATCTCACCATCCATTTCGACATATTTGAAGGACGACAGGTGGCTTACCATGATGTCCTCCTCTCCACAGACTGTCACTATGCTGCCCCCAACAGCATATTTAAGCTTCTGATGCAGCGTGGACGTCACGGCACCAGCAGAATGGATCCACGGCCGACCTAAGAGGCAACTATAGGCGGGCATGATATCCATGATATAGAACACTGCATTAAACGTCTCTGGACCAACTTGAATTGGCAGGGTCAATTCTCCGAAGACGTGGCGCTTGGTTCCGTCAAAGGCCTTCACGACCAGATCACTGGGCGTGCACAGCAGTCCACGGGTATCCAACTTCATCAGTGCCTTCTTCGGAAGCACGTTAAGCGAGGAACCCGTATCCACGAGGACATGTGACATAATCGTGCCTCTGCACTCTATCGAGACGTGCAAGGCATTGTTGTGATCTCTTCCCTTGGGCGTCAGCTCCAGATCTGTAAAACCCAGCCCATTACCAGCATTGACATGGGCTACTACTTCCTCAAGTTGATTAACTGATATCTCCTGCGGCACGTATGCAGCATTCAATACTTTCAGCAACGCGTTGCGGTGCGCTTCAGAACACAGCAACAGGTTAAGAATCGAGATCTTCGACGGAGTCTGGTGAAGATGATCTACAATCTTGTAGTCACTCTTCCTGATCAGTCGCATGAACTCTTCTGCATCTTTAACCAACAAGTCTTTCTCTGCCCCTGCAGGGACTTCTTCAACAGCTTTACCTTTGCCCTTGTCCACAGCGTCAGCCCGGACTACTTTCTCTGCGGCGACCTCTGTCGGCGCGAACACTCTGCCACTTCTGGTGATACCACTGACCTCAGCAAGATTCTGCGCAGTCGATCTGGACGGCTCAAGCTCTATTTTCTGACCATTACAATACACTTCGGCGCCGTAATGCCAGGGGACGGCATTAGTGCTCTCGAATGGGATCGGTCCGGCCCTGGTGATGGTAATAGTAGGCGGACGAGGTGCAGAAATAGTGATAGGGTGGCGAGGAATGGTAATGGTAGCAACTTCGTCCGCCTGCTTCAGCACGACTTCCCCTGACGCATTCTCAATGCTCCGACTGAATTGCAAAATACCCTCGGTCATCAGACTTTGGATACCTTCAATCAACTGCTCACACCCATCAGGAAGTGTAGCACAAGCCATGCAAAACTCTCCACATCCGGGAAAGAAGCCTTTCTTTAGCAACTTAGCCTTAACGAAACTCAACGGCGTCTTCAAATCTCTGACATCAGTCAGCAAGTCTGAATTCTCTTCAGTGATAACAGCATTCACTCCGCCCCCCCTATGATGAGGCATGGGATTCTTGGTGACGTTGGGCACGCTGTCAGAAAAGTTGATAACCTTGGCGTCGACCAAGTCCTGGACTTTGTGCTTAAAAGCTTTACAATTCTCAACTGTATGGCCAGGTGCCCCAGAATGGAACTCACAAGTAGCGTTAGCATCATACCCGGGTGGTGGTGCCCCTGTCAAGGGAGCCAATGTCCTTTTCTGAACTAATTGGAGCTGAAGCAACGTCTGCAGAAGCTGGGCATATGACATAGGAGGAGTTTCCAAATGACGGTTTGCCAGGGGACCCCGATTCTGATATCTCTTATATCCCGGGTTATTCTGTTGCTGGGGCTGCTGTTGCGGCTGCGGGGGTGCAGCTGGGATGTTTATGCTAGCGATCTGAGACTGAGGGCCCTTGCCCTTTCTCCTAGCATTAGTGACAGCACTGGCATCGCCCTCTCGGCGTTTTCCAGTATAGGGTTTCTTGTTAGCTCCTCCAGATGAGGATGATTCGCCTTGAATCTTTCCAATCTTTATGCCATTTTCAACATGCTCGCCCAAAGTGATGAGGGCCGAGAATGTTCCGGACATGCCACTGATCAGCTTCTCATAATAGACTCCAGGAAGGGTAGCCACGAACATCTGTACCAACTCACGCTCAACCATCGGCGGTTGAACCCGAGCAGCCAATTCATGCCACCGCTGGGCGTACTCTTTGAAGCTTTCATTGCTCCGCTGCGAGAGATTCTGAAGCTGAACTCGGTTGGGAGCCAAGTCGCTATTATATTGATAGTGGAGAACAAATGCTTCTGCAAGATCTTTCCAGGTGCGCACAGCAGCGGGTTCCAAACCCATATACCATTCGAGCGATGGGCCAGAAAGACTATCCTGAAAGAAGTGCATCAGCAACTTCTCATCGTCAGAATAAGCGGACATCTTTCTGTAATAAGATCGGAGGTGAACACGGGGACAAGTAGTGCCCCTATACTTCTCAAAGATAGGCACCTTAAACTTGTGAGGTACTTTAAAGTCAGCAATCAACCCGAGTTTGGACATGTCAACGCCCAATGTGTTCTGATTTTCTATATCTCTCATTTTATCTTCCAGCGCCTTGAACCTGAGTCGAGCTTCAGCAGTCAACTCAGCCTCTACACCTCTCTGAGAGAAAATGTCATCCTGATGGTCCTCCAGCCACGGTTGAGGTACCACCATATTTCCTGCACCAACATTGCCGTTGACCGGCCCCACGTTAACATTGGCTCCTAAACCACCATTGACGGCGCCCGCCGCATTAAGTCCGAGATTAGTCATGAGATTGCCGTTAGCACTACCGTTGCCCCCGGCAGCAGGAACAACGCTCTGTGGAGTATCCCCTTGAGGAGGAGTGGGCACGGCCCCGCCGTGAAGTATTCCATTACTATCAACCCTGGAGATGAGAGGTTGAACCAAAGTACGAAGCTGGTCTTGCCCGTTCGCAACTACTTGCATCAACTCCATAAAACGATCCATCCGTTCACGAAGCTCCTGAACATCTGACTGTACCTGGTCCATGATTCTCGTTTGATTGGCGCGAGTTGAGTAGCGGTGGATGAATCTTTGATCAATCCTGGAGATCAAAAGCAGCTCGGAACCTGAGTACCTGAAAAACCTGTCAAGATCAAAGGTTAGGAAAAGGTAACAGAATGTATGTCATGCAAGAATGCTTCATGCAAATGCATGCGTGAGTCTGTGTGCTTGAGAGATTTCCCCGATCCTGGCACCTGCTGACAATAATGAGGGGAGGAATCTGGGCCCAATCATGGAAATAGCAACCTCACATAGCAATAGTCAGATTCGACCCATCAAGGACCGAGAACTCATACGCAACAGTCTTTCTGAGAACGGCTGCAGTAACACAATAAGAGGCGAGAGATCCTGGATCGGGGAAACGGTATCTGTCACAGACACACGCCAATGGAATGATTATGCAGGCTAATGCAGAATGCAAGTATGCAACAGTATATCCGGGTGGCTGCTGTGGAGATTCGATGTCAACAGTCGCTGATGAGAAGGAAACCCCGGTGTAAAACCACTGATCTGATCTGCTGTGAATAACCATCTGGTAGGATCGAGATCAACATTCTGCTCTGACAAGAACGAAGGCCTGATAATAAAGACCCCGGATGCTAGATCAAGGAATATCTGTTGATGAAGTCTTCGGACCCCAAATCACAAATCTGCCCTCTCAAGAACAAATACACAGCTGCTGATGAGATCTTCAAACCCCACTCAAAATCTGCCCTATCAAGAACAAAATAACAACTGCTGACGAGATCCTCAGACCCCACTCAAAAATCTGCCCTATCAAGAACAAAATAACAACTGCTGATGAGATCCTCAGACCCCACTCAAAAATCTGCTCCATCCAGAACAAACCTCTGATAATAATACTCTGAGCAAAGCCTGCTCTATCAAGAACAGACAAACACCCGATGATAAGATCCTCTGATCAAACCCTTGCTCCATCAAGAACATATCTGCAACTGAGAACCCAACATAACTGATTCGCTGTCAAGAAAATCAGGTAGTCTGGAGGTCAAAGTTTCCTGCAATATCCCAACCCCACTCACAGGTATGGACTTAATCCACGGACAAAGGTACGGCATCCTATGCGGTCGTCAGCGTCACAGACTTTCACGAGTGACAATACGATTCCCAGAAGGAGTGGCATCGTCAAGTCATGAAGAGGCCTCTCTTAGCTGACTTCCAAATGATCGGTCCCCAGAGTCGACAATCCTCACGTCTGGACTCCCCTCAGATCCTCAGGACCGGAAAGGAGCACCTCTGCAAGAATCTCGTCTGAGCGCAGATTTTCGTAGGGAACTGTGCCTGCTCAGCAGACAGGTTCGTCTACTACTTCTCCGCAACTATATCTAGGTGTGTACTCAAGCCCAGGTCCGGCTTTTCACTCACAGTAACATCCCTCTCCCACAGCAGCACAGATAATCATATCAAACTGGAAATAAAATGCGGGAAGTAAAGTGCGGGAAGTAAAAAAGCGATAAATAAATGCAACCCAACAAGCAAACACACAAACGATAGGATTGACTCTCATAGGGAACCGGAGAACCAGAGATTCCGGGTTCGGTCCCCAGCAGAGTCGCCAGCTGTCGCTTGCGCGAAAATAAGGTGCCGGCAAAACAGAAGAGTCGCCACCTTTCGTTATTTATCCCTCAGAGCGGGAAAGGAAACGATCGGAAAAACCTGACGAAAAAGGTATAAGACAAGGTCATCGCAACCGTTGTCTGGGTTCGGGAGTCGGTTACGCAAGGGGAAGGTATTAGCACCCCTCACGTCCGTCGTACTCGACGGGATCCTCGCTTGTTTGTTTACTTGGACGGGTTGGTTATAATCTATCTACCTATCAAGGCTGGCTGAAAAAAGAAAAGAAAAATGACTCGGCAAAGCGTCGCACTTTATGCCTACGTATTCCCGTCTGGAACGAGAAATCAGAGTCAACGTAGTTCGGCTAACTACGGGGGAAAAGTTGGAAAGGTTGCTCGCTAGGATATCGCATCCTATGCCTACGTACTTTCATCTGGTATGAAAGATCAGAGCAAACGTAGTTCGGGAAACTACAGGAAAAATGGCTCAACTAGGAGGGAGACTATCAAGTCCTACTGTTATCATGCCATGGATTCATCCTATGGTTGAGGTTTGAACAGGGAACTCCTAGATGTTGTCATGCATAGGTTTCAACCTAAAAGTCTATCATCAAGTCCTTATCAAAGGAAATGAGAGTCCTAAGGGATCATGTCAATGATACACAGAAACAGACAAAAACATCAGCTTTAACAGTAAAATGCATGCAATGCAAGTGAGGGAGGAAATGTGTGTGGGGCTTCAGCCTCCACAAGCTCGTCTCGACCTCAAGCCAGTCATGAAATAACAGTAATCATACTGAAAATAAACAACATGCTATCAAGCAATAACAGATAAAAGAAGGGAAGTGCCATCAGGCAAACAAACACACTTGAGAAAGAATCATCTACTCTCTAATCCTAACCCTAACACAGAATACTGAACAAATCTAAGCAAAGCCCTAAAGCAAAACCACAAACAAGAGAAATCAATCCCAGTCTTCAAGCTTCAGACCAAGCTTACCAACGAAAGGGAGCTAAGCAATCAGACTCATGGTGTCTTCCTCAGGAAAGCACTAGGAGGTGGATACTCAGGAGTCATACCCTATGTGGCTCAACCACTGTGATCAGTTTTCATTCCTCCTCAGGAGAAATTAAACTCACAAGCAGGCTCCAACATCACTGGATATTTAGGAAATCCTATCTGAACTAGTGGAACTAAATGAACAGACTCATAGGACCTTCCTCAGGAAAGTACTAGGAGGCTTCCACTTAGGAGTTGTATCCCATGTGGCTCAACAACATGTGATCAGTTTACATTCCTCCTCAGGAGAAATTAAACTCACAAGTTGGCTCCAACATCATTGGATACTTGAGAAATCCTAGACAAACTAAGGGAACTAAGTGAATAGACCCATAGGACCTTCCTCAGGAAAGTACTAGGAGGCTTCCACTTAGGAGTTGTATCCCATGTGGCTCAACAACATGTGATCAGTTTACATTCCTCCTCAGGAGAAATTAAACTCACAAGTTGGCTCCAACATCATTGGATACTTAAGAAAGAGGTGAGAAGAAAGAATGAAAGTTATTCATAGTGCCTTCCTCAGGAAAGTACCATGAACTTCCTTCAAACTTCAGGATCTCAAACCTCACAGACAGGGGGCAAGCCAAGCTCTGGGTCTCCGAATCTTGATCTACAATCTTCTCTTCATGATGCTCTCCATCAAGGTCTTCAAGGCAACACAAGCCCCTCAACAAATTCCCCACAATGAACCCCAAAGATGAACAGATAACCACATGGCAGACAAAATCAATAGGCAACTTCAGAAAATACCTAAAAATACTAAACTAAGGGGGAAAAATCTAACAATTATTCACAAGGGTCCTCAACACCTACTCATAACATCTACATAGGCCTCTACCTAAAAATCAAGACAAGACTTGCTCAAAGAAAGTGGTTCATCACCTAAACACAATCTAAACCCTAATTAGGATACCCTACATCTACCCTAATTAAACTAATCAAGATTTAATTCTAAAATCCTAGAAAAATCCTATGGGGAACTATGATTCATCATCTAATTGCACCAAAAAGAATGGATTAAAAACCCTAAGGGAAGGTTCTAAAATAATTCCTACAAAATCATGATACAAAATTAAACAATATCAAAGCTATTTAAAAGGAAAATCTATTAAAAATACCAAACTAAAAAATAAAATCCCATTTTTATTTTTATAATTTTCTACACATTTTCATCTAATCATAGAAAAAAGAAGAATTAAAAAATCATTATTTTCCATTTTTTAATGAATTTTCAAAGACAGAAAAATATTAAAAGAAAATTAAAACAATTAAAATTAATTAAAGGGAGGGGGGGTACAAATAGAAACACGCGCCAGTTGAAAATAATTGGGCCAGCAATAAGGGGGGTGCGAATAGCGCGTTGAGGCCCAGAACGCTGGTTAATGAAACGCCGCGTTTCAATTGATTTGAATCTTCCCTCTCTTTCTCAGACTCGCGCACGGCCGTTGGATCAACATAATTTGTCAAACATTGGATCCAATCTGATGGCTCTCCTTCATCGTCCCAAACAAGAACTAGGGTTTTCAGAACCCTCCCTCCATGCACCAAGATTCGAGCTCCTCTATCTCTCTACTCAGGCCATGGTTTCACACGACTCCAAAACAAAAAATGCTCTACTACTCAAGAGCAACACAACCATATGCTCACCTTCCCCTAACTCGCCCTAGATAGCCCTAACAGAAGACTTAAACATCTTGGTACAACCATGCTCACCTGAGATCGACCATGGTGAAACTTCCACCCAAGGGTCTGAACCTGCTCTACACGCCACCCTAGTCATTCTAACCTAATTCATGCTGATTAAAACGCCCTAAACAAATAGTTCTTGAAGATTCAAGAATCACTCACCTGCCATGAACCCTCACGCAGAGCTCTCAAACTCTCAGAAATTGATCCTCTACCCTAACACATTAATTCTATGGCTATAAAACTAATTGAAACTAGCTAACTTAAGAGATACAAGGAGAAGAAAGAACCTGTCAAAGGGATGATGGTGAGGCTCGTGGGGATGCTTGCAGGCCTTGGAATTGGTTCAAGATGATCCTACAATGGTCCTCAACCTTCTGTTTGCACTTGTGATGGTGGAGATGGCTTGTAGTGGGAGATATCTTGGATTGCTTGAACTTGAAGCAAGAGCTTTAATGGCTATCTCTCTCTCTCCCTCCTCTGACTTGACTCAAGTTTCACCAACCTTGAATTCTCTTCATGGCATTCTCTTTATAATGATCTTTGGATGTGTCTAGATTCATCTAGAATGGGGTGGAAACTTCTTGAAATTCTCATGTGATGACATATCGGTTATCTCATATCTCATATGCCATGCCTTGCAATTTTGCCTTAAAATATCCTTATGTGAGATATTGAGAAGGGATGAGTGAAAAACAAGTTCATTTTTGGCTTGTGTAGGGTTTTTCAACATTGCCTTCTTTTTCAAGTAATGACTTTTCAAAGCATCACCCATTTTTAGACCTCAAATGAAAATTCTAGCTAAACCAATGTTCTCAAAATGGTTTTTCCAATCAAAATGATATATTGGATGACCTATTTTGGATTTGTGGATCTCCCAAATCACTTTTCAATTTCAACTTTTCAAAGTTATAAGCCCTTTTTAGTTCATTTTTGACCAATCATGTAATCTCATGCTATGAGCTTTTTCAACAATTTGTGACCTTCTTTCTAGACTTAAAATCACATTTTGAGCAACTTTCATGTTTTGAGTTTTTCCATTTGAGGCTTGGAAATAGGAGTTTTAGGCATTGGCTAAAATGACCTATAACTGACAAATGACCAAAATACCCCTGTCTTGTTCAAACCATAAGTTGAGTTCCACAAATCCAATCAAGGACTTCTACCACTCAAATTAAAGCTAAGAAGATCCTCTTCAACATTCATGTTGACCAAGAAACCATAGGAATCATCCTACTAGGGCAAACGTTGTCTGCAAGTTGGGTGACTTTCAAGGACCCAGATTCACACACCTCTGCTGACCTGTAATTTGTCAACCATAATTTGAGCTCTGCAACTCCTATCAAGGACTTCCACCACTCAAATTAAAGCTTAGAACAAGCTCTACAACATTCATGTTGTGGGGAGGATGAGATATCAATCACATCTAGAGCTAAAACTGCCTGGAAAATAGGGATCAAATTAGGGTTTTCTCACTGACAATCCTCAGAAACCCTAACTCAAAACTTCTCAAACTCCTCAATCATGATGAGTTGGTCTAGGAATCATCTTTATAACATCTCTATACATCATTCCATGATCTCATGGCCCTTGGATTAAGTCTCAACCTTCTCCAAATTTTCAGCTGGTCTAGGGTAGACCCAGTCAAAACCCTAATTCTACCATTCATGGTTGAATCTTCTGAACTCTTACACAATGACATCTCAGGGCTTCATGATGGCTATCAAGACATCTCATAAGCTTTCTCAAAACATCAAGTTCATTCTCAAAGTCTCAGAATCATCTGAGGAGCACCCACAACTTTCAAACTGTGAAGCACACAACCCTGGTTTCAATCCACTTCCTCTGAGGATCTCTTGAACTTTCTGATGAAGGTATCAACCTGCAAACACTTGATGGGAAAATAAATGTTGGTCAAATTTTGGGGTGCAACAGATAGTAGTTGGGATTGTGTTGGATGGGATGAACGTGTCTTGCAAGCTTAGATGGCGTGAGCAGAGAATTGTTTGGAGTTAAGCCAAGTGCTTAACAATTGTTTTGATGAGTCGGTGCATGACAGTGATGAGGTGGTTAATTTTGACGGGAATTTGGAGTGCTAATGAAAGTGGGAGGTTAGCGGTTCGCCAATTAATTATGTCTGTTTGGACAGTCAAAGAATTAAATCAATTGAGTGGTTTGAGACTTGCGTATGGTATGTGCTACGGCAACAGATTGTGAGGTCGAGTATGTTAAGGGTGGATAGTGACTTCTGGTGATTACTAAAGGAAATTAGATGTGGAATACAAGGTTGGTATAATTAGACCTTCAAACATTTAAAGAGTTGGAGATGTGATGAATAACCTTCTAAGAGTGGAAACGTTGTTTTCGTATTGTCGCTGCAACGGGAGAACCGTAACTCGGAATGACGCAAAATTAGAAGCGTCGAAATCTATTACAGTGCCCTGTGTGATGGTGAAGTAGTGACATGGAATTAAGTATTTATTGATGAAATATGTTTGGATGTTGTGGTAAGTGCGGTTCTTGTTTCGCCATAAGTTCACAACTGAGTGCCCGTTTGACATGGGGTTCTCCATACTTAATTGAGTGAGAAATGGTTATGTAATCGATGGTGTTTGGAGGCGTCGAAGAGTATAGAGGATCATGTTTCACATCAAGAATTATAGTTATCAGTATTGGAGAAGAAGTAGTGATATGCCACTATGAAGAAGTTCAGTGAGTTTTTGGAAAGTTGTCAATAACTCGTGTGTTGGTTTTGTCGAATCCGATGGAACTATTCGTTGTGTTGTAATGCTTTGTTAATATGACTGGGAGATATGTTAAGTGTAACATCAACGAGTTTTGGCTATGCTTTGAAGCAACTTAAAGTACATAAGGGACTTATCAGACAAGTGATTTAGAGTTGGTTGTTGTTGTGTGTTTGTACCGGAGTTTGGAAGCCTCAATTGTTTAGTTGAGATTTGAGATGGTTAATGATCTTAAGATCTTAAAGTATTTGTTTGATTTGAGAAGTTGAATATGATGTAGAGGAAATAATTGGGACTTCTGAAAGAGTATGGTTTTGGTTGAGTTACCATTCGAGTGAGACCAAGTGGTAACTGAATTATTGCATTGGAAATCTCTGTATGTATCGATGATGATGGAAATGAAGTTAGGACTGATTGAGTAAATTCGGAATATGGGTGTGGTCTGTGAAGAGACTTCTCATGGAGTTGAGCTTTATATGATGAGACTGACTATTGGTATTCTCGATGAGATTCGAGGAGGTCGGAATTCTAATTCGAGTTAATAGATTGATTGAATTTAAGGGATAAAAGTCGAGGAGGTGATTTTCGGATTTATGGAAATGGTATCATGATATGTCGGGATGGAGTATGTGTTCTGAATAGTGTGAGTTGGATGATAGTACACTGGAAGAAGGACATTGAGATAGATGGAGTATCCATGCAGGTACTGGGAAGGTGTGACCGAATTTGAGGAATTATTTTGATGACCACAGATGAAGAGAGAAGTGATTGAGTTTGTATATGTTGGATTAGACTTATTAGAATAACGGAGAATAAACGTCAGAGACCGTTGGGTCGGATGCAACTGTTGAATATTCCTGAGTGGGATGAAATAGTATTTCCATGGATTTTGTGTCGGGTTTTCCGAAGAATTTGAAGGGGTATGATTCGATTTGAGTGGTTTGGATAGATTGACAAGATTAACTTATTTCTTACCAATAAGGATTAATCAGTCTATGTTGAAGCTAGCTGAGATGTGTATCGATGAAGTTGTGAAGTTGTGCGAAGTGCCGTCGAATGTTGTGTCAGATGGGAATTAGGGTTTTTCATTGGGATTTTGAGAGAGTTGCAGACGCTTTGAGCGACATGTTGAAGATAATCTATGTCTAGCATCCGTGGACGGATGGGTAGACAAAGAGGAATATCCAATATGTAGAGAGTTTGTTGAGAGCTTATGTGTTGGATCAAGATGGATCAGCAGATGGTTACTTGTCGTTGATTGAGTTTACCTACAATAACTGTTATTATTCTAGTATCAGAATAGCATCGTATGAGACCTTGTTTGGTAAGAGGTGTAGGACTCATTTGGATAGATGTGTATCCAACGAGAGTGTTGTACTCAGGCCGAAGATTGTGCAAGAGACGACTGAAAAGATCAAAAGGATCTAAGAAAGGACGTGTTTTGAGAGTTACGATAGTAACTGGTGTTGGTCGAGCTTGGGGTCTCGGAAGTATATTCTGTGTTTTTTGGATCTATATCAGGGTGGCGCAGCGGAAGCGGGGGGAAAATAGCATGATAGATTGTTTTACCGCTGTCACTTGTGGAGATTACATGATATGTTCATGTGTCTAAGCTAAGAAGGTACATTGATTCAGATGGATGGTGTGCAAGAGAGAGACAATTTGATTTCTGAGGCATTTCTAGTTCAGGTTGATGAACGAGAGGTAACTTTGAGGTAAAGGGATTCCTTTGATGGAGGTAGTCGAGAGAGAGTTAGATTTGGGAGATTGGGATGCGAGGATCGTATCCAGAGTTATTTGAATCAGGTAACATTTTCGAGGACGAAAATTCCTAAAGCGGGAGAGGGTTGTAACAGCCCAATTTTCAGTAATTAATTATTGGTACTAATTAATTGGTTTAAGTGGTTTATTTGATTTAAAGGAATCATTGGATTTATTTAAATTATATGAGTTAAGGGATTTAACTGATTTATTATTTTGGTAGAATAATGTGGATTTACCAGATATTTTCTAATTAATGTCAAGATGAGATATTTTGTAAGAAAGGATTTGGTGGATATTATGAGAAAAGAAATATAATAGAAAGAAAAATCAAATGGAAAGTTGTCGCTTGCGCAAAAATAAGGTGTCGGCACAACAGAAGAGTCGCCACCTTTCGTTATTTATCCCTCAGAGCGGGAAAGGAAACGATCGGAAAAACCTGACGAAAAAGGGTAAGACAAGGTCGTCGCAACCGTTGTCTGGATTCGGGAGTCGGTTACGCAAGGGGAAGGTATTAGCACCCCTCACGTCCGTCATACTCGACAGGATCCTCGTTTGTTGTGTTTACTTGGACGGGTTGGTGTTATTCTATCTACCTATCAAGGCTGGCTTAAAAGAAAAGAAAAATGACTCGGCAAAGCGTCGCACTTTATGCCTACGTATTCTCATCAGAGAACGAGAAATCAGAGTCAACGTAGTTAGGCCTACGAAGGGTTACGGGGGAAGGTAGCTCGCCAAGACATCGCCATCTTGTGCCTACGTACTCTCAACAGGCATGAGAGATTAGAGCTTACGTAGTTCGGGAAACTACAATTTATTTCCTGTCTTTTACGAAAGAAGTGTTTTTTATTGTGTTTGCGATTTCAATCGCACTAGAGACTATGACCTGAGAGTGAATGCGTCGCATGTCACCCAAAGGGTACCATACTAAACATCCAGACTGTGGAAAAGAAACTCTCCCACAATCCTTTCTCAGATAGCTTAAGGCTCGTAACGTACGAAAGAAATCATCATGATTATTGTATCTTAAACTGTTTTGAGATGAGAAGAGAACAGGCCCAACTAGGAGGGAGACTATCAAGTCCTACTGTTGTCATGCCATGGATTCATCCTATGGTTGAGGTTTGAACAGGGAACTCCTAGAAGTTGTCATGCATAGGTTTCAACCTAAAGTTCTATCATCAATTCCTTATCAAAGGAAATGAGAGTCCTAAGGGGATCATGTCAATGATACACCAAAACAGACAAAGCATCAGCTTAACAGTAAAATGCATGCAATGCAAGTGAGGGAGGAAATGTGTGTGGGGCTTCAACCTCCACAAGCTCATCTCAACCTCAAGCCAGAATGGATAACAGTAATCATACTGAAATATAAACAACATGCTATCAAGCAAGAACAGTAAACTGCAGTCATACAGAAGAAATGAAATAAAATAAAATGCCATCAGGCAAACAAACCACATGGGCAAGGGAGTTGGGCTCTACCGAATACCCGTAAGCAAAGCCACACAGTAACAATACAAGCAGAGGGAGCAACTCCACCTCTAGTGCAATCATGCTCCTAGATTCTACTTAGTCTAGATGGACTTATTCTAATGCATCACGCAATTCAAACAAAACACATCAATACAGCAAAGAAAAAGATGAGAATGCAGATCAACCCCTCTCTCAACTCCAAGCTTCAGCTCTTCCAACAGCAACTCAGTCTTCATACTTCAATCACTCTTGACAAATATCAATTTGCTTTTCCAGGTTTCAACCCTTCAACATAAGTTTCAACTTATCTTCTCCTTTAAGCTTCAGCTTCTTGATCAGCTCCACCTTCAGGCTTCACTATCAATCATGAGTATCAACTTGGCTCCTTCAGGATCTCCAGGTATCAAAGTAAGTATCAACTTCCTTTGTTCTTCAAGCTTCAGCTCTTCAGAATCAATCTCAATCACTTAGAAGTGTCAACTTCATCCTTCAGTCTTTACTTCATCTTCAGGGGTCTTCAAGTATCAACTTGCTCTTATTGTTCTTCAAGCTTCAGCTAGAATGGCAATGCTCAAGGATTCATCCTCTTATACACTCTTCAATGGAGTCTTCATCTTCAAGCTCAGGCTCAGCATCTCTCAAGACAATCAAACCAGAGGAAATCACTTACTGGATAAGCTGAGGGATATTGAACTGCTTACTGACCACCAAAGGTGACCTATAAGGGTTCAACATCAAAGGAATGGTTCCCTCAAAAGTTCTACTTCCTAGGTACCTCACTTATCCCTCCAAAGGAGAGAGGTGTATACCATGGAAGGACCTTGAATCATAGGGAGGAATGGAGGTGGAAGATACCATCCATGTTTAAGAAAGAAGTTATCTAAGTCTAAACTCTTCCTAATCCCTAACCCTAAAAACAACAAAAAAGAAATAAGATCAAGCTCTCAAGCTCCTCCATCAATCCTCAAGTCTTCTACTATGCTCCTCAATGCTCCTTAGAACAATACCAAGCTCTCCAAACCCATAAAGCAAAGCAGATGTAAATACAAGCCCACAAGGGCAACACAAACAATCATCCAATACAAAAATCATCTAAAAATAGTATACTTCTATATTAAATCCTAATATAATTTCTAAGGGATCCTACATACCTACCCTTAATACCCTTATATGCCCCAATGTCTAACTTGTCCTAAAACCCAAAAATCTAAGGTTATTATAGACCTATGTTGAAGTTTGACCTAATTCTACACAACCTAATGTCATCTAATCAAAAATATCCTAAAATTCATCAAAAAATTATGGAATAAATCCAGGGGGAAGCTAAAGCTTATATATAACTATCCTAAGAAGAATGACCTAAAAATGTTAAGGGAACTACCTAAACAAAATTCTACAAATTCATGGATCAACATAAAAGAAATAAAATGCAATAAAAGTAGAAAATATACAAAAAAATATTAAAAATGCATGAAAGGAAAATATTTTTATTTTATATTTTCTAGACATGGATATATAATGGGAGCAAAAATTCCCATTGAAAAATCTTTAATTTTCAAATTGATATGATTTTTCCAAGATTGAAATAAAATGGAAGAAAATAAAATGAAATAGGAAGCTGGGGTGCAGGAAGCAAACAGATCCAGTTCATTACGCGCATGGGCCCAGAATGGGGGGTTCAGAAAGCAAGCGCGCTAGGCCCATAATCCACTCAGAAAAACAATTAGAAAACATAAAGAAAAATGAAAAATAAGCGGTGCAAATAGAAATGCTTTTCAGTTCAAAATGGAGTGGGCCTCGTGAAGGGGGTGTGGGAAGCAATCCAGCCCAAGAAACCTTTAATGAAACGCCGCGTTTCATTATAGTTCAGATTCCCTCTCAAAATGGAATTGAATCGTGGCCGTTGGATTGGTGGGGAGTTAACTGGTCAAGCTAGCATCTGATGGCTGGGAAGTTATCTTCTTCCTTTAGCTAGGGTTTGCTGAAACCACCATGGAAATGCAGACATGAAGCTTCATCTTCCTCAACTCGTGCTTTCTCATTTCTCCATCAAAACTCAAAGTTTAAAACCCTAACATGCTCCATTTTTCATGCTGAACACGATCATAATCTCAAATCCCATTGAAACTTCCTCTAACACGAAACCCGATAGAAACTTCAAATTATTGATCAAGAACCAATCTTAACAATTCTCAAAATTAATGGTCCTAATCTCATCCTCATGCTTCCCTGAACATTTCTTGCTATTAAACTAAGCCTATCCCTCAAGATTCAGCAAGATACAAGGTCAAACAGAAATGGTGTCCACAATCCAATCTTCACCAATTCTCTTCAAACTCTCCAAAATCCATCTCTTATTGGTCTCTAACATTTCTACACTAACAAACTAACCTAATTATGCATAAAACATGGTGCAGGGAAGAATTTTCAAACCTGGTTAATCTTGATGAACAGATGATGAAATCCACCAATTCAGACCTTGAAACTCTTCAGAAAGTTTCCCTAGATGCCAATCTTGCTACTGTTTGCAACAATTTTGATGGAGGAAGCCTCAATCTCAGAATTCGATTCTGACTTGCCACCTTGAAATTTTAATCACCAGCTCTTCAATTCACCATGGATTTGATCTCAATTCAATCTGCACAGCTTCACTATGATGTATGGAATGTGTTTGAATGGAAAGAATGAATGGAAATGAAGAAGAATGAAGAAATGAAACTTGACTTGCAATGGAAGATTCTTGATCTCACTCTCTCTTCTCTGCACCAATTCTCACCAACCTTGCATCTGAGCAAGTCATACATGTTATATAGAGTGGTTTAGAATCATCTAGAACCATCTAGGATCATCCAATGAGTATTTGGAAATCTCATGTCATGACATTTTGATTTCAATTCTCCTTATGTGCTATCTCATGCCAAGCTTCTTGTAACCTTTGTAACTGACTTGAAATTCTCCCCATATGAGATTTATGATGCGTTACAATGCATAACCAACTTGCTTATTGAGTTTTGTTGAGTTTTGCTTTGGTACCTTAATATGCAAGTAAGTCATTTCCAAAGTAGCCCTATGATCTAAGCCCCCAAATCAAAATTGTGGCTGAACCATTGTTCTTAGAATGTCCTTTGGAGTCAAAATGACCTATTATATGACATGGTTTGGATTTATAGCTTGTGATTTCCAATTTTCAATTTCACCTTAATTAACTTATGCCTCCATTTTAGGCCATTTTTATCACTTTTTGATACAAGCCCTTTAAACATCTCATGACCTCCCTACTAGCCTTAAAACATCATTCTAAGCAAGTTTGATGTTGAAGATTTTTCCATTTGAAGCTTGGAAGTAGGAGATATGGCCTTATGCTTGAAATGACCTATAACCTCCAAATGACCAAAATGCTCTTGACTTGTCAAAGCCATAAGTTGAGTTCTACAAATCCTATCAAGGACTTCTAGTACTCTCTAGAAAGCTAAGAAGATGCTATACAACATTCATGTTGACCAAGAGTTCATAGGAATCATCCTACTAGGGAAAAAGTTGGATGCAATTTGGGTGACTTTCAAGGACCCAGATTCACATACCTCAGATGACCTGTAATTTGTCAAAGTCATAACTTGAGCTAAATCCTATCAAGGACTTCTAGTACTCAAATTAAAGCTAAGAACAAGCTCTACAACATTAATGTTGTGGGGAAGATGAGATGACAATCACATCTTGAGCTAAGCTGCCTTGAAGATAGGGATCAAACTAGGGGATTTTACACTGTCAACCCTTAGAAACCCTAGCTTAAAACTTCTCAAACTCCTCAATCATGATGAGTTGGTCTAGGAATCATCCTTATAACATCTCAATGCATCATTCCATGATCACATGGCTCTTGGGTTAGGTCTCAACCCTCTCCAAATCATCAGTTGACCTAGGGTTGACCCAGTCAAACCCTAATTCCACCACTCATGGCTGAATCTTCTGAATTCTTGTACAATGACCTCTCTAGGATTCATTATGGCTTTCAAGACATCTCATAAGCTTTCTCAAAGCTTCAAGTCCATCCTCATAGTCTCAGAATCATCTGAGGAGCTCCCACAACTCTCAAGTTATGAGACACACAACCTTGGTTTCAACCAATTCCTCTGAGGATATCTTGAGTTCTCTGACAAAGATATCAAACTTTGAACACTTGAACAAACTTCTTGGCTTTCTTCATAGCCTCATATAACTCTTGCTAGGTAATCATACCTCTTGACCTACTGCCCACATGCAGATGATGAATACAATGAGCCACAAACTTGGTAAATAAATGTTGGTCAAATTTTGGGGTGCAACAGCTGCCCCTATTCAAACGGCTTGAACCTGACTGGGTGAGGAGCGAACGGCACTCAGCCAATCAAGGTGCGAGACAGTTGAATACCGATAAACCCAGAAATTTTCCAACTGCTCAAGTACACGGTACTCTGGCGGGAACAAATCTTCGAACATTGAAATAATAGCTGCACGACAACTAGCTGGAGACATACTGATCTGAACCTTGTCGTCAGTCATCCACATTAAATTCTTCTGACATTGTTATTAGCCACCTGATCTCGCCTTCAGGCAACCAGAACACCCAACATCGCCGCTGGAAAACTAAAGAATCTGACATCGCCGTCAGACAACCAAAACACCCAACATCGCCGCTGGAAAGCTGAATCACCTGACATCTCCGCCAAGAACAAACATCCAACATCGCTGCTGGAGAACTAAATCACCTGACATCGCCGCCAGAAACACCCATCCAACATCACCGCTGGAGAACTAAGTCACCTGACATCGCCGCCAGAAACAAACATCCAACATCGCCGCCGGAGAACTGAATCACCTGACATCGCCGCCAGAAACAAACATCCAACATCGTCTGACCTCGCCGTCAGGGTGAAGAAAATCTATTGGGGAAATATGAACTTGAATAATAGACTCTGCTGGAGAGAATAATAAGATGAACACGTGTCAATGATCTTGCTGGAGAATTGGTCACACGGTAACTAGTAATACATAGTCGATCATGCCATCAGGCATTCAAAGAACACTGTCGGGCATCAGCCGGCCTCCAACCATCAGGTTGATCATGCCATCAGGCATTTAAAGAAACTGTCGGGCATCAGCCGGACATCAACCATCAGGTTGATCATGCCATCAGGCATTCCGCATTACTGTCGGGCATCAGCCGGACTTCATCAGCAAGTCGGGAATAGAATTCTTGGTCAATCATGAGCCAACTGGGAACATCTAAACCTCTGCCATCAGGCACTCCGCATCAGCTGAGAGAACTGCTTCATTAACACGGTCAGACTTCAATCATGGAGTCTTCAAGGGAGGTTTCAACTTCACCATTAGAAACCTGCTGGGGATGACACTTCGTCGCTGGGGAATCTGGAGAACTATCAAGTAACTCCGCTCCGGGGGTCCAGAAATCATTCTGGATGAATCAACTCTGCTGAGGACTTCAAGAATCATCTTGAACCGATAACCATTCTGGAGACTTTAGGAATCATCCTGAGCGAACACCCTGTTGGGGATTTCAGGAATCATCCTGGGCAACCTTTACTGGGGACTCTAAGCATCAGCTTGAGCAACCAACTCTGGAGACTGCACTGGGTACTTAAGAATCATCTTAAGCAAACGACCCTGCTGAGGAATTCAAGAATCATCTTGAACCGAAGACTTCGCTGGGGATCTCAAGAATCATCTTGAGCAAGCGGCTTCGTTGGGGAGAATGTCAGGAATCATCCTGAGCAATCAATTCTGCGGCGAAACACCTGCAAAACAAGAACGGTAGCAACCTAGATCATGTTTATTATGCATATGCTTTGGCAATGGCGCAATGCTCCACACGGTGGAAATGTTATGCGTTTATGATAAATGCTATGCAATCATGCACAATGATGCGATCCCGTCAGCAAAATAAATGCCGAAGGGGGAATCCTCCTGTCAAGGAGAAAGAACTACTCAGATAGAGGAATCATCCTGCTGAGGAGAACATGGTCACGCCAATATCAATTGGACTCCGCAGGGGGCACAACTTCAGTTGACTGCTGCGGGGGAAACAACTTCAGTTGATTGCTGCAGGGGAACGAAGCTCTACGAGAACTTGGACCTGCTGAGGGCAAGCGATGTCAATCGCGGGAATAAACTGCGTGGCTTTCTCGGCTACTTCTATGGAGATGACGGCTCTGTGGGGAAAAAAAACCAATCATGGTCTGAGCAACTTCCAAGGATTCGGCTCTCTTGGGGGTGTCTGCAAACTCGGCTGAGGAAGGAGAAATCATTCTACTTCACTGGAGAGAGTACGACTCTGCGGGGGAATCTCAATTCCGCAGGGGAAGAAGGAATCATCCGACTTCAGGAGAGAGTACAACTCTGGTGGGGAATTTCAATTCCACTGGAGACTTTAGTCTAGCACCATCAGTTGCTGCATACTTCGGCGTACGAATAATTTCCTACGAAACCTGCACTTGTGACCCGGTGCTGGGGGTGAATACGCGCTTCAGCGCCTGACTCAGCTGAGGAGATAACGTTCCTTCAGGATACATCGGATTGGGGAGAGAATCATCTCTGCCTGGGGAGACATATCAATGCTCACGATCTCGCGTTCAGACTCTGCGGGGAGAGGCTACTGAACTCTGTTGGAGAAAGAGGAATCATCCTGCTTCGGGATGCGCACGACGCTCTGTCTGGAATATGCTACACCTGTAACAACACAAACAACAGACAAGATACCCTTCTCAAAGGGACCTATCAAGGTTATTATCTCGTGACAATATTCAAGTAATTAATTGTTTCGATAATCAGTGGCCTGAGCCAGTAAGTTTATGTATGCGCATTTTATCAAAAACATCGGCGTTCTTTTTCGCAAACAAAACAGATAAATGCTAAACAGACAAACAGAATTGCTGAATAGTATGCATTTTATTGATAACGAACCCCTGAATGGGTAAACAATGTTTTACAACAGAGGCAAGCTCCTGGAATGAGGAAGTCGCGCAAAAATAAAACATAAATATACATCAGTATATACAAATGTCGGCAATGAGGCGTAGACGAACACCATGAGTTGATCCCTCTATGACCCACTCGACTTCGATACTTCTCCGACGCTTCAGCTTCGGAAGAGATTGATTCAGATGAACGGCCCTCAGGTCCTCCAAACCACTAAACAATGAAAGTCCACACGCGGAACGCAGTCATTTGCTTTTTCAAATCCCTAACTTTTGCGTGAACCGCCCTTTACGGGTTTTCAGTTCACCGGGATACCCTTTTTTGCCGAAGCCGCCCAGTGTAGGTTTTCGACTTCGCGGGTGTACATTTTTCAATTTATATCCCTAATTTTTGCCCGAACCTTTTTATTCTGTTTTTGGTTCGCCGGGATGCCCCTTTTTTTCCTGGACTCTCTTTTTTTTTGTCCAGCGGGTCGCTTTCAAGCAAAGTATTTTTTAACTGCGTTCGCGTTCACCGGGGATGCAAAATCTTCACCATCCATCGTGGATAACAACAAAGCTCCTACCGAGAAGACCTTGCTGACGACGTACGGACCTTCGTAATTCGGAGTCCACTTGCCCCGGTGATCGGAGTGTGGAGGAAGAATCTTCTTCAGGACGAGATCACCCGTCTGAAAGCTTCTAGGATGCACCTTCTTATCATAAGCTTTCTTCATTCGGCTTTGGTACAGACGACCAAATACAATCGATGCTAACCTCTTCTCGTCCATCAGGCTGAGTTGGTTCAGTCGGTTCGTAATCCATTCTGCCTCGTCGAGTTTCACATCAACCAAAACTCGCAAAGAAGGGATCTCCACTTCTAACGGTAGGACAACTTCCATACCGTACACCAAGGAGAAAGGAGTTGCCCCGGTTGAAGTATGTATCGTCGTACGATAGGCATGCAGTGCAAACGGCAGCATCTCGTGCCAGTCTTTGTAGGTCACAACCATCTTCTGAACAATCTTCTTTATGTTCTTGTTGGCCGCTTCAACGGCGCCATTCATCTTCGGCCGGTAAGGAGATGAGTTGTGGTGTTCAATCTTGAAACTCTGGCACAGCTCCTTCATCATCTTGTTATTCAGATTCGAACCATTATCAGTAATGATCCGCTCGGGAATTCCGTAGCGACAGATGATGTCCCTCTTTATGAATTTAGCCACCACCTGCTTGGTCACATTAGCATACGAGGCTGCCTCCACCCACTTGGTGAAGTAGTCGATAGCTACTAGAATGAAGCGATGATTGTTAGATGCAGTGGGCTCGATCTTTCCTATCATGTCGATGCCCCACATGGAGAACGGCCACGGGGAGCACATGACATTCAACAGGCACGGCGGCACATGAACTTTATCAGCATAAATCTGGCATTTATGACATCTCTTCGCGAATCTGAAGCAATCCGACTCCATCGTCAGCCAGTAGTATCCTGCTCTCAGGATTTTTCTCGTCATGGCATGCCCGCCGGCGTGCGTACCAAATGTGCCTTCATGGACTTCTTCCATGAGCATACTCGCCTCTTTCTCATCTACACATCTGAGTAGCACGAGTTCGTGGTTTCTCTTATACAACACTCCATCAGGATTGAGATAAAAATTTCCAGATAGCCTCCTCAGAGTCTTCTTATCCTGGGTTGACGCACCCCTAGGATACTCTTTAGTCATAAGGAAGGTCTGGATGTCATGGAACCATGGCTTGCCGTCGGCGGCTTCCTTGATTGCAAAGACAAATGTCGGTCTATCAAGACGCGAAAGGACAATTCTTGGAGCCTCATTCCAAAAATTGACTTTATACGTTGAAGCCAACGTGGCTAAGGCATCAGCCATCTGATTCTCAGCCCTGGGCACATGATGGAGTTCCACTCGATCAAAGAACGGAAGTAGCCTTCTGGCGTAGTTCATGTACGGCACCAGATTCGATTGACGAGTCTCCCACTCCCCTTTAATTTGGTTGATCACAAGCGCGGAGTCACCATATACGTCTAGATTCTTGATTCTCAAATCAATCGCCTCTTCTAGACCCATGATGCATGCTTCGTACTCCGCCTCATTATTGGTGACTGGAAACGTCAGTCTCGCAGTGAACGGGATATGGGATCCGTGGGGAGTCGTGATGATCGCCCCGATGCCACTTCCATAGGAATTAACCGCCCCGTCAAATATCAATTTCCACTGGGACTTCCTATCTGGCCCCTCGTCGGGCAACGGCTCATCGCAATCCTTCGCTTTGAGAAACATAATATCCTCATCAGGGAACTCAAATTTCATCAGCTGGTAGTCCTCGATCGGCTGTTCGGAAAGGTAATCAGACAATACGCTTCCCTTAATGGCCTTCTGGGACACGTACTGAATATCATATTCCGTTAACACCATTTGCCATCTGGCAATCCTGCCCGAAAGAGCCTGCTTCTCGAAGACGTACTTGATCGGATCCATCTTCGAAATTAGCATAGTGGTGTGATTGAGCATGCACTGTCGTAGACGTTTGGCAGCCCAAGCTAGTGCGCAACACGTCTTCTCCAGCATCGAGTAGCGAGATTCACAGTCCGTGAACTTCTTACTTAAGTAGTAAATGGCATGCTCCTTTCTGCCCGTCTCGTCGTGCTGACTGAGGACACACCCCATACTATTCTCAAGAACCGTCAAGTACATGATTAACGGCCGTCCAGCCACTGGGGGTATCAATATTGGAGGTTCTTGGAGATATTGCTTTATCTTGTCGAATGCCTTCTGGCAATCCTCATTCCAAGTAATCGCTTGATCTTTCTTTAAAAGCTTGAACATCGGTTCACACGTGGCCGTGAGCTGAGAGATAAACCTTGCAATGTAGTTTATTCGGCCCAGGAAACCACGAACTTCTTTTTCTGTTTTCGGCGCTGGCATTTCTTGAATGGCTTTTATTTTTGCAAGATCAACCTCGATGCCTCGTTCGCTCACAATAAACCCCAGTAACTTTCCGGACCGTACTCTGAAAGTACACTTGTTAGGATTCAGCCTCAACCTGAATTTCCTAAGCCTCTCAAAAAGCTTCAATAAGTTGACCAGATGCTCTTCCTCCGTTTGGGACTTCGCAATCATGTAATCAACATAGACCTCGATCTCATGATGAATCATATCATGAAACAAAGTTACCATTGCTCGTTGGTAAGTGGCCCCTACGTTCTTCATACCGAAGGGCATTACCTTATAGCAAAATGTTCCCCAGGGGGTAATAAACGTCGTTTTCTCCATGTCCTCCTGCGCCATCTTGATCTGATTGTAACCGGAAAAGCCATCCATGAACGAAAACACGGAGAACTGGGATGTGTTGTCGACCAACACATCAATATGAGGTAACGGGAAATCGTCTTTAGGGCTCGCCCTATTCAAATCTCGATAATCGACGCACATGCGTACCTTACCGTCCTTCTTCGAGACAGGCACTATGTTGGCGACCCACGGAGGGTAAGTGGTGACCGCTAAGAAGCCAGCATCAAGCTGTTTTTGCACTTCTTCTTTGATCTTAACGGCCATGTCTGGTCTCGTCCTCCTAAGCTTTTGCTTAACGGGAGGGCAATCTTCTCGCAGCGGCAAGTGGTGGACCACGATGTCCGTGTCAAGTCCGGGCATATCTTCGTATGACCAAGCAAAGACGTCACTATACTCTCGAAGCATCTCGACCAATCTTTGCTTAACATCACTCTGCAATGCAACCCCTATCCTGACATTTCTGACGAGCTCTTCAGAACCCAAATTCACGATTTCGATCTCCTCCTCATGAGGCAGAATAACCTTCTCCTCTTGTTTCAACAAGCGGGCCAACTCTTCAGGAAGGTCTTCGTCTTCATCAATCTCTTCTTCGGCTTGATAGATCGGGCAATCGAAGTCGAAGTGAGCCGTAGAAGGTCCAGAGTCGATGTCATCTGTTATGTGGATCCTGCAATAACAAGGGTTAAGTTTAAAACAAGAATATGCAGGTTAGCACAAACCCCATTGCCATTTTGCTGTTTTTCAAAACAAATATAAAACAGGAATAACAGAGATCACAATATTTGAATACGAAGAAAACGCCTTTGATTTTTTAACAAAATGCATGTACATAATCCAACAAGGCCCTGACAATAAAACCACTATGCCCCTGGTAGGACATAGGGTTGTACAATGATTGGAAAAAGTAAATCATTACTCTTCACTTGTCAGCTAGATGATATCCTTGATGGTCCAATTGTTGAGTCCCTCGCCTGGCTTGCTTGGCTGAATCCAAGAGTCGAGGTCACAATCGCTATCCCCGCTGTCTTCAGACGCCGCGTTGATGCTTTCGAAGATCACTCTGCCACTGGTAAATAGGATCGGCCCCTTACCCCCCGACGCGCTGCTAGACGAAGAAGAGGAAGCTTCAGCTCTGGGAGAATACCCTAATCCAAACTTATCCTGCTTGTTGGGTATCTCCAAAATATGCCCCCAGCCTGGGGTAGATCCAGCTTGGACGACGGCCCGAGCTTCTTTGAATGAGGAGAGATTCATCTCTGGCTTTTCTGTGACTACAGGAGCTACCTCTTTCACTTTGACAACCTCAAACGCTTGGCAAAGAGTTTCATGGATTTCGCCCTCCATTTCAACATACTTAAAGGATGACAAATGGCTCACCATTATGTCCTCCTCGCCGCATACGGTAACTATGCTTCCCCCGACAGCATATTTGAGCTTTTGGTGCAACGTGGAGGTCACGGCACCAGCAGCATGGATCCATGGCCGGCCTAAGAGACAACTATAGGCAGGCATGATGTCCATGATATAAAAGACCGCGTCGAACGTTTCCGGACCGACTTGGATCGGCAGGGTCACCTCCCCGAAAACGTGGCGTTTAGTTCCGTCGAACGCCTTCACCACCAGATCACTGGGTGTGCAGAGCACTCCACGAGTGTCCAACTTCATTAACGCCTTCTTCAGAAGAACGTTCAGCGACGAGCCCGTGTCCACCAGCACGTGCGACATGATTGTGCCCTTACACTCTATCGAGATGTGCAGGGCGCTGTTGTGATCCCTCCCTTTTGGCGTCAGCTCTAAGTCTGTGAAACCTAGCCCATTGCCAGCATTAACGTGGGCTACCACCTCTTCTAGCTGATTCACCGATATCTCTTGCGGTACGTAGGCAGTGTTCAATACCTTTAGCAGCGCGTTGCGGTGTGCTTCAGAACACAGCAACAGGTTGAGAATAGAAATCTTCGAAGGCGTCTGATGGAGATGGTCTACAATCTTGTAGTCGCTCTTTTTGATCAACCGCATAAATTCCTCGGCATCTTTGACTAGCAAATCTTTCTCTACCCCACACGGGACCTCTTCGACGACTTTGCTTTTACCCTTATCGGCCGCATCATCTCTGACCGCTTTCTCTGCCACGACTTTCGGCGGTGCAAATACTCTTCCGCTGCGAGTAATACCACTGATTCCTGCGAGGTTCTCTACAGTCGACCCGTACGGCTCTAGCTCCAACCTTTGACCGTTGCAATAGACTTCAGCCCCATAATGCCACGGAACGGAGTTAGTGCTCTCGAATGGTATCGGCCCAGCTTTGGTAATAGTGATTGTAGGCGGTCGGGGCGCAGAAATGGTTATTGGTTGGCGAGGGATGGTGATGGTGGCGACTTCATCGGCCTGCTTCAACACTACCTCTCCTGATACACTTTCAGCCTTTCGGCTGAACTGCAGAATCCCCTCAGTCATCAGACTTTGAATTCCTTCTACCAACTGCTCACATCCATCAGAATGCGTGGCACAGTCCATGCATAGTTCTCCGCATCCTGGAAAGAACCCTTTTTTCAACAACTTAGCTTTGACGAAGCTAAGCGGCGTATTTAGGTCTCTGACATCAGTCAACAGATCTGCACTCTCTTCTTCGATAATGGCGTTTACTCCGCCTCCCCTATGATTCGGCATAGTATTCTTCGTAACATTGGGCATATTATCGGAGAAGTTGATGATCTTGGCATCTACCATGTCCTGCACCTTGTGCTTAAAGGCTTTGCAGTTCTCGATTGTGTGGCCAGGTGCCCCTGAGTGGAAATCGCAAGTGGCATTTGCGACGTACCCTGGTGGGGGTGCCCCTGTCAAGGGAGCCATCGTTCTCTTCTGAACCAACTGAAGCTGAAGCAAAGTCTGCAAGAGTTGCGCGTACGACATGGGTGGTGCCTCAAAGTGAAGGTTTGCCAAAGGTGCCCGATTCTGGTATTTTCTATATCCCTGTTGATTCGGTTGTTGCTGCTGCTGCTGCTGTGGAGCTGCTGGGATATTTATACTGGCTACCTGCTACTGAGGGCCTTTGCCCTTCCTTCGAGCGTTGGTCACAACGCTCGCATATCCTTCTCGCCTTTTACCAGCATAAGGTTTCTTTCCACCTCCTCCAGCGGAGGATGACTCACCTTGAATTTTCCCGATCTTGATACCATTCTCGATGTGCTCGCCCATGATAATGAGAGCTGAGAACGTCCCAGACATACCACAGACTAAATTTTCATAGTAAACCCCTGGGAGGGTAGCTACAAACATCTGCACGAGCTCGCGTTCAACCATCGGCGGCTGAACCCGGGCTGCCAACTCACGCCACCGCTGGGCGTACTCCTTAAATCCTTCATTATTCCTCTGCGACAGGTTCTGGAGCTGGACTCGGTTCGGGGCCAAGTCGCTGTTGTACTGGTAATGATGGACAAACGCTTCAGCGAGATCTTTCTATGTGCGCACGCTAGTGGGCTCTAGACCCATGTACCACTCGAGGGATGGCCCGGAGAGACTATCTTGGAAGAAGTGCATCAGCAACTTCTCATCTTCGGAATAAGCAGACATCTTTCTGTAGTACGATCGCAGGTGGACACGAGGGCAAGTGGTGCCCTTATATTTCTCAAAGTCAGGCACCCTGAACTTAGGAGGTACCTTGAAATCAGCAATTAACCCCAGCTTGGACATATCAACGCCCAAAGTATTATGATTCTCGATATCTCTCATTTTATCTTCAAGTGCTTTGAATCTGAGCCGCGCTTCAGCATTCAGCACCTCTTTGAGAGAACACATCATCCTGATGATCCTCAAGCCATGGTTGAGGCACCAACAGATTCCTGACGCCTGCATTGCCGTTGCCCGGCCCGATATTGACATTAGCTCCCAGACTCCCATTACCGACGCCCGTCGTATTGAGTCCGATGTTGGCCATCACATTGCCATTAGCACTGCCGTTGCCCCCGGCCACGGGGACGCCATTCTGCGGAGTATCAACTGGTGGAGGAGTAGGCACGGTCCCACCGTGGAGTATGCCGTTGCTATCAACCCTGGAGATCAAAGGCTGAACCAAAGTCCTGAGCTGGTCTTGGCCATTGGCGACCACTTGCATGAGTTCCATGAAGCGATCCATCCTCTCGCGGAGCTCCTGAACATCTGTTTGCACTTGATCCATGATCCTAGTCTGATTAGCTCTAGTTGGATAACGGTGAATTAGTCTCTGATCAATCCTGGAGTCACCGGGAACAGCTTGGGACACCTGTAAACCTGAAAAACCTGTAAACACTAAAGGGTTAGGAAAAACAACAAAATGCTCGCCATGCGAATGCTTCATGCAAATGCATGCGTGTGTCTGTGTTTTTGGGAGATCTCCCCCGATCCTAGTGCCTGAGTGCCAGTGCTGATAATAATAAGAAGAAGAAGTCCGAGCCCAATCATGGAAACAACAATCTCATATATAAAGGAAGCCTATTAAGGCAGTACATAGCATCAGCGAGTACAAGACGAATCAACAGCGTGACCTCAGCCAATAAGCCTGGTGATGGTCAGCATACAACAAAGATCAAAACAAAAGGAATACAACTAGTCAAGTACGGCCACGGGCGCGATACTCTGCTAATAACTCCTTCGTCTCTGGATGATCTGGCAGAGTGAGCAACCCCTCGACGAGTAATTCCCTCTGCACAATGGTATACTGAAGTCTTTCGATCGAACCCTCCCATGCTCCTTCGCCGAAGCAATCTTCTAATTTCCGCTTCTTGGACTCAAACGTCAGCTTGCGCTCCTTCAGGTTAGCGAGAGCTTTGTTGAGCTGGCCTTCGGCGGCGTATCTGCGGGCGGTTTCTTCATCAAACCTCTGCTCACTGTCCTTCACCTGGGCTTCTAGCTTGGAGATCTGTAGCATCAGCTTATCCTCCCGCTCTTTCCTGGTGGCCAGGGAAGCCTTCTAGTGCTGGTTGAACTTGGATATCCTCTGATATGCTTCGTCCAAGTGTTGCTTCTTCGTAGCTAGTACGTCGTTGACAGCTTTGAAGTCTCGACCCATGCGTTCACGCTCGTCTATCTTCTTAGTCAGGTCTGTACCCAGCTGGTTCACCAACTCTGTTTGCCTTTTGAAAGAATGAACGGCCTCGTTCCTCTCGCTTCGGAGTTGAGCCAATTCCGTCTCCAGTTCTTCGTTCGCCCGCTTCAATTCATCCCGCTCAGCTAATACCTGGTTATGCTGCTGAATGGGCACAGTAGTAGGCTCTTCGATCATTGGAGGGTTTTCTGGCTTGGCATGAGGAAACGGCATCCCTATAGCATTTACTCTGGCTCTGATCCAAGTCAGATACGGAGGGTAGGCTTGATTATTGCTTTTTCCCAGCAATGGCTTTCCTCGCTTACTGATACCATTCCAGGCACGCAAAAGCTTGGACAACAAATCCCCCTCTAGAATACCAGTGAGGTACTGAGATTCCCGTACCTCATCCTTCGGCGGAGTTCTCAAAGCATACGCAAACTGTCAAACCAGCAACGACGGATTGTTGTTTATACAGCCCTTCCTACCTATCAAAGGCACATTTGGAAATCCGCTGCAACTGAAGATCACCTCAGTACCCAACCTATCTCTGTCGAACCAGTCAATATCCTCTGCAGATAAACTCATCAGACGCTCAGGCCACTCTTGGGCAGATGACTATCAAGCCATTTGTACAGCAAGGGTACACAGCATGAGACATTCTTCCCCCTCCTGTTCTCGTTTTTGTAGTGGACTGAGTGATAGACATCTCCTATCAAGGTAGGGACTGGATTCCTTGAAGCGAAGATGTGAAACGCATCAAAGTCTACAAAATCGGGCATATTAGGGAACCGAATAATGCCATATATGCATAAAGCGAGGATGGCATTGAACGCGCCCCAACATCCGTCTTTGGCACACTGCTGGGCCTTACCCACCAGAAACTGTAGGGAGAACCCAGGAACCTTGTTCCAACTAGTCAATACTAACTCAGAGGCGTCCATGTGAAGTGAAGGAGCTAAACCAGCCAGATCAGGTTCGGCATCCATGTGAACAAAAGGCATCTGCCTCTTGATAGGCACACCTAGAAAATCAGCATACTCTTCCAGCGTAGGTGCAAGAACAAAATCCTGGAAAGTGAAACATCTCATCGGAGGGTCGTAGAACTGCAACAGAGCGTGCAACCCATTCAACTCGAACACAGAAGGCTTATGAACCTAACTGAGCAACCTGCCGTAAGATTTTCTGAACTCGTCCCTCACAGAATCATCTGCCAGAGCTATCAAACCAGTCAGCTTAACCACGTCAGGGGTAGGGAACTTGTAAGCCACGGTCTTCCTCAGAGAGCCCATAACAACACAATAGGAGGCAAGAAATCCTGGATCGGGGAAAACGGTACCTGCAACACAGACACACGTTAATGAAATGCAAATGAGTTGCAAACTAATGCAAAATGCAGTCATGCAATAAGAGGTCCGGGCAGCTGGTGTTGTGGAGATTCTGTATCAACAACCACTGATAAGAAGGAAACCCCGGTGTAGGACTACAAATCTGATCTGTCAAGAACAACCATCTGATAGGACCATATATATATGATCATAATTCTGCTCTGTCAAGAACAAATGTCTGATAATAAGGACCTCTGATGTATGATCAAGAAATATCTACTGATGAGGTCTTCAGACCCCAATCAAAAATCTGCCCTATCAAGAACAAACATACAGCTGCTGATGAGATCTTTAGACCCCACTCAAGAATCTGCTCTATCAAGAACAAACAACATCTGCTGATGAGATCTTCAGACCCCACAAATCTGCTCTATCAAGAACAAACAACTGATGACAAAACTCTGCTCTATCAAGAACAAACAACATCTGCTGATGAGATCTTCAGACCCTAAAAATCTGCTCTATCAAGAACAAACAACATCTGCTGGTGAGATCTTCAGACCCTAAAAATCTGCTCTATCAAGAACAAACAACACCTGCTGATGAGATCTTCAGACCCCAAAATCTGCTCTATCAAGAACAAACAACACCTGCTGATGAGATCTTCAGACCCCAAAAATATGCTCTATCAAGAACAAACAACTGATGACAAAACTCTGCTCTATCAAGAACAGACGTACATCTGATGATAAGATCCTCTGATCAAAACCTACTCTATCAAGAACAGACATACACCTGATGATAAGATCCTCTGATCAAAACCTGCTCTATCAAGAACAGACATACACCTGATGATAAGATCCTCTGATCAAACTCTGCTCTATCAAGAACAGACAAATCTGCAACTGAGAAACCCTGGTACCAACAAAACTGATCCACTGTCAAGAAAACCAGGTAGTCTGAAGGTCAAAGGTTCCTGCAATAAATCCAACCCCACTCACAGGTATGGACCTAAACTGACTCAAGTTCGGCATCCTATGCGTTCATCAGCGTCACAGACATTCAAGAGGGGTGATACGATATCCAGAAGGTGTGGCATCACCAACTCATGAAGCGGCCTCACTCGGCTGAATCACAAATGATCGGTCCCCAGAGTCGACAATCCACCAAACCAGCAACCGTCTCAACCCAAAGGGTTGAAAGAGAAGCCAACCGGATGAACCTCGTCTGAGCGTGGATTTCATGAGACACTAGTTCCTGCAAAGAAAGCACGCGCCCACTAATTTCCACTCTAAGTCTATGGTGCACTCAAGCATGGGTCTGGCTTCTCACTCATCAGAACTCCCATCCCACAACAGCACAGATAATCATATTATACTGAATATAAAATGCGGGAAATAAAGTGCGAGAAGTAAAATGCGATAAATAAACGCAACCCAACAAGTAAACATACAAGCGTTAGGATTGACTCTCGCAGGGAACCGTTGGAGTCCCCAGCAGAGTCGCCAGCTGCTGGGGATGACCCAGACAGCTAGGAAGAAAATCCAAGGCGAGACTCGAATAGGGAACCATCGCAAGTCCCCAGCAGAGTCGCCAGCTGTCGCTTGCGCGAAAATAAGGTGCCGGCACAATAGAAGAGTCGCCACCTTTCGTTATTTATCCCTCAGAGCGGGAAAGGAAACGATCGGAAAAACCTGACGAAAAAGGGTAAGACAAGGTCGTCGTAACCGTTGTCTGGATTCGGGAGTCGGTTACGCAAGGGGAAGGTATTAGCACCCCTCACGTACGTCGTACTCGACGGGATCCTCGCTTGTTGTGTTTACTTGGACGGGTTGGTGTTATTCTATCTACCTATCAAGGCTGGCTTAAAAGAAAAGAAAAATGACTCGGCAAAGCGTCGCACTTTATGCCTACGTATTCTCATCAGAGAGCGAGAAATCAGAGTCAACGTAGTTCGGCCTATGAAGGGTTACGGGGGAAGGTAGCTCGCCAAGACATCGCCATCTTGTGCCTACGTACTCTCAACAGGCATGAGATATGAGAGCTTACGTAGTTCGGGAAACTACGGTTTATTTCCTGTCTTTTACGAAAGAAGTGTTTTTTATTGTGTTTGCGATTTCAATCGCACTAGAGACTATGAACTGAGAGTGAATGCGTCGCATGTCACCCAAAGGGTACCATACTAAACATCCAGACTATGGAAAAGAAACTCTCCCACAATCCTTTCTCAGATAGCTTAAGGCTCGTAACGTACGAAAGAAATCATTCATGATTACTGTATCTTAAACTGTTTTGAGATGAGAAGAGAACAGGCCCAACTAGGAGGGAGACTATCAAGTCCTACTGTTGTCATGCCATGGATTCATACTATGGTTGAGGTTTGAACATGGAACTCCTAGAAGTTGTCATACATAGGTTTCAACCTAAAGTTCTATCATCAATTCCTTATCAAAGGAAATGAGAGTCCTAAGGGGATCATGTCAATGATACACCAAAACAGACAAAGCATCAGCTTAACAGTAAAATGCATGCAATGCAAGTCAGGGAGGAAATGTGTGTGGGGCTTCAGCCTCCACAAGCTCATCTCAACCTCAAGCCAGAATGGATAACAGTAATCATACTGAAATATAAACAACATGCTATCAAGCAAGAACAGTAAACTGCAGTCATACAGAAGAAATGAAATAAAATAAAATGCCATCAGGCAAACAAACCACATGGGCAAGGGAGCTGGGCTCTACCGAATACCCGCAAGCAAAGCCACACAGTAACAATACAAGCAGAGGGAGCAACTCCACCTCTAGTGCAATCATGCTCCTAGATTCTACTTAGTCTAGATGGACTTATTCTAATGCATCACGCAAGTCAAACAAAACACATCAATACAGCAAAGAAAAAGATAAGAATGCAGATCAACCCCTCTCTCAACTCCAAGCTTCAGCTCTTCCAACAGCAACTCAGTCTTCAGACTTCAATCACTCTTGATAAATATCAATTTGCTTTTCCAGGTTTCAACCCTTCAACATAAGTTTCAACTTATCTTCTCCTTTAAGCTTCAGCTTCTTGATCAGCTCCACCTTCAGGCTTCACTATCAATCATGAGTATCAACTTGGCTCCTTCAGAATCTCCAGGTATCAAAGTAAGTATCAACTTCCTTTGTTCTTCAAGCTTCAGCTCTTCAGAATCAATCTCAATCACTTAGAAGTGTCAACTTCATCCTTCAGTCTTTACTTCATCTCTAGGGGTCTTCAAGTATCAACTTGCTCTTGTTGCTCTTCAAGCTTCAGCTGGAATGGCAATGCTCAAGGATTCATCCTCTTATACACTCTTCAATGGAGTCTTCATCTTCAAGCTCAGGCTCAGAATCTCTCAAGACAATCAAACCAGAGGAAATCACTTACTGGATAAGCTGGGGGATATTGAACTGCTTACTGACCACCAAAGGTGACCTATAAGGGTTCAACATCAAAGGAATGGTTCCCTCAAAATTTCTACTTCCTAGGCACCTCACTTATCCCTCCAAAGGAGAGAGGTGTATACCATGGAAGGACCTTGAATCATAGGGAGGAATGGAGGTGGAAGATACCATCCATGTTTAAGAAAGAAGTTATCTAAGTTTAAACTCTTCCTAATCCCTAACCCTAAAAACAACAAAAAAGAAATAAGATCAAGCTCTCAAGCTCCTCAATCAATCCTCAAGTCTTCTACTATGCTCCTCAATGCTCCTTAGAACAATACCAAGCTCTCCAAACCCACAAAGCAAAGCAGATGTAAATACAAGCCCACAAGGGCAACACAAACAATCATCCAATACAAAAATCATCTAAAAATAGTATACTTCTATATTAAATCCTAATATAATTTCTAAGGGATCCTACATACCTACCCTTAATACCCTTATATGCCCCAATGTCTAACTTGTCCTAAAACCCAAAAATCTAAGGTTATTAGAGACCTATGTTGAAGTTTGACCTAATTCTACACAACCTAATGTCATCTAATCAAAACTATCCTAAAATTCATCACAAATTATGGAATAAATCCAGGGGGAAGCTAAAGCTTATATCTAACTATCCTAAAAAGAATGGCCTAAAAATGTTAAGGGAACTACCTAAACAAAATTCTACAAATTCATGGATCAACATAAAAGAAATAAAATGCAATAAAAGTAGAAAATATACAAAAAATATTAAAAATGCATGAAAGGGAAATATTTTTATTTTATATTTTCTAGACATGAATATGAAATGGGAGAAAAAATTTCCATTGAAAAATCTTTAATTTTCAAATTGATATGATTTTTCCAAGATTGAAATAAAATGGAAGAAAATAAAATGAAATAGGAAGCTGGGGTGCAGGAAGCAAACAGATCCAGTTCATTACGCGCATGGGCCCAGAATGGGGGGTTCAGAAACCAAGCGCGCTAGGCCCATAATCCACTCAGAAAATCAATTAGAAAACATAAAGAAAAATGAAAAATAAGCGGTGCAAATAGAAATGCTTTTCAGTTCAAAATGGAGTGGGCCTCGTGAAGGGGGTGTGGGAAGCAATCCAGCCCAAGAAACCTTTAATGAAACGCCGCGTTTCATTATAGTTCAGATTCCCTCTCAAAATGGAATTGAATCGTGGCTGTTGGATTGGTGGGGAGTCAACTGGTCAAGCTAGCATCTGATGGCTGGGAAGTTATCTTCTTCCTTCAGCTAGGGTTTGCTGAAACCACCATGGAAATGCAGACATGAAGCTTCATCTTCCTCAACTCGTGCTTTCTCATTTCTCCATCAAAACTCAAAGTTTAAAACCCTAACATGCTCCATTTTTCATGCTGAACACGATCATAATCTCAAATTCCATTGAAACTTCCTCTAACACGAAACCCGATAGCAACTTCAAATTATTGATCAAGAACCAATCTTAACAATTCTCAAAATTAATGGTCCTAATCTCATCCTCATGCTTCCCTGAACATTTCTTGCTATTAAACTAAGCCTATCCCTCAAGATTCAGCAAGATACAAGGTCAAACAGAAATGGTGTCCACAATCCAATCTTCACCAATTCTCTTCAAACTCTCCAAAATCCATCTCTTATTGGTCTCTAACATTTCTACACTAACAAACTAACCTAATTATGCATAAAACATGGTGTAGGGAATAATTTTCAAACCTGGTTAATCTTGATGAACAGATGATGAAATCCACCAATTCAGACCTTGAAACTCTTCAGAAAGTTTCCCTAGATGCCAATCTTGCTACTGTTTGCAACAATTTTGATGGAGGAAGCCTCAATCTTAGAATTCAATTCTGACTTGCCACCTTGAAATTTTAATCACCAACTCTTCAATTCACCATGGATTTGATCTCAATTCAATCTGCACAGCTTCACTATGATGTATGGAATGTGTTTGAATGGAAAGAATGAATGGAAATGAAGAAGAATGAAGAAATGAAACTTGACTTGCAATGGAAGATTCTTGATCTCACTCTCTCTTCTCTGCACCAATTCTCACCAACCTTGCATCTGAGCAAGTCATACATGTTATATAGAGTGGTTTAGAATCATCTAGAACCATCTAGGATCATCCAATGAGTATTTGGAAATCTCATGTCATGACATTTTGATTTCAATTCTCCTTATGTGCTATCTCATGCCAAGCTTCTTGTAACCTTTGTAACTGACTTGAAATTCTCCCCATATGAGATTTATGATGTGTTACAATGCATAACCAACTTGCTTATTGAGTTTTGTTGAGTTTTGCTTTGGTACCTTAATATGCAAGTAAGCAATTTCTAAAGCAGCCCTATGATCTAAGCCCCAAATCAAAATTGTGGCTGAACCATTGTTCTTAGAATGTCCTTTGGAGTCAAAATGACCTATTATATGACATGGTTTGGATTTATAGCTTGTGATTTCCAATTTTCAATTTCACCTTAATTAACTTATGCCTCCATTTTAGGCCATTTTTATCACTTTTTGATACAAGCCCTTTCAACATATTATGACCTCCCTAATAGCCTTAAAACATCATTCTAAGCAAGTTTTATGTTGATGATTTTTCCATTTGAAGCTTGGAAGTAGGAGATATGGCCTTATGCTTGAAATGACCTATAACCTCCAAATGACCAAAATGCCCTTGACTTGTCAAAGCCATAAGTTGAGTTCTACAAATCCTATCAAGGACTTCTAGTACTATCTAGAAAGCTAAGAAGATGCTATACAACATTCATGTTGACCAAGAGTTCATAGGAATCATCCTACTAGGGCAAACATTGGATGCAATTTGGGTGACTTTCAAGGACCCAGATTCACATACCTCAGATGACTTGTAATTTGTCAAAGTCATAACTTGAGCTCCACAAATCCTATCAAGGACTTCTAGTACTCAAATTAAAGCTAAGAACAAGATCTACAACATTCATGTTATGGGGAAGATGAGATGACAATCACATCTTGAGCTAAGCTGCCTTGAAGATAGGGATCAAACTAGGGGATTTTACACTGTCAACCCTTAGAAACCCTAGCTTAAAACTTCTCAAACTCCTCAATCATGATGAGTTGGTCTAGGAATCATCCTTATAACATCTCAATGCATCATTCCATGATCACATGGCTCTTGGGTTAGGTCTCAACCCTCTTCAAATCATCAGTTGACCTAGGGTTGACCCAGTCAAACCCTAATTCCACCACTCATGGCTGAATCTTCTGAATTCTTGTACAATGACCTCTCTAGGCTTCATGATGGCTTTCAAGACATCTCATAAGCTTTCTCAAAGCTTCAAGTCCATCCTCATAGTCTCAGAATCATCTGAGGAGCTCCCACAACTCTCAAGTCATGAGACACACAACCTTGGTTTCAACCAATTCCTCTGAGGATCTCTTGAGTTCTCTGACAAAGATATCAAACTTTGAACACTTGAACAAACTTCTTGGCTTTCTTCATAGCCTCATATAACTCATTCTAGGTAATCATACCTCTTGACCTACTGCCCACATGCAGATGATGAATACAATGAGCCACAAACTTGGCAAATAAATGTTGGTCAAATTTTGGGGTGCAACAAAAGTATATAAAGGAAAATAGATGGAAAAGAAAACATAAGGGAAAGAAAGAGGAGAAAAGAGAAGAGAAGAGGCAAAAGCTTGGAAAGCTCAAGGATCCGCTTCAAGCTTCGATTAAACCAAGGTAAGGGTGAGAAACATTGTTATTTAATCCATGTGTATGATTATGTATGTGTGGGTTTGGTTTGTTGTGCATTTCCACCATTTTTCCATTTAGGGTAAAGGAGATTTAATCGGTAGAATCGGAGTTTAATCGGTTAGAAACTGAAATGGTTAGCGTAGACTAGTTGGGTGTGGTTTAACTAAGGTTACTGGAACTGATTTGGTGAGATTCGGTCGATTATTGGAAGGGTAGAATTTTTGGGACAGAATGAGGGTTCTGATATCGCAGGTTCGATGGCTCTCGCCAGGCGAGTGAAGGCGAAGCCCAGCAAATAGCTGTCGAATAATTCAAGAAAACTCCCATTAGTCTTCGCTGGCAAGTTCGCCAGGCGAAGGTGGGTGGCGAAGGTTCGCCAGGCGAGTACATCAGCGAAGGGTAGCGAATCAAGTCAGTAGCTACTGACTTCTGTTCGCTGGCGAGTTCGCCGGGCGAAGGTCCTAGCGAGCATTCGCCAGGCGAAGGGTGGCGAGTAGGACAACATTGTTTCTTTTCTGTTTTATCCATCCAATGATTAATTGCTTAGTTCAATTATGTTGACCCTATGTGATATGAATAGCTTGTGTACTATTGTGTTGTACAGTGGGTAGCCTTTGGGTGTGAATCCTAGATGATAGGATCAAATATGAATTGCATTCTTTTGACAAATATTTGTATGCATTATTTTAACATGTTTAAAATGCATGATTATTGTGATGAATTCGTCGTCGTTCGGCACGATATTGTGAATGTATATTGATTGGATGGGATTATATGTGAACAATGCATGAGAATATATTGTGAATATATGTGCGTTGCATGCTAAATATGTTATGCGTGTAAGCATAATGTAATTCTTGTATGATGAATTACTTGAGAATGCATGAGAACATATTGTGGATATGTTTGCATTGTTTAATAATTGTGAGAAATGCATGGGAACATATCTTAGATATGTGTGCATTGTTTGATGATGTGCTATTGGTATTGAATGTGAATGCCTTGAATTGTTATGAATATGTTGTGTGTGCAATCATGTTGTAATTCTTGAAGGGATGAATTATTTGAATGCATGGGATTAAGATACGGGAACGGTCTTAAGTGCATTTTGTTGGTTGATTGCATATGCATCATTTAGTCAAGAGGCAATGTTGCTAGTTTCGTGGAGACTAGTGGCTTATCCCAAACCTAGAAGGGTGGGTTTGAAAGCCTAGGGGACGGGCTTTGTTGTTATCGATCTAGAAGGGTGGACCCGGTTTAAACGTAAAAACCGAAAAATGATAACAAGTGTTGGTACCACATGGCATGAGTTGCATTGAGTCACATGGCGTATTTGTGATTGTTGTATGGAGCATGCGTGTGTGCATGACTTGTTGATTTGAGAGTGTGAATATAAGATTGTCGTACGCAAAAATGCTTATGTGTATGTTATGTGGATTGATGAGGACTATGGATATGTGCATGATGAATATGCTTGATGATTGTCCCTATTTGTTTATATAAGTATGCTTTGTAAAGTATATGATGAGTTATGATGAAGTATGGTGAGAATTGTGGAATATGCGTATGTGCATTACTTGTGTAATTGAGAAATGTGAATATGTAATAGTGAATTGGTGGATAAAACATAACATGTGTATGTTTATGTGGGATGTTGAGATTTATGGATGTATGCATGATGAAAATGCTTGATGAATGGCTGTGTTTGTTTATATGCACCTTGTGATGCATCTGATAATGGAAATGAATTGTGGTGAGAAAATGTGGGTTATATGTATATATATATATATATATATATATATATATATATATATATATATATATATATATATATATATATATATATATATATATATATATATATATATATATATATATATATATATATATATATATATATATATATATATATATATATATATATATATATATATATATATATATATATATATATATATATATATATATATATATATATATATATATATATATATATATAATTGTATGCATTGATTATTATGATAATATTTCTCACCCTTCTGCTGGAATGATGTCCTATATGACATCGTGCAGGTATCTTGGTGTAGTACTGCTAGTAGTTGCGAGTTCGCTATTGGTGCAGCTGTTTAGTATTTAATTATGTTGGGTTAGATCATGCTCTGGTTATGTAACACTGGGATCGTTGGGTTTATGCCTTAGAGATATATTGTGTATTCTAAGTTGTGTTTTAAACGTATTTGAAATATGTGATAATGGCCTCTGTGCCTAAGTGTTGATGATTATGCGATGAACATGAATATTCTGTGAAGGGATTTATGTAAATAAATTGAATCCGCTGTTACATGCAAGATGAAAATTTAATAGTATGACTATTTATTTCAATGTTACACGAGTATGACAGGTGAATGTTGAGATTTTGTAAAATTGTGTGACGCCCTTTTGTGAAAGCAAGTTAATTTACTCTGATTAATTATGTATTATTCCGTGGGATTAGAAGGGTGTTACACATGCCAATATAAAACTCATACGCATCAAATCCCTACGGGGTTAAGGAGTCCCCTCTACCCAATTTCATGCAATTTACCAATCCCAATCAGTTTCTCCCCCTTACCTCGATTATCATTCTGATTGATGAAGAATTCCTCAAGAATCAATAGCCCTAGCCTCTTCCCTTTCTCCTTGTTCTTCATTCTCACGGTTTCTCCCAATTCTCTTCTCTGACAGTTTCTATCGTGACTTTTCACTTCTCTCTCCCACTTCCCCAAATCTCCTCAACTTCTTATTTTATATTTTAATCCCAATAATTATTATTATTATTATAATAATAATAATAATAATAATAATAATAATAATAATAATAATAATAATAATAATAATAATAATAATAATAATAATAATAATAATACAACCAACAATAATTATAATAATAATAATAATAATAATAATGATAATAATAATAATAATAATCATAATAATAATAATAATAATATTACTATTAATTAAATTATCACCAATATTATTTATATTATAATATCACCTCTACATTTTAATACACAACTCCTATAAATTAAGGACACCCACCACATAATACTCAGACACACCCCCACCTTGAGCACACCAACATAAAATAACACCAAAATGACTAAATAATTAAAATGGGTGTTACAAATAGCAAGAGAATTTCTTCAGAAACCTGGGCTGGATTATTCTGAAGTGTTTGCATCTGTAGTGAGACATGGAACAACCAGACTAGTGACTACAATAGTTGCTAACATGAATTGGTCTCTGATGCATTTAGATATGAAATCTACATTTTTGGACGGTCCATTACAAGAAGATGTATACGTGTCACAACCTCTTGAATTTATTAAAAAGAATCAGGAAAGGGTGGTGTACAAACTACATAAAGCTTTGTCTGGATTGAAGCAAGCGCCCAGAGCTTGGAATCTGAAGATTAATTCATTTTTCAAGGAGCAGGGGTTTCAGAAATGTGAGATGGAGTATAGTGTTTATGTTCACCATACCTCTGAAGGCAATATGATTTTGGTGTGGCTGTATGTTGATGACAGGGAGTTCTGAACAAGAGATAGCTAAGTTGAAGAAGGTGTTGATGAATGAGTTTGAAATGAATGACCTCGAGAAAATGACATATTTTATAGGGATGAATTTTATATACTCTAGGAAGGGTATCATTTTGAATCAGCTAAAGTATGAACTTGAGCTTCTGAAGAGATTTAAGCTGCAGAATTGTAAGGCTGTTGTCACACCTTCAGAAACCAATCAAAAATTGGATTTTAATTATGAAGGTGAGGATGTGGATGTTACAACCTTCAAACAGTTGGTTGGTTCTCTGAGGTATATGTGTAATACCAGACCTGATATCTGCTATGCAGTTGGAATAGTTAGTAGGTTCATGAGTAAACCCAAGTGGTCTCGTTATCAAGCTGCTGTCAGAATTCTAAGGTATATCAAGGGAACTCTGAAGTATGGAGTGTTATTCCCTTCTAGAATAAAGACTAATTCAAAGTTGATGAGTTACTCAGACTCTGATTGGTGTGGAGATAGAGTTGATAAGAGAAGTAATTCTGGATACTTGTTTAAGTTTCTAGGAGGTCCTATCTCTTGGTGTTCCAAGAAGTAACTTGTTATTTCATTGTCAACGTATGAAGCTGAGTACATCGCAGGTGTTGTAGTTGTATGCCAAGTTGTATGGCTTCTGAATTTGTTGCAGGATCTGAATATCAAAGTAAACAAGCCTCTGAAGTTGATGATTGATAACAAGTCTACAATCAATCTTGCCAAGAATTCAGTTCTGCACAAGAGAAGCAAGCATATTTAGACAAAAAAAAAGGAATTGGTGCATTGTAGCACCTAGAAGCAGCTAACTGGTGTTCTGACAAAGACGATCAAGACAGATCAATATCTCTATTTAAGGGATGGAATTGGAGTTGTTAGTTTTGATTAGGAAATCCTAATTAAGGGATGATATTGAAGGGTAGTTTAGTATGTTGTCTATGTAACCCTAGTATTTGTGTATAAATAGACTAGTGGTAGCTGTCATTTATTTTATCATCTTTCTTACAACTTTTGTAGCTGTCATTGCAGAGCAATAAATATTCTCTCATACCTTTTGTTTTCATCACCTTGTGCACTAACACTTCTCACTCTTTCATAAAATTTAATAGGGTTTTTTGTGTTTGTTTAAAAAAACTCAATCTTTATCTCATAACTTTATTCTATATTGACGATATCGTTTCACAACAAAATGTGACATACTAGTATAATTTAAGATTGATGGAGTATCATGACTTCTTCTAAAATAAAATATTAATTTTGTAAAATTCTTTCCCCCCAAAGTGTAAAATTAATTTTGGGTATCAAATTAAATTGCACTAAAATATTTAGAGATATTTTAAGAAAATATCGATATGTGATTTATGGAACGCATACAATTAATTGTTTTTATATACACTTCTCTTAAAATTATTTACATTAAATAAAAACTTGGTTTGTGTAGAAATTTTTTTTAAAAAGGGTTTAGATCTTTCATTAAAGTCGTTTATTAATTTTTTTCCTTATTCAAAAAATCTATTTTTTGTCCTCAATTTTTGAAAATTATGAATTTTTTTCATCTATGTATATTTGCAGTTAAATTATAACATGTAATAAATGATGTTCTTGTTATTACGATCAAACTCAAATATTTAACACTACAATTACGAAATATTTTTTGTTTTTAAGTGTTTTTGTTTTTAAGTGTGAGAATTTTTACGATTTTGTCCTTTAAAAATGTACATTGTTAAGTGGAGGAGTGTGAATATTATATATAAACTATTTTTAACTTTAATTCTTGAGCAATGTAGGACTATTTTGGTTTGTCTGCAACGTTTGCCCTCAATTGAAGCTAAGGGCCAAAGTGTGAGAGTATGTGGAGTTGATCTCTCCTTTTTGCATTAGTGTTTCGCTTAATCTCAAGTTCGCGCCACTACGCCTACGAGGTATTGTGCACTTTTAAGTGTGAGAATTTTTGTGATTTTGTCCTTTAAAAAAGATATCTTGTTGGATTTAAAAGTGTGGGTGTTGTATATAAATTACAATTAGCAACGATTCCCACTTATAACGTCAATGTTCGGGGAAGGAACCAGAGATAGGTGCCGATTGAACGAGCTTGAGTTCTGATGTGGTGAGTGAACTTCCACTATAGAGAAGCAGAGGTGGACCTGTAAGATTATCATCTCAATGCTCAAGTTAATGAATGAGTGAGAAAATATTTGAGTGTGTTAATGAAAGAATATCTAAAATGGCGCACATTATGTTTTATATAAGATACACTGTTAAAATTGTTTTCATGAAATCTGACAACTTATGTGGATGATCATTTAATCAGACCCAATAGTGAAAATTATGTAGCAAAGGGCAATCATGTGTCCTCAATTGGGTTGTTCAGCACTCCTTTCAACAAGATACTTGCTATTGGATCTTTTGTAGATCTTGTAAGAAATCCAGAACGTATATTATATAATAACTAAGTAGATAATATAATACTTATTGAACAATTTAATTTCTAATATATATATATATATATATATATATATATATATATATATATATATATATATATATATATATATATATATATAATTATTTGTATAAAAAAATATTACTACAAAATTATATTTTGTTAATAGTATGTAAAAAATGAATCAAAGAATTTTTTTATAAATAAAATAATAAATATTTAAATTAAAAATATAAAAATATTCATAATTTGTTAATATTAGTTAGGGTGGCAAACGGGTCCGGCTCGTTAGGCATTTCTGTTTTGCCTGCACTTTAGTGAGGGGCGGACCTAGGAATTAAGCCATCACCCTTTAATGTGTCTTCCCCGCCCTATTTTTTTCGCGGGTTTTTGCGGGCACAAACATTTGCATTTTTAAGGCTTAAAAGGTGCAGTACCCGCAAACTTTCCCCTCCCTGCCCTCATTTTTTATTTGCGGAGCAAGCCTAGATTTTAGATCCGCATCTTTAACTATGACCATCCCGCCTCGTTTCATTTTTTGCGGACTTTTGTTGGACGGGTCTAAACGGGGTGGACATGCCCGTTTGTCACCCCTAATATTAATTGTATGAAACAATTTAGATATAATTAGTCCCTGGGTCCCTTAAGTTTGAACGAAATTTCTCTTTGGTCCCCGAACTAGAAAATGTTACATAATGATCCTTTAACTTAAGTTCCGTTAAATCATTTGGTCCTTTTCGTTAGTTTGTGTCAAAAAACGTTAGCATTGTGTGACGTGGCATGCCAAGTAAGCAAATTTTTAATTCCGCATCAGCACATGGTTATATTACGTTACATAGGGTTCCATCATCTTCCATTTGCAGCTTCAGTCTTCTTCCATATTTCATCTTCTTTCATTTTCTTCTGCAAATTAGGGTTAAATTCTCTTCTTCCATTTTCCTTCTTCCATCTTCCAATTTCTTCTCTAAATTAGGGTTCAATGTCAAAGATTGCAAGCAATGCTTCAACTTCAAACAACAAGTGTTAACAAGGGGAGAAAATTCTAGGGTTGTAGAAATTACAAAAATCACATTGAAAAGGGTTGTAATTTCTTCAAGTGGTTAGGTGAAGAGTTTGTTGATGAAAAGGATTTGAAGATGGAAAAGGAAAATGGAAGATGAAAGGGATTCTTGTGGTGGTACCTGACTTATTGCTTCTTGTACCTGTCTTGAAACTACTGTTGTTAGTGGCTGTGTTGTTGCTTCTTGATACCATGTCTTAAAATCCATTCTCGCACCATATAAACCAAGCATTTGAAAACGAACTTTGTCAAGGAAAACACACCCTGCTTCATGCATCTGTTTGTATAAATCATATGCTCTCTCAAATTGGCAAGGCTTTCCAAAAGCATTTTGCACGAGAGCAATAACATTAGAATCGGGAAAATGTCCAACCTCTTTCATCTTCTCAAACACTTCAACCACGTGTGCATACTTTCTGTCCCTTGAGAAAATATCAATGATGCACCTAAATATAGATATATCTTTCACCTCTACCATGTCAAAATCCTGTCAGAAAACCTACATAGTGTTGCACCCCAAAATTTGCCCAACCTTTTTTTTATCTTGGCTTTTGTTTCATAGCATTTTGCATTTGCATTTGTGCATAACATTGGTTCTTGACAAGGGAAAAAGTTGTTTTATTTACCACTTCAGTGAGAAGTTTCATGTTCAAGTTCAAGCAAGGGTACATTTGCAAGTCATCAAGAGTTCATCATCATCAGAGTTGGGTCTCAAGGCTCCTTGAGAGGAGAAAGTTGGTGTGTGGGTACCATTTCCTATCTTGAGGATGTGTAGAGGAATATGAGGTTATCTCTTTGAATGATACATGGTTCAAGAGCTCAATGTTTCCCCTAGAGGTTCTCTATGGAGTTTTTTTTATCACAGAATTCATTTGCAAGAGCCTCAGTCAGTGGATAAGATGTTATGGTTTCATCTAGCCAACAAAAAGTCAATTGTGGGTTTGAAAGGGTTTAAGGCTTGGGTCTTGATCTTGGAATCCATGAGAGGTCATCATAATCCATCTCTAATGTCATGGTGAAGCTAGGATAAGAAGATTCAAGAGTTCAAGAAATTACTAAATTAGGGTTGCAGATGATTCTAAGTGTAAAATCCCCTCTTTTAGTCCCTAACTTCAAGGAAAAAATTCACTATGATATAAGTCTTGTCTCATTTTCTATCAAACATGGGACTTGTTCCTCATATTTCAAGATTTCTTTTGAGTACAAGAACGCATCCATTGGATTCATACTTCTCAAGTTATGGTGTCAACAAATTGGTGTCATCAGATGAAGAGAATTTAGAGGCACCCAAAGTCAACTCACTTCCAAGGCATTTTTCACATGGAACCAAGTTCTTCCTCACTTTTCAACAAACATGAAAGTTGTTTCTCATTGTCTTAGATTTCCCAAAAGTGCTAGAACTCATCATTCTCATATATGGTGTAACACCCCCTTCTACACCCCAAATAAATGCATATAAAACAATTAAGCACATACAACTTATCAGAGTAAAAAGGTTTTATAATAAGGTATAAAAGAAGAATGCCACAATTTCACCAACGAAACTCTTTAACATTTTGCTCCATAAAATATGTAACAATTTCGTAGTTTTAGAATTCACATTTCAACATTCAATTTGAGCGGAAAATAACATCATTTGATCAGTTCCAAAATATTAATTCAAATGCACATAAGTCATCCAGATTAATGCATCATATCGGTTAGATTACAAAACCACATCAGCTGATACATCGCAATGTATCACAAAAGAATGACTATACTAGTCTAACTACCCGGTGTTACATATCAGAGCAGCCGACTCAAAAGAATGAAGACTAACTTCACAAAAGGACTCCAGCATCCTAATCTGCAATGCCTCATAGAGCATTATAAAACAGCAGAAGGGTGAGAAATATAACCATAATAATCAAAGCATAAGATTATATATATATATAGGTAGTCATATAACACATATTCACATTTCTCACCACACTTCATTCTCTTAGTCATATATATTACCACACATATATATATACAAACATGGACATCCACAAGCATTTCCACATTATGTATACACTTACAATTTCCACAATCTCATCATTCACACATAAGCATCACTTCATGCATATGTCATATATCAATGTGACTCAACAACTCAATGCAACTCATGCAATGCGGTACCGACTCTCGTTATCTTTTTTCGGTTTTTACATTAAACCGGGTCCACACTTCTAGACCGATAACCCGTTATCTTTTTTTGGTTTTTACATTAAACCGGGTCCACACTTCTAGACCGATAACCCCAAAGGCCCGTCCTCTAAGCCTTCAAACCCACACTTCTAGGTTTGGGACAAGCCACTAGTTTCCACGAAACTAACAGACATTGCCTCTTGACTAAATGATGCATGTACAATCAACCATAACAAATGCACTTAAGACCGACATCTTAATCTCATGCATTTACATAATTCATCACTTCAAGAATTACACAATGATTGCACATACAACATATATCAAACATTTATCAATGTATTCATTTCACACATCATCATATTCAACAACAATGCACACATATCACATATGTTCCCATGCATTCACACCACAATCGCATACATATATGCACTCGCAATTCATTAGACGATACACATACATTTCTCATTGTATTCCCATGTGTCTCTAATTATCACAACAATCAAGATATTCTCATTACAATACCAATCATACAATTATAAGTTATGCACACATATTCAAAATGTTCTCATGCATACTCACTACATAATTGTACACAACAATCAAACATCCACAACCCTAGGATTCACGCCCGAAGGCTACCCACAGCACATGTTATCGTAATAGTTCACATACTCATTCATAACACAGAAGTATAAACGTATGCGAACCCACCAAACAATCCCCATTTGGATAACACAGCAAAGAAAATATACTGTCACATTCGCCTTCATTCGCCTGGCGAACCCTCGCAGCGAACCTTCGCCTGGCCTTCGCCTGGCGAACTCTCTCAGCGAACACTCGCTAGGCTTCGCCTGGCGAGACTTCCCAGCGAGCCCAAGTCAGTAGCTACTGACTTCATTCGCCACCATTCGCCAGCACCTTCGCTGGGCGAACCCTCGCTGCTCAACTTCGCCTGGCGAACCCACCAGCGAAGTCCACTGGGATTTAAATATAATTACTCGCCAGCATTCGCTAGGCTTCGCCTGGCGAAGCTTCGCCTTCGCTCGCCTGGCGAGAGCCAGCGAACCTGCGCAGAACAGAACCCTATTCTGTTCCTCCTCCACAATCCACCATCATCCAACTTCTCACACAACAAAATCAGTACAAACATCATACCCTCATGTTACCCGACTATTCTACGGCATTATTTCCAAGTTCCAACCGATTAAATCATCAATCTACCGATTATTCCAACTTTTTGCCCTAAATGGAAAGTGATGGAAACTCCACTAAAATCCTAACCCAACATACATAACATCATACAATGATCAAATAGAAACATTTCTCACCCTTACCTCGATTAATCGGAGCTTTGATGTTGGTTCTTGATGATTTCCACTTTCCCTCTTCTTCTCTTCTCTTTCTCTCCTTTCTTCTTCTTTCCTCTTTCTTTCCAAATGTTTTTCTATCTTTCTTTTCTTTTCTTTCTCTCTTATATATATTTCCTTCATTTTCCTTCCTTCCAATTTCCTTCTCAATTCTCTATTAATCCCAATTAATAAAAATTTAATTTCCAACATTAATAAAATCCCACTAAATAAATTAATTACTACAATTAATTATTTAATGAAATTTGGGCTGTTACAACTCTCCCCCACTTTAGGAATTTTCGTCCTCGAAAATGTTACCTGATTCAAACAGTTCTGGATAAGACTCCTTCATCCGACTCTCAAGCTCCCAAGTAACATTTCCACCAGCCGGTCCTCCCCAAGCGACCTTTACTAAAGCAATCTCTTTACCTCGAAGCTGCTTCAATTTCCGATCCTCAATCCGCATAGGTGATGCCTCAACAGTCAGGTTATCTTTCACCTGCACATCATCTATTTGGACTACATGAGACGGATCCGCAATGTATTTCCTCAACTGAGATACATGGAATACGTCATGAAGATTAGCAAGCGACGGTGGTAAAGCCACACGATAGGCCACTTCTCCTATCCTTTGCAAAATCTGGTAAGGACCAATGAAACGCGGCGACAACTTGCGTGACTTCAGTGCCCTACCAACACCTGTCATCGGAGTGACTCGAAGAAACACATGATCTCCCTCTTGAAATTCAAGTGCCTTCCTCCTCTTGTCATAATAACTCTTCTGACGACTCTGAGTAATTCTCATCTTCTCTTGAATCATCTTGATCTTATCAGTAGTCTGTTGAACTAACTCGGGTCCAACAACAGAACTCTCTCCGGACTCGAACCAACACAATGGTGTCCTACACCTCCTACCATACAACGCCTCAAATGGTGCCATACCAATACTCGAATGGAAACTGTTGTTGTAGGTGAACTCAATCAAAGGCAAGTAGCTATCCCAAGCTCCTCCTTTTTCCAATACACAAGCTCTCAAAAGATCTTCAAGCGACTGAATCGTCCTCTCCGTCTGACCATCAGTCTGAGGATGATACGCTGAACTCAAACGCAACTTAGTACCCAAAGCACTCTGCAGGCTCTCCCAAAATCTCGAAGTAAACCGCGGATCTCTATCCGAAACAATACTCAGCGGAATACCATGCAGGCACACAATCCTTTCAATATACAACTTAGCCAACTTCTCCAAAGGGTAATCCATACGCATAGGAATAAAGTGAGCAGATTTAGTCAACCTATCCACGATAACCCAAACAGCCTCAAAATTACTCGGCGTCCTCGGCAAACCCGATACAAAATCCATGGAGATACTATCCCATTTCCACTCAGGAATAAACAACGGCTTCATCAAACCCGATGGCTTCTGATGCTCAATCTTCGACTTCTGGCAAGTCAAACAAGAATACACAAATTCCGCAATATCCTTCTTCATACTAGGCCACCAAAATACTTTCCTCAAATCCTGATACATCTTAGTAGCACCCGGATGAATACTCAATCCGCTACGATGTCCTTCCTCAAGGATGCTCTTCTTAAGCTCAACCATGTTCGGAACACAAACTCGATCCCGACATCTCATAATACCATTCTCATCAATCCGAAAATCACCACCTTGGCCTTGGTTGATTAAAGTCAACCGATCAACTAAGCTCAAATCCGATTTCTGTCCTTCTCGAATTTCGTCCAAAATACCACTCGTAAGCTTTAACATACCCAACTTAAATCCAAAAGAAGTCTTCTCACATACCAAACTCAAATCCCGAAATTGCTCGACCAATTCTAACTCTTTCACCATCAATGCCGACATATGCAATGATTTCCGACTCAATGCATCCGCTACTACATTCGCTTTACCCGGATGGTAGTTCAAGCCAAAATCATAATCCTTCAAAAGTTCAAGCCATCTTCTTTGTCTTGCATTCAATTCCTTCTGATCAAAAAGATATCTCAAACTCTTGTGGTCACTAAACACTTCAAATCTTGCGCCAAATAAATAATGCCTCCAAAGTTTCAACACGAACACAACGGCGGCCAACTCTAAGTCATGCGTCGGATAATTCTTCTCATGCACTTTGAGTTGCCTCGAAGCATAAGCCACAACTTGGTTATTCTGCATCAACACACCTCCTAAACCCATCAAAGAAGCATCACAATACACAACGAATGGTTCTTCTGGATTTGGCAGAATCAAAACAGGAGCTGTCGTCAACCTTCGCTTAAGTTCTTGAAAACTCGCTTCACACTTGGCGTCCCAAACAAAGGCTTGACCTTTCCTAGTCAACTGCGTCAACGGCAACGATAACTTAGCGAATCCTTCAATAAACTTCCGATAATAACCGGCTAAACCAAGAAAACTTCTGATCTCAAAAACTGACTTCGGAGTCTCCCATTGCGACACCGCTTCAACTTTCGACGGATCAACCGCAACACCATTACTCGAGATCACATGACCAAGAAAACTAACTTCCTTCAACCAAAATTCACACTTAGAAAGCTTCGCGAACAACTGCTTCTCTCTCAGCACAGATAACACAATCTTCAGATGCTCGGCATGCTCTCCTTCGCTCTTCGAATAAACCAAGATGTCATCGATAAACACCACCACAAACTTATCCAAATAAGGATGGAAAATCCTATTCATGTACTCCATAAATACACCTGGTGCATTAGTCACACCGAATGGCATCACGGAATACTCATAGTGTCCATACCTCGTTCGGAAGGCCGTCTTCTGAATATCCTCAGCTTTCACACGGATCTGATGATACCCAGATCTCAAATCAATCTTGCTGAACACGCTTGCACCAACCAACTGATCCATCAGATCATCAATCCTTGGAAGTGGATACTTATTCTTAATAGTCACCTTGTTCAACTGTCTGTAATCCACACAGAGCCTCATAGAACCCTCTTTCTTCTTAACCAATAACACCGGTGCACCCCACGGTGACACGCTCGGACGAATAAACCTCTTTTCAAGCAAATCCTCAAGTTGACTCTTCAACTCTTTTAACTCTGAGGCCGACATACGATATGGAGCCATCGATATCGGACTAGTTCCAGGAATCAAATCTATTGAAAACTCCACTACTCGCTCCGGCGGTAAATCCTTTATCTCATCAGGGAATACTTCCGGAAAATCTCTAACAATGGGCAAACCATCAATCCCTTCACTCTCACCAGTCCTCAAAGTTGCCATAAGCATAAATACCTTAGCCCCATCTTGCACCGATTCTTTCACTTGTTTCCTCGTCATAAACAATTCCCTTTCAACATCCGAGTCGGGAAAAATAACCGTTTTGTCAAAACAGTTAATATACACACGATTGAATTTTAACCAATTCATTCCAAGAATGACATCCAGTTGATCTAAATGAAGACACACTAAATCAATCCCAAAATCTCTACCGAAAATACTCAACGGGCAATTCAAGCAAACATACGGTGTAGTTACCGAACCCATAGCAGGAGTATCAATAACCATACCGCCACCAATCACAGACAACTCAAGATTTAACCTTCTAACACAATCCAAAGAAATAAAAGAATGCGTAGCTCCGGTATCAATTATAGCGATCAAAGGTGTACCATGAATGAAGCACGTACCTCGGATCAATCGATCGTCGCTAGCAGTCTCAGATCCAGATAGAGCGAACACTTTCCCGCTCCCCTGATTCTTCTTCGGCTTATCGCACTTGGTACTGATGTGCCCTCGCTCACCACAGTTATAGCAAGTAACACCCGCACCGCTTCTACACTCTAGAGCCTTGTGGCCTGGCTTGCCACACTTAAAACACCTCGGTTCAACACTTTTGCACTCCGGAGCACGATGCCCCGCTTCACCACAAGTGTAACACCTAACCGGGGTAGAAACTCCCCCACTTGGCTTCTTGCCAAAACCAACCTTTTGTTTCCCCTTATCAGCAGGAGTTACGTAAGGTTTTCCTCTGAATTGTCCCTTTCCTTTCTTGTCACTTAGACTTTTGTAGTGGCTGGACCTAGCCCTACTGTCTTCGTCATAAATTCTGCTCTTGTTAACCAACTCAGAAAACCGCCTGATCTCCTGATATCCAATAGCTTGTCTAATCTCGGGTCTCAAACCGTTCACAAACTTGAGGCACTTAGACCTCTCAGCATTACCAGTATTATAGTGAGGACAAAATTTGATCAACTCCTCAAATTTCGCCGCATACTCAGCAACCGTCGAATTACCTTGCTTCAACTCAAGAAATTCGATCTCTTTCTTCCCCCGCACATCCTCTGGAAAATACTTCTCCAGAAAGGTTTCTCTAAACAAATCCCAAGTAATCACAATATCATCTTCCTCAAATCTTTGGCGAGTATTACCCCACCAATCTTCAGCTTCTTCTTCGAGCATATGAGTCCCAAACTGCACCTTCTGTGCATCCGAGCAATTCATAACTCGAAAAATCTTTTCCACGTCTTTCAACCAAATTTGTGCCTTGTCCGGTTCATGAGTCCCCTTGAAGACCGGAGGGTTATTCTTTTGGAATTTCCCCAAAGCACGGAATCCATCATCATCATGATTCCTCTCATTCACATTGGCCGGAGGATTCTGCCCAATTGCCCCCGCCAATCTCGTCAATGCCTCCGCAATCGCTTCGTCGTTCCTTCCTGCAACCATCTTACTAATTCCAGCAACAGAACCACGTAAGAACAACCAATATTGATAATGCAACACACGCATATCAATAACACACAGGAAAAAAAAACACTCTAACAACTTGGCCGGACGGACCGACCTGCTCTGATACCACTATTGTAACACCCCCTTCTACACCCCAAATAAATGCATATAAAACAATTAAGCACATACAACTTATCAGAGTAAAAAGGTTTTATAATAAGGTATAAAAGAAGAATGCCACAATTTCACCAACGAAACTCTTTAACATTTTGCTCCATAAAATATGTAACAATTTCGTAGTTTTAGAATTCACATTTCAACATTCAATTTGAGCGGAAAATAACATCATTTGATCAGTTCCAAAATATTAATTCAAATGCACATAAGTCATCCAGATTAATGCATCATATCGGTTAGATTACAAAACCACATCAGCTGATACATCGCAATGTATCACAAAAGAATGACTATACTAGTCTAACTACCCGGTGTTACATATCAGAGCAGCCGACTCAAAAGAATGAAGACTAACTTCACAAAAGGACTCCAGCATCCTAATCTGCAATGCCTCATAGAGCATTATAAAACAGCAGAAGGGTGAGAAATATAACCATAATAATCAAAGCATAAGATTATATATATATATAGGTAGTCATATAACACATATTCACATTTCTCACCACACTTCCTTCTCTTAGTCATATATATTACCACACATATATATATACAAACATGGACATCCACAAGCATTTCCACATTATGTATACACTTACAATTTCCACAATCTCATCATTCACACATAAGCATCACTTCATGCATATGTCATATATCAATGTGACTCAACAACTCAATGCAACTCATGCAATGCGGTACCGACTCTCGTTATCTTTTTTCGGTTTTTACATTAAACCGGGTCCACACTTCTAGACCGATAACCCGTTATCTTTTTTCGGTTTTTACATTAAACCGGGTCCACACTTCTAGACCGATAACCCCAAAGGCCCGTCCTCTAAGCCTTCAAACCCACACTTCTAGGTTTGGGACAAGCCACTAGTTTCCACGAAACTAACAGACATTGCCTCTTGACTAAATGATGCATGTACAATCAACCATAACAAATGCACTTAAGACCGACATCTTAATCTCATGCATTTACATAATTCATCACTTCAAGAATTACACAATGATTGCACATACAACATATATCAAACATTTATCAATGTATTCATTTCACACATCATCATATTCAACAACAATGCACACATATCACATATGTTCCCATGCATTCACACCACAATCGCATACATATATGCACTCGCAATTCATTAGACGATACACATACATTTCTCATTGTATTCCCATGTGTCTCTAATTATCACAACAATCAAGATATTCTCATTACAATACCAATCATACAATTATAAGTTATGCACACATATTCAAAATGTTCTCATGCATACTCACTACATAATTGTACACAACAATCAAACATCCACAACCCTAGGATTCACGCCCGAAGGCTACCCACAGCACATGTTATCGTAATAGTTCACATACTCATTCATAACACAGAAGTATAAACGTATGCGAACCCACCAAACAATCCCCATTTGGATAACACAGCAAAGAAAATATACTGTCACATTCGCCTTCATTCGCCTGGCGAACCCTCGCAGCGAACCTTCGCCTGGCCTTCGCCTGGCGAACTCTCTCAGCGAACACTCGCTAGGCTTCGCCTGGCGAGACTTCCCAGCGAGCCCAAGTCAGTAGCTACTGACTTCATTCACCACCATTCGCCAGCACCTTCGCTGGGCGAACCCTCGCTGCTCAACTTCGCCTGGCGAACCCACCAGCGAAGTCCACTGGGATTTAAATATAATTACTCGCCAGCATTCGCTAGGCTTCGCCTGGCGAAGCTTCGCCTTCGCTCGCCTGGCGAGAGCCAGCGAACCTGCGCAGAACAAAACCCTATTTTGTTCCTCCTCCACAATCCACCATCATCCAACTTCTCACACAACAAAATCAGTACAAACATCATACCCTAATGTTACCCGACTATTCTACGGCATTATTTCCAAGTTCCAACCGATTAAATCATCAATCTACCGATTATTCCAACTTTTTGCCCTAAATGGAAAGTGATGGAAACTCCACTAAAACCCTAACCCAACATACATAACATCATACAATGATCAAATAGAAACATTTCTCACCCTTACCTCGATTAATCGGAGCTTTGATGTTGGTTCTTGATGATTTCCACTTTCCCTCTTCTTCTCTTCTCTTTCTCTCCTTTCTTCTTCTTTCCTCTTTCTTTCCAAATGTTTTTCTATCTTTCTTTTCTTTTCTTTCTCTCTTATATATATTTCCTTCATTTTCCTTCCTTCCAATTTCCTTCTCAATTCTCTATTAATCCCAATTAATAAAAATTTAATTTCCAACATTAATAAAATCCCACTAAATAAATTAATTACTACAATTAATTATTTAATGAAATTTGGGCTGTTACATATGGAGCTCAAGTTATGGCTTTCTCAAGTCAAGGGTATTTTTGGAAACCAAGTTTTAGGTCATTCACTTCAAGGACCAATTTCATGAACTTCAAGACCTCTAATCCAATTCCTTGCCACATGAAAGTTGTGTAAAATGACTTTAACTTCATCATGACCTCAAAATCTATGGCATTTTATGAATTATGAGACCATTTAAGCCATGATGAACATGAAACTTGAACATTTGGACCTAGAATGAATTTCTTCCAATTCAAGTTACTAAATGAAGTTAATTTTGAATTTTTGACACCATATCATCATCATATAATGGCCATGCCTATCCTTACCCAATTTTAGTAAGCACAATTCCATATTTCAAGTCACTTTTTAAATTTCATGCCATAAGAAGTAATTGTCCAAAACCTTCCACCAACTCATTTTCAATTCTCCAAATGACCATTATTCTTTTTCTCACCCTCACCTGGTCAGCAAGAGTGAATGGAATAAGTCACATAGCTCCATAACCCGTGTGTACACCCATGAAAATATTTTTGGAAAACTTTGAAAATTAAACAAATCACACATTATGGGCCTGCATGGACAAGTCTAGGCCTTCATATTTAATCCATAAAGCAAACCCTAATGATTAGAATTGGAGTTAGCTGCATGAGAGGAGAGTTTCCATCAAAGATACATAAATTTTATCTTTCTTCGAATTTGAATTTTTACTGGGTTTCCATCCAATCTCTTGCTCATTTCATCATCACTGAAGCATAAGGAAGAGGTTAGGAGCTTCAGAGTGAAGCTTGCACAAGGATTGAAGGGCCAACGAAGCAGCTCCGTTAGGTAAATTTCCACTCTCTGAAACTTCCATTTTAGACTTGCATTTAGGTTCATAATTGGTGCATTTGAAGTCCTACCTCGTGTAGGCATTGTCTGAATCATTTTCATGGTTGTTTGGTTGAATTTCAGTTTGAGCATTAAACTTTCGTGGTTTGTTTTCACCTTGTTCTAAGGACCTTTTTCAAAAACTAAGGGTAGAATCTTAACCTATGTGAAAAGAGCTTTAAAATGGTACAAGAGGTTTTCATTTTTATCACGATTTGCAGACTCCACCGGTGAAGCTCACCGGGGAAGACGACTGGAGCTAGGGGTCCGGCGTATGAGGTTTGAGCTGAGGTGTCCCTGAGGTGGCACTCTGACTTGCACATGTGGGAGGTTGACTCTGAGCTGGCTTGCCACTCAAATTAATGAAACGATTCATTTCATTTAGTTGAGTCTGATTTGTGTATTGGGCTTAATGTTTTTTCTTTCCACGCCCCCCACTTGTTGAGGCCTAAACGTGTTTTCACATGGTTTCAGTTCAAACCCAGAATGCTAATACACCTCCTTTCCATTTCTATTTTCCTTTTTTATTTCTTTTTTCATGTATTTTCATTTTAATCCATTTTAAAATAGTTTTAAACTTTACAAAAAAATCCAAAAAATATGTTTCTGACATTTTAGGATGTTAGGATATTTTCCATTATTTTTATTTTATTTTTCAATTATGTTTTCTATTTTTAATTGATTTAATATTTGAGGTGTTTTTATGGTTGATACCTTGGTTTTAAGCTTGATCTTTGACCTTGATTAAACACCCCCTTTGACCAATTTTTCTCTCATACTTAGGTAATTGATTGAGGCTTATTTGAGGGCTGGTTTGAGGTCTTGATGATCATCCCTTGATTGTTTTTCATTGGTTTTTATTTGTCCCTCGATGCTTGCTCGATAAGTTGGACATGTTGTCTTGAATGACACAATTGGTGATGCCTTGATGCATTTCTTGCCATGACCTTTTGCACACTGATTTTGGATTGGTTCAACTTGAGTTTGGTATTTTCTTTAGATTTTATTTGAGCTTGATTTTATTTTTGGTGGATGCCTCAAATTCAAAGTATTTTAACTATGTGTATGCATGCAATCTTTGACCTAGTTTTGGGATATGATCTTGTGTGATCCCTTAAAGACCTCTTGAGCCTTGTTAGCTTTTGTTAACATGCTTGAGGTGTTGCCTTGCATGATTATAGGTCCTTTGGATGTGTACCTTGCCCCACAAGTCTCATTTGGTCATGTCCTTCCACTCAAGTTTGAAGTGTGAGATGTTTGCATGGACTTTGGTCCTTCAATTTGATTTGATCATTCTTGTGTTTGCTTGATGTCTTGATTTTGAATTTAAGGCATGTCACTTGAGTTCACTTCTGACCTAGATGGTTATGTGCTTTTTCATGATGCTTTGGTAATGTTTGTTTCACTTTGAGGATGTTGTGAACAATTGAACTTCTTTTGAGTTGTTTGAGTGCTTTTCTTTATTTGATCATGAGTGAGTGTTTGGTTGAAATGTTCATGGTGTGGTTGCTGCCCCATTCTCTTTCTCCCCTCACTTCTTGGATTTTAGTCCTTTGCTTAGCACCTTTCTTCTTATGATGATTGATGGCATTTGATTGTAAGAGCTTGCTTCTCTCATTTCCTCTCATCTTTCTTGGCTTGTTTAAGTCTTCTCTCTTGTTGATTTGAGTGTGACTTGTGTTTGTCCTTGATGATTGCTTCATGATTGCATATTTTGTTTGCTTTTGCATATTTCTTTTCATCTTGCATAGACTTGTTTAAGTCTTTTCTTTATTTTCATCTGTGATTGATTATGCATTGTGTTTACTTGTGCTTGTTCACATGATCCCTTAGGATTCCTAGTCCCTCTGTTTAAGATGGGAGTAGGAGAGACATTAGGCTTTCAATCATTTGCATGATAACATTAGGTAGTTCCCTTCTATCTCAACTTTAGGACCACTTTGCATGACAACATTAGGGTTCTCAGTTCCCTTTAGAGTCCTTGTGTCTTCTCTTCTCATCTCAAAACTTTTTTAATACACCTAATAAAGGATAACAAGTGTTGTACGTTACGAGCTTTAAGTACATGAGGAATGATAAGTGGGGATGTCTCTCTTCATATTATGTAGAGTGTTTAGCGTATGCCCTTTGGGCGATATGCGACACATTCGCTCTTATGTCATAATCTTTAATGCAACATGAGTTTCAAACTAACTCAGTTCACTTCTTCTAAAAAACACAAAACCAAATTCAAACTTTTTCATCCTTCGGGATTGTCTTCAAACCTCATTTTCAGAAAGAGTGCGTTATGTTTCCGTTCTACTACAAACAGGCATTGTCCCTAACTGCTAGAATGGAGATTTAACATTGCTCATAAAACTCTTAACCCACATTTTTCTCGTAGTTGCGCAAACTACGTTTTCTCTGATTTCTCATACCAGATGAGGATACGTAGGTACAAGACGATGATGTCTTGGCGAGCAACCTTCCCTTTATCACCCGTAGTTTCCCGAACTACATTGACTATGACTTTCCCATTGCACGAGGGAATACATAGGCATATGGAGGCGATGTCCTATCGAGTTTGTTCTTTCCGTTTCCCCCTGTTTAGCAGTAGCATTAGATAGTTTTCACCCATAGATTAGACAACAAGCGTGGATTCCGTTGAGTACAATGGATGTGAGGGGTGCTCATACCTTCCCCTTGCGTAACCGACTCCCGAACCCAAGATTTGGTTATGATGACCTTGCATTTTCCGTTTCTTCAGGTTTTCTTCGATCGTTTCCTTTCCCTCTCTTTAGGATAAATAACGTTCAGTGGCGACTCTTCTGTCTGTTTGTCGGCCCTTTTTCGCAGTTGCGACACATAGTTGTCTCTCTAGAAACATTATCCTGTTACTTGAGCTCATTAAGTAGCCTTTTTCCATGAGCAACTCATCCAGCTTTCTGATACGCAACAACCATTGTCTGATATAGAACCTCATCAACTTTAACTCCAGAAGTCCTTAACTTGTGAGACAGCATGGCTGCCCTGTCCAATTTCCCAACCTTTTCCCATATAGATATTATGGTTGAATAAGTGATGGCATTTCTCATCTTTGTCAACATAAATTGCAAGAAGCGTCGGGTAACTAAAAGTATTTGGACGAACACCATTCTCCCTTATCTCTTGAAGAAGAAGACGAGCTCACTGGAAGAGCTTAGCCTTACCATACAAAACAAGGTCACCAGAAACTATGTCATTTTCCATCTATTGCAACCAATAGAAAGAGGAATCAAACAAACCTTATTTACCAAAATATGTAATAAGTGTGGAGTAAGTGTATTTATCAGGGGAAAGACCCTTTTGACATATTTCATCGAACAGTCCGTGTGCAAAGAGTTGTTTAACGTTGTGGGTTTGTCTGATTGAGGTTAAGAGTTCCTTCATGTCAACGTTGCGGTCTAGATAAGGGGATTCGTGTGGTTGTTGTTGTTGGGTTTTGGTACGACGTTGTTGTTTGTTGGGGTTGGAGAATGTTGTTGTTTGTTGAGGTTGGAGAATAGAGGACGAGGTGTTCGGGTCCAAACATGTTTGGGTGTGGTTGATGCAGATACGTTGGAGATAGTGGTTGTGGGGATTGGGGTTGGGAGGGTAATGATGGTGGTTTTGAGAGAGAAACAAGGGAATGAACAGGAGGAGGAAGAAGAAGAAGTGAGAAAGGTTGATGAACATGTCGCATAGGATGAGATTGTGCACATGGTAGGTGATTTTGAATTCAATGGAGGACTGAGCTTTCATCCAACAATGTTCTTATGTCCTAATTAGTTTTATCTTCTTTAAATGGATGTTAAGTGTAATATAAATTTCACCTCATCCATTAAAATAAATACAGAAATTCCACCTCAGCCATTTATAGTCCAGCAATACAGATTTTAACGTTTTTTAAACAAAAACTAATAGAAATGACTAAAATATGTAACGAAATATAAGTTAGTGGATCATAATGTAACGATTTTTTTAGAGGACCAAACCGAAACACTAACTAAAGTTAAGGGACTAAAAGAGATATTAAGCCAACAATTTATAACTTGATATACAAATTTTTTAAAGGGAAGCTTTAACATTAATCGTTTCAAAATGTTTTAGATATTTTATACGAATTAAAAAACATAATTAATATGTACGAAAAAGAGGCATCATGTATTATTTTACAATATTGTTTTCATTTATTACTCAAAAAAAATGTAAAGAGTATATTAAAATGTTTTTAAAAGGAAAGCTTTAACATTAATCGTTTTAAAATGTTTTAGATATTTTATATGAATTAAAAAACATAATTAATATGTACGAAAAAGAGGCATCATGTATTATTTTACATTGTTTTCATTTATTACTCAAAAAAAATGTAAAGAGTATATTAAAAAAACATAATGTATTAAAATTATAAAATAACTTATAATTATAAAATAACTTATAATTTTACGATTTAACCGCGTTAAATTGTTTTGTTAAAGTAAACTTCATAACAATTTTATCAAATATAATTTGTACTAGTCCTATAATTAAGTAGTAGTCCAAATAAATATTCTAAAATTTTAAGATGTCATGAATAACTCTCTCAAGGGAACTACATCAAATCAATGTTAATTAAAGAATCCTGATCAGCATTTGATGAGCATACAACATGCACCATAAATTATGGTTGACGTTCACAGTGAATATTTTAAGGTAAAAAACATGTTGTACCGTGGTGTGTATGTATTGGGTAAAAGTGTGACAAACATTAATAATTGGGTGAGAAATTGGGCTTCTTTGATTGATTGTTCCTAGAACTCACCAACTGTTTTTGACTTAAATAGGATGCCTGTCTCGATGCTTCAACACGCTTTCTCAAGGTTTAATTTATGACACTATAATTCATATTAACATTGCCACATTACTTATTCATTTTTGTAGTATCAACCTTTTTTGTGGTCCTGACCCACTCTTTCTAAGGGGAAAAAAAAAAAATACTATAACTGGTCCTCATTTTCACTTGATTAATGAGACTACAGACATCCTTGACCTTATCCTCATTTTCACTTGATCAACGAGACTACAAACATCCTTCTGTGTTTATATAGCTAGACTGTTAAGACATAAAGATATGTAATCTTGTAAATAAGTTCAGGTGATAGTTGTAAAAAAAAATTATTAAATTTATATATATTTTTTTAATTTTTAAATTTTAAATTTGGTATTTTATTTTGAATTGGATTTTTTTTTTATAGTTAAATAAATTTTTGATCCTCATAAATATATTAATTTTCGTTTTAAGTCTTTTTAAAAAATTTCTTTAAGTAATCGCTCCTTCAAAAATTTTCATCCATACAATTAGTATCTGACATTGAATGCTACTAATGAATGCTTACAAACAGTACATGTGGATTAAAAAATATTTTTCTATTTACATGAATGATAGTGTGGAAAATGAAACAAGTTAAAACAGGTTGAAACGTTATGCATTTTCATTTGACCTAACCTAATACCTTTGTTCATCTTTGTCTTCTTCGTTCATCTTCTCAAAGCTTCATTTTTTTTTCATCTTCTTCGTCCATCTTTTTTGCCAAAGCTTTGTTCGCTTTCACTAAACTCTCGTTATTTTTTGTCTATTTTATTCTTATTACCATAAAAGCTTCGTTCTAATCTAACCTAATGTCGTCTGCCTCTGTAAAATCGCGAATTGGAAAGTTTTGTAGGTGTCGGGTTCATATGGTTTCGTACCAATGTAAGAATAGACCTAATAAAAGAAGGTTGTTTCGGAGATGTCCCTATTGAAAGAGAGTTGATACGTTTGATTTGTTCATATGGGATTAAGACATTTGAGCAATATCTAAAAATGAAGATTGAATCATGACGAACTCAGAACTGGAAGCTATGACATCTATGGGCTATATGAAGACCTTGTATGAAGAATTAAGGAAGAAGAACAAGAATTTGAAAACCAAATTAAAAGCAGAGAAATTTCATGGAAATTTAAAGATGTTGTATTTTGCAATGTCTTTTATGATTAACGTGTATTTGGTTTTGAAATGTAATTGTTAAGATATGAGTTGTATTTTGGGTTTTCTTTGAGTTTGAAATGTAATTGTTAAGATATGAGTTGTATTTTGGGTTTGTTTTGTTAATAGAAGGTGTTGAAATAGTTTGTGTTAATTTGCATACGACAATCCAATTTACAAGCACAATTTTCATTAGACAGCCCAATTCACATTACATAATTTGCAAACAACATTGAACTAATCCGAAATGTTAATATTTTGACAGTACATGATGTTACACAATTTGGCACATTTTCCACAAATTGGCAGAAATTCATGACAATTGACAACACATAATTACCATATGAAATAACAAAAAACCTTGATGACCGTAATTGTCAAGATTGATGTTCCAAACAACAAATTCACCATAATACATAAGTTTGATGTTCAAAACAAAATAGTGCCTAAGTTTTATATTACATACTATTGGTGTTCCAAACAAAATAGTAAATAAGTTTCATATTACATAAGATTGATGTCATAATCAAAAGAGTACATAAGTTTCATATTATAGAAGTTCCAAAAAAACAACATATTTCATAACATAAACTCACTGAGTCAAGCTGATTTAGATGTCATTCCAAGTCTTCTTCCTCCTAGTACTACCAAAATTTATATCTTTCTCATGAATCACAAGTGGATCCTCTGCATGCTTCCCAGGTCCCACAATATTACATGTTTTCAGAGTCCTATGTCTATCACTCTTTCTTTTTGGAATTTCAACATGCTTGGCCTTTTCTTTTGGTAGTATCAAACTTTTCTCTTGGTAGTATCAAACTTTTCACTTGTTATGACAATATAGTGTTACTAAACTAATTAACATAAAACATCAAAAGTTGGTATCAGTTGGTAACTTACACGATCACTAATATTTGGCTTGTATGTAAATGCTTGGCCTTTTTTCATGTTGGTATCAATTGGCATTGGTTTGACAGTAGACTTAGGCAATTTTGTTTTTGGACCAATGAAAGTTCTGACTATAGACTTAGCCACGTTTGGTTTTACACCAATGAATATTCTGACAGTAGGCTTAGTCTAGACAGACTACTATGTAGGAGCATGTGATGCATGAGTAGTATAAAAAATAATTGGGTTAACATTAGCGGGTTGTTTGGTAGGAACATGTGGTTTTGCAAGACTAGTATCAACACTAAGTAGTTCAATGTCTAGTATGTCTTCATCATTCAAAAATGATAACAATTCATCAGGATGTATCCCACAATACATTCGTATTGCTTCATCCGAACATATAGAAACCTGTGTTGCATGAGTTATATTAGGTTGAGCATGTTATGCATGACCTTGAAAAAGAGTCATATTAGATTGAGCATGTTGCGCATGATTCTGTGCATGAGTCTTTTTCTTTTTACTTGGGCTTCTCTTTTTGGAACTCCCTTTTGGCTACCCTGCAACTAATGCAATTTGAGATGAGTCATTGCCAAGCATAAATGATATTTGAAAAGCAATCATGTCAAGAAATAAGTGTTACTAACCCTCTTCTTTGGTCTTGGTTGCACATTTGGATTTTTACACTTGCTAAACTCCTTCTAAAACTTCCATCTTCCTTCATCCTTTTAAAATCCTAATGCTTTCTGTCTATGGAGTAGCATGTCCTCTCACAATTGCTTTTGATAAATTTGTTGATTTCAATGAATTCAGGAAATATGGCCTTTATCTTCTAAGTCATGTTCGATCCCAGAAATGGGAGAATTACTTTAACATTCTCGAAGGACCCATCTATCTTGTTCTCATTAGAGAATTCTAGACAAATGTGTCCCTTTTGTAGCGTAGACAAAATGTTGTGTTCATTAAGTATAAGTTTTTTGGTATTCCTATTTCTATAACTCTAATTTCTAAGGCAATCATGTGCGAGGAGGTTGAGGTTCATATGAACATGTACCCAATAAAAAGTCCATTTTTTTGAATTTTTTTTGGATAAGATCCTTGCTACCAAGAGAAATCTGGCAAGTGTCTTCTCTCTTCTTCCCAAAGTGAAGATCTAGTATCAACTGTTGGTGTCAAACTATCATCCACGAGAAGATGCGTTAAAAACACTCACATATACGGACAAACATCTTATCTTCTTCATCTTCTCGAGGACTAGGGTTAACCTTCCCCTCACAATCTTCAACTTCTTAAGGATGAAGATTATTGCCTCTCACGAGGGAGTATCTTCTCTCATACCTTTTGGAAGAGTTCTTTCTGAACTTTTCCTTCAATGCAGTATTATTGAGGATGTGCAGGAGGTGACGGAGTCCCTGGAGACTCACTGGAGTAAGAAGCTTCAAGCAGCTTATGACCCTCTAGTATTGGACTCTCTCCACTCTAGTTTCTATTTTTTCTGGTTTGGTTTTTTCATTGTCCTCTTGTTTTTTTATCTTCTTTTGTATTACTCTGATCATCAATGAAAAATTATTTTTACTTTTCTGTTGTTCCGCATTTACTTTTTGTCCTTCTTCTGTCTTTTTTATTGATGACAAAGGGGGAGAAAATGAATATGATTTTGATATATCTTGTAGCCATTAATAAACCCAAACATGGTAAAATAAATCTAAACAACAATTGATTTTATCTAAGTCTCATGTTAGGAGGAGCTTACAAACCTCACTCTAAATAAACTTTGAAAAACATGATAAGTACTCAGGGGGAGCTTACAAACCTCACTATGAAGAAACTATCAAATCTATTAAAATATAAAACTCAGGCGGAGCTTACAAACCTATCTCTGATGTTTTATAAAAATGTTTATCCTAGTAAAATATATTCATCAAAATACATGGATTTGTCATCATAAAAAAAAGGGAGATTGTTGTAACAAGTTTGACTCTACAACTATCCTTAAGTTTTAATGATAATAAAGTGCAGAGAAGAATTTTGTACTCTAAATATTTTGCTGAGTATGAAGAAAATAGTAATAGACTCTGAATCTAATGATGTCTATACTTTGAACCAAAGGATAAAAGCATATTTACAATCAAGTCAATTTAGAAGTATGAAGTCAAATTCGATATGTCAAAGTCAATGTTTTTTAACAGAAACCATCCATATAAACTCTAGTAGAGATTATGACTACAAGCTTATGGAAGTTCTAGAACAAAGTTTTCCAGCTTCTAAATATCTCAGAACCCAGTTTTCCAAAGACTCTAATAGTCTCACCAAGTTTTGAAGACATACTCTAAGCTCTACTCAAGCTTCATCAAATTATATTAGAAGCCTCTAAGTAGAAGTTTTGAAACCAAAGGTCAACGACTGATTGATGTGACAGAAGTATAAAGTTGAAATCTACTAATCTACTTTTTCCTACAAAGTATTGTACTTTATACCAAAGAAGTTTTCCACATCCCAACATCCTCACCAACTATCTGCTGGAAGCACCACTCTATTGTTGCATATGAAGTGACCTTCATAAAACGAATACATTGAGGATATTTTAAATTCACCCTCCAACGAATCTATTTGCTTCTATATAAAGAGGTCTTTGAAGATTGAATTAAAAAAATAAAATATAAATGCATGCATTAACTGATTTCCATATCAAAAGCATACAAAAAGAATACGTGGAAAGAAAAAAATAAAAAGTGTTTCTCACACTTATACACTTAGAACAAAAAATCTTTGGATATTTTTTCTAAGTGTAATATTTGGTTTAAACTTATCTATCTGTTTGTTGAAGCATCTTGTAAACACAAAACCTGTTATATTAACTTTGGTTAATTTCCTTGAAAGACTAAGTGTAGTAAGAATTCTCAAAAAGTCATTGACAATTAGTATTTGAGTTGCAAATCCTTGAGAGACTAGGGTATAGTCATAATTCTCAAGAAGTCTTAGAAAATTGGTATTTGAGTTGTATAATCAATTTGATTATTGAATTAAGTCAATTTTGAAGAAGAAATCACTCACGTGAGTAGACTAGAGGTAACTTCGTTAATAGCTAACCAGGATAAAAATACTTGTGTTCTTATCTTTATCATTATCTTTTCTTTTTTATTTACTGGTTGGAAAAACGTTTTAAATCCTGAAACCCAATTTAAACCCATTTTATTGTGTTTCTTGCACGTTTAAAAAGCATGGGAGTTTCTTTCAAAGCTGATGTGGAAGAAGTCAACGAGCAAGAAGTTGAAGATTCTGATGAAAACTTGTTCGACTCTATCGCTTTACTTGCAAAAATTTTTAGCAAAGTAATGAGAAGACTTGACAGATGGTCTAGGAACAATGTCATGACTAATGTGAAGGGAAAAGTTCATGACAATTCAAAAGGTTTCCACTCCCAATGCATGATCAAAAAAGGATACAATCTGAACAAAGGAAAGGGGATAAATGTCATGAATGTGAAGGTTTTAGAAATATATAGAAATACTGTACCAACTTCCTTTGAAAACAAAAGAAGGGATACATTGTAAGTCTTTCAGATGTATAATCTCAAGATGAGAGTGATGAAGATAAGGGCAACAAAGTAATTTCATTCACTGCTCGCCTAAGGAACAAGATAAATGATCAAAACGATTGTGAATCTAGCGATGAATGACTTTTAGATGAAGATGTTGTTGAAGCTTATAGATTATTGTATTTTAAATGGAAAGAAAAGTCTTGTTTCGTGAAAAAAAAACTCAAACATCTATCTTAGAAGAAGAGGTTATGACTACAAGCTCATGGAAGTTTTAGAACAAAGTTTTCCAACTTCTAAATGTCTCCGAGCCCAGTTTTCCAAATACTCTAATAGTCACACCATGTTTTAAAAACATACTCTAAGCTCTACTCAATCTTCATCAAATTATATTAGAAGCCTCTAAGTAGAAGTTTTAAAACCAAAGGTCAATGACTGATTGATGTGACATAAGTACAAAAGTGAAATCTACTTTTTCCTACAATGTACTGTACTATATACCAAAGAAGTTTTCCACGTCCTAAGATCCTAACCAACTATCTGCTGCAAGTGCCACTCTATTGTTGCATATGAAGGGACATTCATAAAACGAATACATTGAGGATATTTCAACTTCATCCTCCAACGAATCTATTTGCTTATATATAAATAGGTCTTTGAAGATTGAACTAAAAAAATAAAATATATATGCATGCATCAACTGAGTTCCATATCAAAAGCATACAAAAAGAAATGTGGAAAGAAAAAAAATAAAAAGTGTTTCTCACACTTAGAACAAAAAATCTTTGGATATTTTTGTTATGTGTAATATTTGGTTTAAACTTATGTATCTGTTTGTTGAAGCATCTTGTAAACACAAAATCTATTATATTAACTTTTGTTAATTTCCTTGAGAGACTAAGTGTAGTAAGAATTGTCAAGAAGTCATTGACAGTTAGTATTTGAGTTGTAAATCCTTGAGAGACTAGAGTATAGTCATAATTCTCAAGAAGTCTTAGAAAATTGGTATTTGAGTTGTATAATCATTTTGATTATTGAATTAAGTCATTTTTGAAGAAGAAATTACTCAGGTGAGTAGACTAGAGGTAACTTTGTTAATAGATAACCAGGATAGAAATAATTATGTTCTTATCTTTATCATTATCTTTTCTTTTTTATTTACTGGGTGGAAAAAAGATTTAAATCCTGAAACCTAATTTAAACCCATTTTATTGTGTTTCTTGCACCTTTAAAAAGCATGGGAGTTTCTTCCAAAGCTGATGTAGAAGAAGTCAAGGAGCAAGAAGTTGAAGATTCTGATGAAAACTTGTCCAACTCTATTGCTTTACTTGCAAAAATGCTTAGCAAAGTAATGAGAAGACTTGACAGACGGTCTAGGAACAATGTCATGACTATGTGAAGGGCAAAGTTCATGACAATTCAAAAGGTTTCAACTCCCAATGCATGATCAAAGAAGGATACAATCTGAATAAAGGAAAGGGGATAAATGTCATGAATGTGAAGGTTTTAGACACATCTAGAAATAGTGTGCCAACTTCCTTTGAAAACAAAAGAAAGGATACATTGTATGTCTTTCAGATGTAGAATCTCAAGATGAGAGTGATGAAGATAAGGGTAAAAAATAAATTTCATTCACTGCTCACCTAAGGAACAAGAGAAATGATCAAAATGATTGTGAATCTAGCGATAAATAACTTTTAGATGAAGATTTTATTGAAGCTTATAAATTTTTGTATGTCAAATGGAAAGAAAAGTCTTGTTTCGTGAAAAATAAATTACCTCAAACAATTATCTTAGATGAAGTGGTTATGACTACAAGCTCATGGAAGTTTTAGAACAAAGTTTTCAAACTTCTAAATATCTCGGAACTCAGTTTTCCAAAGACTCTAATAGTCTCACCATGTTTCGAAGACATGCTCTAAGCTCTACTCAATCTTCATCAAATTATATTAGAAGCCTCTAAGTAGAAGTTTTGAAACCAAAGGTCAACGATTGATTGATGTGACAAAAGTACAAAAGTGAAATCTACTTTTTCCTAAAATGTATTGTACTCTATACCGAAGAAGGTTTCCACGTCCTAACATCCTAACCAACTATCTGCTGCAAGTGCCACTCTATTGTTGCATATGAAGGGACATTCATAAAACGAATACTATGAGGATATTTCAACTTCACCCTCCAATGAATCTATTTTCTTCTATATAAAGAGGTCTTCGAAGATTGAATTAAAAAAATAAAATATATATGTATGCATTAACTGATTTCCGTATCAAAAGCATACAAAAAGAATATGTGGAAAGAAAAAAAAATCAAAAGTGTTTCTCACACATACACTTAGAACAAGAAATCTTTGGATATTTTTGTTAAGTGTAATATTTGGTTTAAACTTATGTATCTGTTTGTTGAAGCATCTTGTAAACACAAAACCTGTTATATTAACTTTGGTTAATTTCCTTGAGAGACTAAGTGTAGTAAGAATTCTCAAAAAGTCATTGGCATTTAGTATTTGAGTTGTAAATCCTTGAGAGACTAGGGTATATTCATAATTCTCAAGAAGTCTTAGAAAATTGGTATTTGAGTTGTATAATCAGTTTGATTATTAAATTAAGTCTTTATTGAAGAAGAAATCACTCGGGTGAGTAGACTAGAGTTAACTTCGTTATTATTGAACCAGGATAAAAATACTTGTGTTCTTATCTTTATCATTATCTTTTACTTTTTATTTATTGGGTGAAAAGAAATTTTAAATCCTGAAACCCAATTTAAACCCATTTTATTGTGTTTCTTGCACCTTCAAAAAGCATGGGAGTTTCTTTCAAAGCTGATGTGGAAGAAGTCAAGGAGCAAGAAGTTGAAGATTCTGATGAAAACTTGTCCAACTCTATTGCTTTACTTGCAAAAATGTTTAGCAAAGTAATGAGAAGACTTGATAGACGGTCTAGGAACAATGTCATGACAATTATGAAGGGAAAATTTCATGAAAATTCAAAAGGTTTCAACTCCCAATGCATGATCAAAGAAGGATACTATCTGAACAAAGGAAAGGGGATAAATGTCATGAATGTGAAGGTTTTAGACACATCTAGAAATACTGTACCAACTTCCTTTGAAAACAAAACAAGGGATACATTGTAAATCAATATGTCGTTCTTTGAAAGAGAAAGACTTTGGAAGATTTAGCGCAATGTTCAACAAATTGGAAATGACTATGTTGTTCTTTGAAGCAATCAAGCAAATGCCTTTGTATAAAAAATTCATGAAAGAGGTAATATGTAAAAAGAGATTAATGGGTGAAGAATCGAAGATCACAACTGAGCAATGTAAGGAAATATCACAAGAAAGGAGAATCCCCATCAAGAGGAAGGATCCTGGACCAGTAGTAATCCCTTGTACTATAAAAGATAGAACTTTTAAGAATGTCCTAATTGATTCAGGTCCTAGTGTGAGTCTCATGCCTTTATCTATTTTCAAAAAGCTAGATATTGGATAAGTGAGCGATACGAGAATAAGCTTGAAGTTTGCCGACCACACAACTAAGAGGGCATATGGACTAGCAGAGGATGTACTGGTGACGATCAATAATTTCACCTTCCCAGTTGATTTTCAAATCATGGATATTCCAAAAGATGAAGAGACTTTGATCATACTTGGCCGGCCATTCTTGCTTACTAGTCGGTGCAATATTGATGTTGAAACAGGTACGCTCACTTTGAAATCTTTTGATGAGGAAATCACTTTAGAAACTTTAGAGTTTAAGATGAGAGGTAAGGAGGAAGATGTTAAACCTTTAGTTGGGATGATCAAAATAAATAAAAAAGGAGAACGATAAAAACCACTTCAAGTTGCTCTTATCTCTGAACCTGACCGATATTCTATTGCGAAAAAGCCAAGAAATAGAGTTTGGAGGGTAAAGTACCCCCCATAACATTGGAGAGTCAACCGTCGAGCCATACGATGTGAAACAAAATGCTGCGTGGGAGGCAACCCATGGATTTTAAGAATTTATGTTTTTCTTTTTGTGGTTAATTTTTTTGTAGGAATAAACGAGAGTTTGCAAGGGAAAACGTGTAAGCAGCAAATAGGTGTTGCATTACCTATCGACCCCTCTGTGAGGATCTCTGTGAGTATATCTCTTCTTATCTTGTTCTTAAACATTGAGGATAATGTTTAGTTCAAGTTTGGGGGAGGTTTTACTATTTTGAATTGTCAATTTAAATACCTTTTTAATTGAGTTCGATAAAAATCACGTCGAATTCGCCCCATATGAAGACCATAAATTTTTTTCTTGTGAATACTATGTGTGTGAGGTAGTCAAGAAAGTATTTAGAGTTTGAGGGAAAAGGAGTTAAAACTAAGGAACTTGGAAAGTTTCGAAATTGAGGTATAATTTGAACACCCTAGGTTCCCCAAAGTAAGAAAACGAGTCCAACGAGTAGATTTATGCCATAGTACTTGGATTTGAGAAGTATTCTCCGATTAGTTCATAATGATAGTCTGGCATGATTAAAAATAATTGCATGTTTAAAGATTGATTGTGAGAATGACTCGTGGCACCAAATTGTTTTTTGAATAATGACGGTAAAGGCAACTAGTCCTTCTAAGTTGGGCAACCCTCACTCGGTTATTTAGCCTAACGGCGGTTGAATCTCTATAGTCGTCCCAAAGTGGACTAATAAACACCAATGAGCGAGAAAAAAAGAATAAAGGTGCCACAGAAAAAGTCTCAATCAAAATTGTACATGTGAAGGAAAGCAATAAAAAATACCTTAATCTGATTATCTGAATGAAAGGGGTAGAAAATCGAAGAAAAGACTTAAGCCTAAAGCATAGTTGGAAAGGTGCCGAAAGAGGGATTTAGGTCCGTGGTTTTACCGCGGTGTGTGTTTATGTAATACCTTCGTTAACGGATGATTACCGAGAGAACTAGTTTTAGCCGATCAGAACAAAGACTCACGTATGAGTATTGACACACCTTACATTCTTAAGTCCTTCACTTGATGTGTTGTTTGATTTGAAAGTTATTTATCCAAGATTTTTGCTTGAGGTCAAGCAATGGTTTAAGTTTGGGAGAGCTTGATCAATTGTTTTTATATGTTATTTTACCATTAGTATTAGTTGATCATTTTTATTGTTTAGTCGCATTGCATTCGTTTTATTGCATTTTACGCGTCGGTTTGGTATTTCCATTGTTTCTAGGTTCAGGTAAGAAATCAAGGAGAATTAGATGCAAAAACCGGGAAAAACAACAAGAATTCGGAAGAGTTATGAAGTGGACCAGGAGCCTGACACGGCCGCCCGTGTCACTTGGCACGGCCCGTGTCAGGAAGTGCTCAGAAAGGAAAAAATTGGTGGAAACCAGGGAGCTGAGACGATCGCCTGTGTCAGCACACCTGGAACATATATAATTCTCGTGCAAATGTAACAGGGAGCCAACACGACCGCCCGTGTCAGCTGACACGGCTTGTGTTGGTTAAAACGCTTCATCTTTTATTTTTCTTGGATTTTGGGCATTTGTGATCCATGAGGGTATTTTGGGTATTTTCCTATTGTTGGGTTGGACCTGAGACTATTTAATACGTGTTTTGAGAAGGAAAAAGGGACCTTTGGACAAAAAAGAATTACACGACCAAGATTAGAGCGATCAAGGATTGGGAAATTGAAGGTTTTCATGAGCGGAAGCAATTGAAGATTAAGGCAACCCTATTATCTTGTAATGTTCAATCTAATTGTTGAATTTGTTTTAAATATTATGAGTAGCTAAACCCATCAATGCTAGGTGGGTTTCCCTGAATTGAATCTGTAATAACCTTGTTTTCTTTGAATTTAGTGATTTCACTGCTTTCTAATCATCGTTGTTATCGTATAATGTTCTTAAGGCTTTTCTTATTTGATAAATAAGGATTTAATTTACGGTTATAACCTTAGGTTTGGAAAAACAATTATTAACGCTTTTATACAATAATACTATAGTAGATATTGCCTAAGAACAGGGATACCCTATAGTAACCGTAATGTTTTAGATAAAATAAATTGCTTGGTATGGTTCCTATACTGCCAAGGAATTGGGGCATAGGGAGAATACCAAAGGATTTTCTGCTAAGGAATTAGAGTCAACTAATCTTTAAAATCGGTAACGATTGAATCGAGTTGTGATTTCTGAAATAAATAATTAAGGTTGTTACGAGGCTTTTCATACACCCTACCCTAGCATGCTCCTCATAACTGTCCAAAACCTTTATTTTACGCTTTTTGCCTTCAGCCTTTTACTTTTACAAATTAAACAAACCAAAACCCCTATAACCTTTTGTTCAATTGTATTATTATAGAACCTGTATTCATACCCGGTTCGCGAGATCGATATTCGGGGAATTTCCCCTTATTACTACATCGGTCAAAATAGTACACTTTCTATTTTACCGGTCAACATCCCAGCATCCTCACCAACTATCTGCTGCAAGCGCCACTCTATTGTTGCATATGAAGTGACCTTCATAAAACAAATACATTGAGGATATTTCAACTTCACCCTCCAACGAATCTATTTACTTCTATATAAAGAGGTCTTCGAAGATTGAATTAAAAAATTAAATATATATGTATGCATTAACTGATTTCCATATGAAAAGCATACAAAAAGAATATGTGGAAAGAAAAAAAAAATAAAAAGTATTTCTCACACTTATACACTTAAAACAAAAAAGCTTTGGATATTTTTGTTAATTGTAATATTTGGTTTAAACTTATTCATCTGTTTGTTGAAGCATCTTGTAAACACTAAATTTGTTATATTAACTTCGGTTAATTTTCTTGAGAGACTAAGTGTAGTAAGAATTCTCAAGAAGTCATTGACATCTAGTATTTGAGTTGTAAATCCTTGAGAGACTAGGGTATAGTCATAATTCTCAAAAAGTCTTAAAAAAAATTGGTATTTGAGTTGTATAATCAGTTTAATTATTGAATTAAGTCATTTTTGAAGAAAAAATCACTCAGGCGAGTAGACTAGAGGTAACTTCCTTAATAGCTAACCTGGATAAAAATACTTGTTTTCTTATCTTTATCATTATCTTTTCTTTTTTGTGTATTAGGTGCAAAAAAGTTTTAAATCCTGAAACCCAATTTAAACCCATTTTATTGTGTTTCTTGCACCTTAAAAAACCATGGGAGTTTCTTTCAAAGTTGAAGTGGAAGAAGACAAGGAGCAAGAAGTTGAACATTCTGATGAAAACTTGTCCAACTCTATTTCTTTACTTGCAAAAATGTTTAGCAAAGTAATGAGAAAACTTGACAGACGGTCAAGGAACAATGTCATGACTATTGTGAAGGGAAAAGTTCATGACAACTCAAAAGGTTTCAACTCTTAATGCATGACCAAAGAAGGATACAATATGAATAAATGCAAGGGGGATAAATGTCATGAATGTGAAGGTTTTAGACACATCCATAAATAATGTACCAACTTCCTTTGAAAACAAAAGGAGGGATACATTGTAACTCTTTCAGATGAAGAATCTCAAGATGAGAGTGATGAAGGTAAAAGTAAAAAGGTGATTTCATTCACTGCTCGCCTAAGGAACAAGACAAATGATCAAAACGATTGTGAATTTAGCAATGAGTAACTTTTAGATGAAGATGTTGTTGAAGTTTATAGATTGTTGTATGTCAAATGGAAAGAAAAGTCTTGTTTCGTAAAAACAGAAAACCTCAAACAACTATCTTACTTCAAGAGAATTCTAACCTCACTAAATTCACTACTGACCTGAGGGAAGAAGTCATTCTTCTGAACTCTAAGATTGATGGAATTACCAAGTCAGTTTGTAAGTTAAATTGTTCGTCTGAGATTCTTGATGCAATCCTTAGTGTAGGACAAATAGCTAGATTTAGGAAGGGCCTTGGTTTTGATTGCATTTCTATGAATGAAGAAAACAAATTTCCCTCCTAAATAGAAGATTGTGGTCCTGTTGACAGTGTCACACCCTAATTTTTGACCTTAAAATTCCACCACCTCATCTGTTTTCTGGCGTGTGTTATTTTACTTTTACACGTGTTTATTAAGACTAACTAGTTAATTCATATGCATTTGATCTTAAATAATATTTCAGGGTACCAGGTGATCTCAATTTCGAAACAAACTAAGAGTTTGTTTCTACTTGTTCTAATTATAATTAGTGTTCTTTGTGTTTTAACAATAATTCTCTTGTAAGCTTTGCTGAGACCAGGTGAACCTCATTCTCGTGTTCAACTAGGGGTGAGCGCAGGTTGTGATCGGATTTGGAGCCAACATTGTTATCTTTGTTGAGAAGTGTTATTAGGGGGGGTGTTTTCCTCAACTGTTCCTCCTTTGCTATTCATCTTCGTCCGGATATTATCCTCAAATACCATTTATTATTCACTAATGAGGAAAGGTCCCACTCTTATTGAAAGGAAAACCATTGAATAAACTTTATTACCATGATCACATTATCTTTATCACAAGGACAAGTACACGTGAACATTCTTCTCTAAACTTCCTACCATTCGACTCAAAGTGACATAAGGATCCTAAGTTACATTTTTTTCAAATTTGGTTACATTCATTTTATAAGAAGATCTTCAAAGCTCCCGGCTTCCGGCATTGTCGTAACCAAGTTTGTGAGAACCTCGTTTGCTCCTAGCAGTAATATCTCAATAGGCTTTGTTTAGCCAGTGGCTCCTCGCGGTAAGTACCAACTATGCACTTGACAGTGTGAAGTTTTTTTTCCATAACAACAGCTCACCACCCTATTCAAGGAAACACAAGGTTTATCAACTATCAACAAACATGATGAAACTTTATCAAGCATAACAACAGTATTCAGAAAAATAGTAACATTTAAAAGTATTCAAATGGGAGGATTGTAGTGACTAACAGTGCTTTCTTTGGCAAAACCATGAGTGCATTTCTAAAATTGGCAAGACCATAATTTTTCTAGTACATACAAGGGTTCCACGCAAGGCAGCCTGTTTTTATAAGGAGCATGATTAATCACTGTTGTTTACAACTTTTTTCCAACAAATTCAAAGGTTAACCAAGAGTGCATTCTAACCAGAAGTGGGCAAAATACCATTGTGAAATGTTTTCATTTTAAACGCTAATTTATCATATAATCCAAGTCATTACACAAGAAGGACACCTCTTTAATTAAGGGCTCTAATTCCCCAAGGTACACTTAGTATTGAAAGAACTCAATTAAAGTTAGGCTTAAAGCTTTAAAGAAGAGTCAAGGAACTCGCTTCAACCGTACAACACTAAAGCTATACAAATATGTCGACAAGGGAAAACACCCTATACAAAACTATGATTCCGTAATAGGTGCATGCATATGAACGATTACATAAACAACATGGAACAACTTGTCGGACAGTTTCCTCATTAGAGTGCTCAACGCCTTAGCAGCAGCGGAATTTTGTCTTTAACTTCAGCAGCCATGTCCTCAACATCAGCAGCGGCACCACAGCTTACGACCTGCTCAGGGCAAAATCAAGAAAACAGACACCACCTGCATCAAATCCCAAACACCATTAACATTGGTTAGGTTCGGAAAGCATGTGTAAATCAGATTCAAGGAAGGCAACATACGCTAAGGTTACGGTCGTTGGCCCCATTTGAAGAACAGTGGTGGTATAAATGGAATCCTGTTGCAAAATTTCAATGAAATACATAAAGAGACGGTAAAGAGACACAACAATGTCATGAATCAAAAGTTGAACATTACATCCAAAACAATAACTAGATTGTTGCTTAGAAGCAAAATTGACGCGGAACTCTTTGAGGAATAAGCGGCTTGGTTATAATCCATTGACAGCAAACGTTGTCTAGTGACGGAGCAACCGGAGTAATCCATGACCGCTACCCCTGCATCTTCCTGTTAACACAATAATCTATTGTCAAGAAATTAAGTTTTGACGTGCTCGGTTGTTCGAGTTCCAGTTTCACTCCTAGCAATATCTGTAGAGAGTAGTGGATGTATCTGTTGCTTACCCTTTCCAAATCAACAAAGCTCAAGCAAGTCGTCAAGGTCACCGAAATACTACCGTTCATGAAGGTCACAACGTCCGAAGAAGCCGCTAAACTCCATGCCGTAATCCCGTCTTCACCACTGCCAAAAAAGGAAAATAAACTCCAGCTGAGTAACACGGCGTAACCCAACATAATCAGTGAAGTAAACGAAAATGGAAGAACATAAGAAGAGATGCCATTAGCAATGGTATCATAAAAGTGAAGCCACGAAAACCTTTTGTATCCTATGATGGAGATTTGACGAAAACAACTCCGAACATATTGACATCGAGTTTCGTCTCGGCACAAATGCTCCTTCGAAGGAATATAAACAGCAACCTCACTTTCATACTTTTCTTTAAGTTTCTCCGAAGCTAATAAATCCTGAGCAATCTACCGTTAAAGCTTCGTTGCACCGCTCCAATCTCATTTCCAGTTCAAACTTACAGGGGAAACAACTGCGTTTAATCAGAATAAGTAGAAAGTACCAAGGCATGACCTTAATGACGACAATAGAAGAGGAAGATGTCAATTGAATCGAGAACGAGGTTCAGATTTTCTTACCAGTCTCGAATGGTCATGAACAGGGTGCCAGAAGTGGTATCTCCACCTTCAAGTTTTCCTGGCACAACTGGAGCCACCGATGCGGATTTGTTCGGGTACTGAGAAGTCAAGTCCACCATTTCAGTTTGCACACGCACTCTGAACAGTTTGTCCTCAGAGATGACTGAATGGATCAGCCACCGCACCTTCAAAGACCTGTAATCGAACAATAAATGTGCAATCACAATTTGAGATCACAGACAGGTTTCTAATACATTCCAAAACAAGTGAGAACAGGTTTCTCTAAGAGTGGAAAGTAATTTACCACATTGGCCACAAGATCAGACATATCAAACGAAGATGGAAAGTACAATAAATCCTGCACCAAAGAGTTGAATCCGCGTGTACCTATAAAAGAGAGAAGAACTAAGATGAACAAAAACGGACTCGGAGTTCACGAACAAATTCTAAACTCAGAAACCCCAAATCCCAAAGAAACCTAAAAAGTAATTTTGCAAAAAAAAAAGGTTAAAGAACTCATCTTCTTTTCGAACCTCCGTCGCCGTCCACCGCGAATCCATCGCCGTCAAAAGTCATCCGCGAGAAACCTCCATCCGCATCCACACATTCAAAGCGCCGCTCGCCTTTGAGAAACGACCCAAATACCTTACTCGCCGCCGCCGATACCACATGGTAATTCTTTCGTTCTAGTTAATTGGAAGCTTTGATTTTGTTCGTGTTTTCTTTCAGGGAGGTTAGCAAACGAAAATGAGGAAGGAGACAACGGAGGAATTTGAAAAGAGCCGACAGAAGAAGGTGAGGAGACCGAGTGATGGCTAGAAGAAGAACGGGAGAAGAATCGACGGCGCGGGGAGGGAAAGTTGGGATTAGGGTTTTATTGTCTTTTTTTAATTTTTTGTTTTGTATTAATTATAATCTAGTGAATATGCACACACACACACATGATCTCACACCCCTCACTAATCATTGAATAACCACTCCGGTAACCTAATTATTAACCCCTTTATCAGTCAGTAAACCGCTAAATTAAATTTAATCACCCCTCTTTTAAATTAATTAATTAACTAATAATCTTTTCTCTAGTCAGTTTTATAAGAAAAGTTAAATAACTGAACCCTTTTTTAACCATTTTAATTAATCACTATATTTTAACTTTATCTTACTTAAAATAATTTGGTAACCTTTTATTAGATAATGATATATTAATTTATAAATAATATAAAACCTCTTCATAATTTAAAACAAATTTTAATAACTATAATTTTAAAATAAACCATTTAATAAAGTAAAATCTATTTCATAATTTTATTTAACTTGAACTTATTTTATAATGATAAAACTTTTCTTCCAAAACTTATTAATCATCCAAATCAAGTTAATCTAATCTAAAACCATAACTAATATATAGTCTTTTTTTCCTAAAATTAATCTCGCTAAATAATAATCAAGTACCTTTTAAAGAAAAATAATAATAATAACAACCTTTTATTTAAATTAACTGTTATTTAATAATAATAATAATAATAATAACTAAAAAATGTTTTAATAAAAAATAAGTCAACTTACAATTTAAATTCATGATTAAAATTAATGTAACATTTCCTTACAAACTAAGTCACCCTTTAATATAATTTCTCTTAAAATTAATCTTCTTAAAACCAATCCAACATTTCTCTTAAAACCCTATAACTAAATCATTTTCTCACTAATCAATCCGTCTAAAATCAATCTCACATCATAAAATATAATCTAATTGTGCACTTCACATACACAATTTGCACTTACACCTTAGCGCTTTCATGCGTCTGTGTATGGTTTATTTTTCGCAATTTATTTCCTGCGATTTAACATTATCGTAATTTACTTTATCGCATCGTATTTCGTCCAAAGGAAAAACCTACACATGAGTCAACACTTGTGTGTAGTGCACATCATTTGCATCATTCTCCCACATGATCCTTGATCCCATTCAAGTTGATCTCTTAGGACAGATCCTACCCTATAGGAGGACCCTTGTCTTTATCTTTACAACATAGAAACAAATAATCAACTCAATTCAAATATTCAAATATTCAAACACATTAGAAAAAGATGCCAAATCATCTTATGCGAGATAGAATCTCCACCCCACATCAATACAATCAATACCCTAGGAACTTTGCCTTAAGAGAGATAGAGGCGTACCTCGTTGATCCCTATCCGAGTACTTGAGCCCTTCTCTTAAGATGATGCAAAGACTATTTTCCTATAATTTGTGGCGGTTAAATCTCTCTTAAAATGATAAGACATCTCTTCTCCTAAAATCAATCAATTAACTACCCTAAACCCGTAGGAACTTTGACCACAGTCAAAGAACTCCTCAAACCCTTTAGGAGAACTACAGATACTCTGATTCCACTCCCGTAAGGATATGTAGGCATAAGATGCGATATCTTATCGAGTATACTTAGAAATAAACCCCTAGGATCTTTAAACCTTTAAGTAGACAAACACTTAGCAATAAACAAAACATAAAACAAGAGGTTCCTGTAGAGTACTACAGAAACTTAGGATGCTAGTACCTTCCCTAAGTTTAACCGACCCCCGAACCTAAAACTCTCTAGCTTGCATTTGCATTGCATTGTGGAAATTTCGATCTTTATCCCTTCCTTTGGACAAATCAAAGTTCGGTTGCAAAATGAATTAAAGATTCAAACTAATTAATAGTTTGGGATCCAAATTTCACCGCGACAGAAATGGCGACTTCACTGGGGAAACTCAGTGGGTTTCCCTACCTTGCTCTACTTGTTTATTGCTTTATATATTTGCTTACTTGTTTATTTGTTTATTCTTTATTTCTTTTGGGCTATTATCCTTGAGTGGTGAGAAAAAGTCCTACACCCGGACTTGAGAGAAATTATGATAGGATGGTGATATATTCGATGAGGCTTATAGGGAGTGAGTCCCGACTAAGTTGATTCGAGAATCCCGCTTAGTTGAGACCCTTTTGAAAATAGTTCGGTTGAACGAGTTTGGTCGTGAAAACTTTTACTACTTTCAATTGGAGTCTATGATACTAAGAACTGTAGTTACCTTTAACCCCACTTTGGCCTTTATTAGAACGTAGTGCGAGGCTATGAGGGAGTAAGTCCCGAAATAGTGCTATGCGATGCTACACTCAAAAGAAGTTCTCTTGAGAATATTATTAATCCCCGAGTTAGTTGGGAAATTGATAACATCCGATAGATGGACTAATGACTTTGGGACCTCCTTAGAACCTTTTTCTGCAAGTACAATCAACCTTTAGTCCAAATACTTTGGGAATGGGTATACCCTTTGCTTCATGCTCGTTGCAAACCTAGGGTATCCCTTGTTTGTTTATCTTTGTGTGTCCTTATGTGCTTACTTGTGTTTGTTGCATCCATATATCATCACATTGCATTAGTTTCATGGAATTCCTAGTTATTTATAACATTATAGAAACCAATAAGGATTACAAAAGAAAATATTTTGGAATATTCTTTTAAGAGCTCTAACTTGGATGTCCTAAGGAAGTTAAGGGCACTGATTGAAGAATCAAGACACTCAAAAGGACAAATACGAGAGGCTTCCCTTATCATGGAGGATCATTAGGAGTCCAAAATACTCTTATTATCGTTGAAGATCCAAAGGATTTCCCCCTTACTTCCAACAAGAATAAAAGAAGAGATGGAGGATTTATTTTCCTCTATCAAAATAATCTTTAGACGTTGATCATGGACAACTTATCTTCAAGAAGATCCAAGTGGAGGAACAAATCAACAAGCACGATGAAGGACTTCCTTAAGACTTTTATTTTTTATTTAGCTATTATGTTAGGACTCTTATAAGAATGTTCCTACGTAATCCGATATCAAAAAAAATAATAAATGAATTTTCTATGGTATTCTGTAATGTTTATAAATACTCGAGTTCCATGAAACTCTGCATTTTGCATCCTGCATTTTTTTTTTTGCATTAGCATCCTTCATTTAACATTTGCATATGCATGTGTCTCTCCTCCGTTGCGTCCTCATCCGGTCTTCTATCTTTGTCTGTCCTGACATCTAGGCCATTCGACCAAGCTTGAAGTATTATTGAAAGATAGCCAAGAGAACAAAGATATGGATTCTATGACTGGCTTCAGAGTAATCCGGTGTTTGATCTTCCCTCCGACGACAATGTTCAACAAGTGAATGTTCCTACGCAACCTCAGCCTTTGCAAGACAACCTGTTTGTCCCAGTTGACAAAAGAGATTCCCAGCTTCCACAGCGTATACCAAATCCTAAGAATGTTCATATTGAGATGATCGAATCAAACACCAGGTGAATTTCATGATGGTATAGTGGGGCATTCGATCGAAGATTACCAAGTTTTCCAGCAGAAGGTTCAAGGAATGATAAATGATGACGTGCTGACTTTCATAAGAGGAAGCCCAGTCTGGGATGGAATACCATCATGCTGACATATGTGAGAACTCCATGAAACCTTAAGAAGGGTTCACCAAACGGTGTTTATTTCATTTCTTCGATTAGAAGCATAATTGGCATGTAAGAACATGTTATTTTTAATAAGTAGTGCAATAAGTGTTTGTCTTGAAGAAATCCATTCGTTTCACTCGTAAAATTTTCTTCATAATTTATAATGCCGACTCTACCCGATCTCTTGATCTGGTAGAGAATTGGAAGGAGGATGATGAAATAAAACGCAGGATCTCTCGTTGTATGCTTTTGAATAAAAACCCTATTGATGATGTGAGGCATTCTTGTTTCAGACTTCCTAAAACACCAGAAATAGTCAACCCTTCTTTTAAGCCTCGAGAGAGGATCTGTCTTCTCTCCCAAACCAAAACCTCGTTTTTAACCTGGGGCAGGGCATCATAAAATGAACATATCTCAAAAATCTTGGGTGGACATAAATATACTTTGACCCTTATCTTTCGTTTTAGAAATCATAAACTAAACCCATATATATAACCCATAAAGTCCTAATTGAAGTAAGGTTTAGTCCGAAAGCATACTCGATGAGATAACGTTTCCTGACTCCTATGAGCTATGCTCAATTTGGCATTGGCATTCTAAATTAATATCCTAACTAGTGATTTTGTCACAAGTTATCGCGATATCTCTTTTCAAAACTTCAAAGGCAAACGCATGTTGCATTAACAGTTTCGAAATTAACACTTCTGACTCGCTAAGCTTGCTTGATATCTTAGAAAGATTATGTGAAGACATCACCGAGTAAAATTTGAAGACTCTGCTAACTTGTGGCAAGTCATTTCCAAGTGGTTTGTTCCGTGCAAATTTGACTTCGCCTAAAGGGTTGTTTTGAAGACTCATTTATAATACTGTCAATCAGGGCACGTTGCGCCAAGATTCGATGAACCTCTCTAAAAGTTTGGAAACATTGGAACATTCCTGACGCCATGTTTTATGTAAAATCCTTTTAGATTGACTTCTTATCATAAACCATATGACTTGGGGCATATGAGAAATGAAGACTATCTTACCCGCTCGCAGCAACTATTATTCAAATGGCGACTACCACGCAGTCTTCAATACAAATCTTCAAAAATTTCACAATATTCTTCATGTCTCCGGTAAACTCTACTCCATACGGTCATGACACTTCTCTTGTGAATCTTCTCGACGCAAGAAATCTCCAGTTGGTAACCTGAGAATTTCCCAGTAATTTGCTCAATCTTCACTTCCCCAATGAAGTGGATACTATTTTAATCCTCAGTGGATCTTCTTCAACTTCACCTTCTTAATGAAGTGGACGTATTTTGCTCCCCAGTGGATCTTTTGCAGCGCCGGTCTTCCCCAGCGAGGCAGGTGTTTATTTCATCCCCTTTGAGTCCGGTTACGACATTTTCAATGACTATGATGATCCAGGATTCCTTATCGAAATGGATATTTATTCCATGAAGTTTCTCCAGTTATTGAGTTTGATCCACCCCTGGTAGATCTTTATCCTCATCTTCAACAAGACATCTATGATTCATCCTAATAATTTCTTCAATCTAAGATCAAAATGTTAGGCCCCAAGTGGAATGTTCTCAATTCCCCAAGAGAACTTGGAAGCCCTGAAGTAAGAGTGTGATCCCATATCCGGTTCTCCACCTATCCCCAATGGTACTTCTATCTTTGAGGATGGGTCAGATATTTGTTTTGGGATGTTCTTTTTATCTCTGTTTGTCCCTTTCTGTTGTCTTGTCAGCATAAGCATATGCATAACATATAGATAGCTAGCATAGCATGTGCATTTTACATCGTTGTGTTTTGCTTGTTCTGTCGCTTTGGCCGTGTTTATTCCTGAGTGTTTGGGCGCGTCTTCTCCTTCCAATTAGAGTTGTTAGCCCTAGGCAGAAAAAGCGCCATACTTCTATTTCCCCACATAGTTCGATCCTCGTGGAAGACGGTTATTTTAGTTGAATACCATCTGAGTTCATACCTCAATGGTTAGGTCTTGTTTGACAGTTTCTCTTTAGTTATTTCCTGAATTGAACTTCGGTTCTCGACAATCACATTTGTGGACATATCCAACTCTTGAATAAGGATTAAGTGTGCATTTATTTTGCACTCGGTTCCCCAAGAAGCTTTTTCTAAAGATCACTATCGAAGACAGATATTTCTCCAACGACATTATCAGATTTCCTCTATAATTTACATCTGGACTGCAAGCACTCTCTTTATTTGAGCAACTCGTTTTGACCAGGGTTCCCTTCAAAACGACAAATAACAGTCTCCTCAAGACAATTTGTTCATCCCCAGTGGATTTACCAAGATTATCAAGTCATCAAAAAGGAATTCCTCTGGAAATCTGTCAGAGAAATGCATCGAAGACATTACAAATATTTCTCTTTATTTGAGAACTTACAAGGATACATATTTTACAGCTACAACAAAGATACTCCTCAGGAATGCATTCCCCAGTGAGTCTATCACACAAGCTTTTACTCCATCAAAGGCATCTCTTCCGAGAAGTTCGATGAAGTTTATTACAATTAGTCTCTCTTTATTTGAGAAGACATATTTTACATGTCAACCGGCTTACATCTTTTGAAGATCCACGTTGAAACTTTACAATCTCTAATACATTTTGATTTTTTTGGTCAGATACCTTGGCTTAGGCTGCCATATGTTTGGTAGTAGGTGATCTCTCCGTCTTTGGGTTATTACCTTTGCTTAGGCTATCATATGTTTGATAGTAGGTAACATACCATCTGTTTTGGTCAGATACCTTAACTTAGGCTGCCAAGATTGGTAGTAGGTCATCTTTCCTTTTGTGTTCACCTTTTCTTAGGCTATCATATGTTTGATAATAGGTAACACGCATCTTTTGGTCGGACACCTTGGCTTAGGCTACTATATGTTTGGTAGTAGGTGATCTCGACATCTTTTGGTTATTACCTCTTCTTATGCTATCATATGTTTGATAGTAGGTAATATATCGTCTTTTGGTCAAACACCTTAGCTTAGGCTGCCATATGTTTGGCAGTAGGTGATCTCTTCTTTTGGTTATTACCTCTTCTTAGGCTATCATATGTTTGATAGTAGGTAATATATCGTCTTTTGGTTAGACGCCTCGGCTTAGGCTACCATATGTTTGGTAGTGGGTGATCTCAACATCTTTTGGTTATTACCTTTGCTTAGGCTATCATACATTTAATAGTAGGTAATACACCTTTCTTTTGGACGGACGCCTTTTCTTAGGCTACCATACGTTTGGTAGTAGGTGACCTCTTCTTTTGGTTATTACCTCTTCTTAGGCTATCATATGTTTGATAGTAGGTAATATATCGTCTTTTGGTCAGGCGCCTCGGCTTAGGCTACCATATGTTTGGTAGTGGGTGATCTCGACATCTTTTGGGTTATACCTTTGCTTAGGCTATCATACATTTGATAGTAGGTAATACACCTTTCTTTTGGACGGACGCCTTTTCTTAGGCTACCATACGTTTGGTAGTAGGTGACCTCTTCTTTTGGTTATTACCTCTTCTTAGGCTATCATATGTTTGATAGTAGGTAATATATCGTCTTTTGGTCAGGTGCCTCGGCTTAGGCTACCATATGTTTGGTAGTGGGTGATCTCGACATCTTTTGGGTTATACCTTTGCTTAGGCTATCATACATTTGATAGTAGGTGATATATCATCTTCTTTTGGTTAAACACCTTGGCTTAGGCTGCCATATGTTTGGTAGTAGGTGATCTCTTGTTTTGGCTATTACCTTGTCTTTGGCTATCATACGTTTGGTAGTAGGTAATATACCGTCCTTTTTGGTCAGATGCCTTGGCTTAGGCTACCGTGTTTGGTAATAGGTCATCTTTCCTTTGTGTTGCCTTTGCTTAAGCTATCATATGTTTGATAGTAGGTAACATGCATTTCTTGTTTCAACCGGATATCTTTGTTTAGGCCACCACACGTTTATAATGGGTTACCCTTCACTTTAAAGATCTCGTTTCACTGTTCAAGCCACTGTACTCCTGGTGGTATTATTATATCTTATCTTCATTTTTGGAGAATCCACAATGTTGATCGTTGTCTCTTCCTGTGGAGTCTCGCTTTGTTAAGTCGGTTCTTCCCATGTGTCGTGTCCAGTTCATCCCCTGTGACATCATCTCTCCACAGAAGCTCTGTCTAGCATTTTCATATCATTGCATATTATTTGCATTCAGTGGCATCTTAGGGCCAAAAATTCGTGCAATGTTTATATTTAAGTCCCCCCTATCTCGTCGAGACGAATATTTCTATCTCCATATCTCCTGATAAAAGTAACTTAAATAGGGGCATCTGTCACACCCTAATTTTTTACCTTAAAATTCCACCTCCTCATCTGTTTTCTGGCGTGTGTTATTTTACTTTTGCACGTGTTTATTAAGACTAACTAGTTTATTCATATGCATTTGATCTTAAATAATATTTCAGGGTACCAGGTGATCTCAATTTCAAAATAAACTAAGAGTTTGTTTCTGCTTGTTCTAATTATAATTAATGCTCTTTGTGTTTTAACAATAATTCTCTTGTAAGCTTTGCTGAGACCAGGTGAACCTCATTCTCGTGTTCAACTAGGGGTGAGCGCAGGTTGTGATCAGATTTGGAGCCAACATTGTTATCTTTGTTGAGAAGTGTTATTAGGGGGGTGTTTTCATCAACCGCGTCTCCTTTGCTATTCATCTTCATCCGGATATTATCCTCAAATACCATTTATTATTCACTAATGAGGAAAGACCCCACTCTTATTGAAAGGAAAACCATTGAATAAACTTTATTACCATGATCACATTATCTTTATCACAAGGACAAGTACACGTGAACATTCTTATCTAAACTTCCTACCATTCGACTCAAAGTGACATAAGGATCCTAAGTTACATTTTTTCGAATTTGGTTACATTCATTTTATAAGAACATCTTCAAAGCTCCCGGCTTCCGGCATTGTCGTAACCAAGTTTGTGAGAACCTCTTTTGCTCCTAGCAGTAATATCTCAATAGGCTTTGTTTATCCAGTGGCTCCTCGCGGCAAGTACCAACTATGCACTTGACAATGTGAAGTTTTTTTTCCATAACAGCAACTCACCACCCTATTCAAGGAAACACAAGGTTTATCAACTATCAACAAACATGATGAAACTTTATCAAGCATGACAACAATATTCAGAAAAATAGTAACATTTAAAAGTATTCAAATGGGAGGATTGTAGTGACCAACGGTGCTTTCTTTGGCAAAAACATGATTGCATTTCTAAAATTGGCAAGACCATAATTTTTCTAGTACATACAAGGGTTCCACGCAAGGCAGCCTGTTTTTATAAGGAGCATGATTAATCACTGTTGTTTACAACTTTTTTCCAACAAATTCAAAGGTTAACCAAGATTGCATTCTAACCAGAAGTGGACAAAATACCATTGTGAAATGTTTTCATTTTAAACGCCAATTTATCATATAATCCAAGTCATTACACAAGAAGGACACCTCCTTAATTAAGGGCTATAATTCCCCAAGGTACACTTAGTATTGAAAGCACTCAATTAAAGTTAGGCTTAAAGCTTTGAAGAAGAGTCAAGGAACTCGCTTCAACCGTACAACACTAAAGCTATACAAATATGTCGACAAGGGAAAACACCCTATACAAAACTATGATTCCGTAATAGGTGCATGCACATGAACGATTACATAAACAACATGGAATAACTTGTCGGACAGTTTCCTCATTATAATGCTCAACGCCTTAGCAGCAGCGGAATTTTGTCTTTAACTTCAGCAGCCATGTCCTCAACATCAGCAGCGGCACCACAGCTTACGACCTACTCAGGGCAAAATTAAGAAAACAGACACCACCTGCATCAAATCCCAAACACCATTAACATTGGTTAGGTTCGGAAAGCATGTGTAAATCAGATTCAAGGAAGGCAACATACGCTAAGGTTACGGTCGTTGGCCCCATTTGAAGAACAGTGGTGGTATAAATGGAATCCTGTTGCAAAATTTCAATGAAATACATAAAGAAACGGTAAAGAGACACAACAATGTCATGAATCAAAAGTTGAACATTACATCTAAAATAATAACTAGATTGTTTCTTAGAAGCGAAACTGACGCGGAACTCCTTGAGGAATAAGCGGCTTGGTTATAATCCATTGACAGCAAACGTTGTCTAGTGACGGAGCAACCAGAGTAATCCATGACCGCTACCCCTGCATCTTCCTGTTAACACAATAATCTATTGTCAAGAAATTAAGTTTTGACGTGCTCGGTTGTTCGAATTCCAGTTTCACTCCTAGCAATATCTGTAGAGAGTAGTGGATGTATCTGTTGCTTACCATTTCCAAATCAACAAAGCTCAAGCAAGTCGTCAAGGTCACCGAAATACTACCGTTCATGAAGGTCACAAAGTCCAAAGAAGCCGCTAAACTCCATGCCGTAATCCCGTCTTCACCACTGCCAAAAAAAGGAAAATAAACTCCAGCTGAGTAACACGGTGTAACCCAATATAATCAGTGAAGTAAACAGAAATGGAAGAACATAAGAAGAGATTCCATTAGCAATGGTATCATAAAAGCGAAGCCACGAAAACCTTTTGTATCCTATGATGGAGATTTGACGACAACAACTCCGAACATATTGACATCGAGTTTCGTCTCGGTACAAATGCTCCTTCGAAGGAATATAAGCAGCAACCTCACTTTCATAATTTTCTTTAAGTTTCTCCGAAGCCAATAAATCCTGAGCAATCTGTCGTCAAAGCTTCTTTGCGCCGCTCCAATCTCATTTCCAGTTCAAACTTACAGGGGAAACAACTGCGTTTAATCATAATAAGTAGAAGGTACCAAGGCATGACCTTAATCACGACAATAGAAGAGGAAGTATCAGTTGAATCGAGAACGAGGTTCAGATTTTCTTACCAGTCTCGAATGGTCATGAATAGGGTGCCAGAAATGGTATCTCCACCTTCAAGTTTTCCTGGCACAACTGGAGCCACCGATGCGGATTTGTTCGGGTACTGAGAAGTCAAGTCCACCATTTCAGTTTGCACACGCACTCTGAACAGTTTGTCCTCAAAGATGACTGAATGGATCAGCCACCGCACCTTCAAAGAACTATAATCGAACAATAAATGTGCAATCACAATTTGAGATCACAGACAAGTGTCTAATACATTCCAAAACAAGTGAGAACAGGTTTCTCTAAGAGTGGAAAGTAATTAACCACATTGGCCACAAGATCAGACATATCAAACGAATATGGAAAGTACAATAAATGTTGCACCAAAGAGTTGAATCCGCGTGTACCTATAAAAGAGAGAAGAACTGAGATGAACAAAAACGGACTCGGAGTTCACGAACAAATTCTAAACTCAGAAACCCCAAATCCCAAAGAAACCTAAAAAGTAATTTTGCAAATAAAAAGGTTAAAGAACTCATCTTCTTTTCGAACCTCCGTCGCCGTCCACCGTGAATCCATCACCGTCAAAAGTCATCCGCGAGAAACCTCCATCAGCATCCACACATTCAAAGCGCCGCTCGCCTTTGAGAAACGACCCAAATACCTTACTCGCCGCCGCCGATACCACATGGTAATTCTTTCGTTCTAATTAATTGGAAGCTTTGATTTTGTTCGTGTTTTCTTTCAGGGAGGTTCGTAAACGAAAATGAGGAAGGAGACGACGGAGGAATTTGAGAAGAGCCGACGAAAGAAGGTGAGGAGCCCGAGTGATGGCTAGAAGAAGAACGGGAGAAGAATCGACGACGCGGGGAGGGAAAGTTGGGATTAGGGTTTATTGTTTTTTTTTAATTTTTTGTTTTGTATTAATAATAATCTAGTGAATATGCACACACACACGATCTCACACCCCTCACTAATCATTGAATAACCACTCCGGTAACCTAATTATTAACCCCTTTATCAGTCACTAAACCGCTAAATTAAATTTAATCACCCCTCTTTTAAATTAATTAATTAACTAATAATCTTTTCTCTAGTCAGTTTTATAAGAAAAGTTAAATAACTGAACCCTTTTTTAACCATTTTAATTAATCACTATATTTTAACTTTATTTTACTTAAAATAATTTGGTAACCTTTTATTAGATAATGATATATTAATTTATAAATAATATAAAACCTCTTCATAATTTAAAACAAATTTTAATAACTATAATTTTAAAATAAACCATTTAATAAAGTAAAATCTATTTCATAATTTTATTTAACTTGAACTTATTTTATAATGATAAAACTTTTTTTCCAATACTTATTTATCATCCAAATCAAGTTAATCTAATCTAAAACCAGAACTAATATATAGTTTTTTTTCCCTAAAATTAATCTCGCTAAATAATAATCAAGTACCTTTTTAAGAAAAAAAATAATAATAACAACCTTTTATTTAAATTAACTGTTATTTAATAATAATAATAATAATAATAATAACTAAAAAATATTTTAATAAAAAATAAGTCAACTTACAATTTAAATTCATGATTAAAATTAATGTAACATTTCCTTACAAACTAAGTCACCCTTTAATATAATTTCTCTTAAAATTAATCTTCTTAAAACCAATCCAACATTTCTCTTAAAACCCTATAACTAAATCATTTTCTCACTAATGAATCCGTCTAAAATCAATCTCACATCGTAAAATACAATCTAACCGTGCATTTCACATACACAATTTGCACTTACACCTTAGCGCTTTCATGCGTCTGTGTATGGTTTATTTTCCGCAATTTATTTCCTGCGATTTAACATTACCGTAATTTACTTTATCGCATCGCATTTCGTCCAAAGGAAAAACCTACACATGAGTCAACACTTGTGTGTAGTGCACATCATTTGCATCATTCTCCCACATGATCCTTGATCCCATTCAAGTCAATCTCTTAGGACAGATCCTACCCCATAGGAGGACCCTTGTCTTTTATCTTTACAACATAGAAACAAACAATCAACTCAATTCAAATATTCAAATATTCAAATATTCAAACACATTAGAGAAAGATGCCAAATCATCTTAAGCAAGATAGAATCTCCACCCCACATCAATACCGTAGGAACTTTTCCTTAAGAGAGATAGAGGCGTACCTCGTCGATCTCTATCCGAGTACTTGAGTCCTTCTCTTAAGATGATGCAAAGACTATTTTCCTACAGTTTGTGGCGGTTAAATCTCTCTTAAAATGATAACACATCTCTTCTCCTAAAATCAATCAATCAACTACCCTAAACCCGTAGGAACTTTGACCACAGTCAAAGAACTCCTCAAACCCTTTAGGGGTACTACAGATACTCTGATTCCACTCCCCTAAGGATATGTAGGCATAAGATGCGATATCTTATCGAGTATACTTAGAAATAAACCCCTAGGGTCTTTAAACCTTTAAGCAGACAAACACTTAGCAATAAACAAAACATAAAACAAGAGGTTCCTGTAGAGTACTACAAAAACTTAGGATGCTAGTACCTTCCCTAAGTTTAACCGACCCCCGAACCTAAAACTCTCTAGCTTGCATTTGCATTGCATTGTGGGAATTTCGATCTTTATCCCTTCCTTTGGACAAATCAAAGTTCGGTTGCAAAATGAATTAAAGATTCAAACTAATTAATAGTTTGGTATCCAAATTTCACCGCGACAGACATACTACTGTAACACCCCAAAATTTTCCTCGTCGTTTTTTGATCAACTGGCTTATGTTTCTCTGCATTTTTTCATTTCTACATATCATGGCATTGGCTCTCGAGACATGGGATCAAGGTGTTTCTATGGCTCAGGGTTCTCTTTTATTGCAAGAGTTTAAATAGCGAGCGTCAGAGGCGTTAGCATTTATTTTTCCCAACAATCGGGTGGCCGATTTTATTTTTATTCAGTAGGTTATTTTCAACACAGGAGACAGGCCATAGGATATCTTAGGCATTCTTACAGTTATAACATAAAATGGTAAGTTTCAGAGGCTTAACAAGGCTCAGAACGGGTGAAAACGGGCAAATGTCCAAGTTTCCCTCCAAATGGCACTACTTTTGAAGTTTTGTGAGTGGTTAACCAATTAACCATTTTACACTAGCAAATGGTTAATCGATTAACTAAAGGAAAATTTGCCCAGTAACGTACATTTACAACAGAAGAAGGATCTAGAATCACTCTAAATTTGGATTAACTTTCAAAATCAATTCAAATTCCCTCCAATTTTCCATTCCTAATCCCATTCCAATTTTCATAACCTTACTCCAAACCATAATTCTACTCCTAAACAAGAGCCTATTTAAATGAATTTGCTCCAAACCTCCACAATAACTCACCATAATTTCCATTTTTCAGATTTCACACTCACTCATTCTTGAGAGTTTGCTCTCAAAATTCTCTCAACTTTTCTACACTCCAAAACCTCCATTAAAGCTCTTTTCACTTGAGTTCTTTGATTCTTCATTGTAATCATTGAATTCTAAAGCTAAACCTCCATCATTCATCTCCATCATCTTCAATTCATCACTTAATTTTTGTTTGGATTTGGATCTGATCTTGGAAGCAAGTTTATAAGTGATTCTTGGATCAATTTTGGCCAGTTCTTCACTTGTATTGCAAGAAAGCTCTCAGATCTTGAAGATTTATTGGATTTCTAGCTTGGATCTATCAATTTGCAGTAGATCAACACTTACCAAAGCAAATCTCATCTTTGAAGGTTGGTCAATTCTAGATCCAATTCTGTTTTGAGCTTATTTGAATAATCACAATGTAGATCTTTAAGTTTTGATTGATTTTGTGGATTTTGATCTTTTTGATTTGTGATCTCAATGCTTGATTAATTTTGATTGATGTTTGATCACTGATTTATGGTGTTAAATTCGTGCATAATTGATTACATGATCATTTGAATGGTTGCACATTGAATTAATTGCTGAAAGTGCTTTTGAATTATTATTTTTCTGTTTCTGGTGCAATGTTAATCGATTAACCAGTTACAGTACAAAACTGGTTAATCGATTAACCAATGCAATTTCTAAAAAGTTTTAGTGGCTAATCAATTAACTAGTTTGCACGGGAAAATGGTTAATCGATTAAGACTGGACCAAAATGTGATTTTTGGTTGTTTTTAAGCATGTTGATTTCTTTCCACCTCTAACCTTCATGGATTGATATGATGCATTTGTGTGGACTGTTCTTGACCTGTTTCATCATGCTTGATTGTTTGATCTCGATTTCTCGATGTGCGACTTTTGGTTTCCGTTTGAACACCGAACATGCTTAAGTTGCTTGACTGATGTGATGATCATATGCTTTGCTTGCTTATATCATGTTAATGATTCATTGTTGATGATCATCTTGCTGGATATTGTGATACATGTTTGCATTTGCTTTCGATTCCATTTGTCGCATGTTTGTTTGATTGCGTAATTGATTTGAAAAGCATGTTTCTCTTGATGGTGCAATATTATTGAACATTGATGTTTGATTGTTGATGCATGTCCATTCTTGCATGATAATTGTTCATTATTGGTTATTTGCTCATACTTGATTGCATTGAACATGCTTGCTGCCCCACTTTTTATAGCTGTTGTATTCTGAATTTGCATGTTGTCTTTGCTATGCTTGCTTGTTACCTACCCTTTTTACACTTACTTTTGTGCTGAATTAGTAGCTGTTGAATGTTGTTGTGCTGCCTTGCTGGATCTTATTGCTGTTTTGTGCAGGAGGCGCTGTTGTAGCTGCTGTTTTTACCTTGTTTTCTTGCTTTTTGCCTTGCCTTTGCATGCTCCCTTAGGATTCCTATTCCAATTTAATTTCCAATTAATTTTGGGATTAGGATAGGCATTAGGAGTGCAATCCAAAAATGATAACAATTAGGCTAGTCCCTTTTAACCTTAACCTTAGGTTCATCTTTTTTATGCTAACATTAGGATAGGTTTTCCATTTCGCATCCCGATCTTAGGACCACTTTGCATGACAACGTTAGGACCGAGTTTCCCTTAGACCTTTTGTGCGTCTTTCTCTCTCGTCATCTCAAAACAATTATAATACACTTAATAAAGACAATGAACATTGTGTGTCACGATCCTTAAGCATATGGAAAATGATGAGTGAGGGGTCTCCTCTCGCTTGTCTAGAGTGTTTAGAGTACGTCCCACTTGGGGGTGATATGCGACGCATTCGTTCCTATATCATAGTCTTTAGTGCAATATGAATCACAAAGCAAACTAATTCACTTCACTAAAACTCACAAACAAACGGAAAACCTTTTTATCCTTCGGGATTTGTGTTTCAAAAATCATTTTCAAAAATAGTACGTTACTTTTCCGTTCTATCGCAAATAGGCGTCGACCCTAATTGCTGGAATGGGAACTTAACGTCACTCATAAAAAACACTTAACCAACCTGTGGTTTCGTAGTTACCCGAACTACATTTGTTTTGATTTCTCATACCAGATGAGGATACGTAGGCACAAGACGAAGATGTCTTGACGAGCAACCTTCCCTCATCACCAATAGTTTTCCGAACCACTTTGACTCTTTACTTTTTCTTTATTCTCATTTTTATTTAGCAGTAGTTTTTAGATAACACACCTTTTGATTAGAAAACAAGCATGGATTCTGTTGAGTACAATGGACGTGAGGGGTGTTCATACCTTCCCCTTGCGTAACCGACTCCCGAACCCACGATTTAGTTGCGATGACCTTGTCTTCTCCCGTTCTTCAAGTTTTCTTTGATTGTTTCCTTTCCCTTTTTGGGATAAATAACATCCGGTGGCGACTCTTCTATTTTTCTGTCGAGTGTTTTTCGCAGTTGCGACAGCTGGCGACTCTACTGGGGATATCTGGTTCCCTATACGAGTAAATCCTAGCGCTTGTCTGTTTCTGTTCTTTGGGTGTTTACTTTTGTGCAGTTATTTGCTTTTATGTACATTATCTGTTGTATATTTTTTACATTTGTATTTTACTGTTGCATATTATATTATGCTGTTGTTGCTGTGTTGTTGGATGGGTTGTTCCATGAGAGATAAGCCAAATACCCAGGCTTGAGTATACACACAACATTAGTGTGGAGAGTAGTGGGATCTTATGTGGCGTTTGGCACGCAATAGCTCACGCAAAATTCACGTCCAAACGATATTTTTCTTTGGAGATACTCTATCCTACGCATCTGGTGCAGTTGAGGGAGTATTGACTTAGAAGAACTAACGACTCTGGAGACTGTTCATTGGGAAGTCAATTGAGACCTCCTTGATTGATCATGATGCCAAACCAGAAACAGTGAACATATCATTGTTTCTCGACCTGAAAGTTCTTGATACTGATGACCTGCATTGGATACCGTACCATCCAAGACTAGAACCCACATGTGGAAGGGATGGGTTTTGCAGAAAACTTTGACCCTCAACCAACCCAGTTTTCTAGTTTTCTTGTCAGAGCGGACTTTTAATCTTGGGTATTTCGGTTTTATATCACCTCGGTGTTCTGGTTTTTTAGGATTTCTTATCAGAGCAGAATTCTGGTTATATTCAATCAACAACACAACAACAATCTTAAGCATTGGATACCTTGACCCCATGTTTGCATCTGCATAATCATCCTGAATTTAACATTGCATGTTTATATATTTTTACAGGTTCTTGTCTCCATTTTGATTCCGGTCCTGGTTTTCTTTAGAGATGAAAATAGATAGGAAAAGGATCATTGTATACAAGTTTCTGGCACCTGAGTTGGGACCTTTATTTGGTATGATATCTATGGCTGATCCTGGAGTTCTTGAAACCTTCAGAAGAGATTATGGGAGGATTTTGAATCTTTTCAGTAAGGTCACAAGCTATGAGCATGGAGCTATTCACGCGCTGCTACAATTTTATGATCCTCTGCTATGATGTTTCACCTTCCCAGATTATGTATTGGTTCCTACTTTAGAGGAGTTTTCTTTTATCTTGGGAGTTCCGGTCTAAGATGGGGTGCTATTCGTTCCTTCATAGGAAGAACCTGATCTTGAGAAGTTTACCGCCGCTCCTTATTTGAGCGCATCTGAGTTGGTTGATCATGTCGTCAGCAGGAATGGAGTTTTTGGCTTTACCCTATTCTTCTTGGTGGATAAAGCCCATAAGTATGTTGTAGAGGGTTGTTGGGTGGTCTTTAATGCTATTCTGGCTCTGTGTGTCTATGGCATTGTGCTTTTTCCTAATGTACCAAATTTTGTTGATATGAATGCCTTTCGTATCTTCCTTTCCAGGAATCTTATACCCACTCTCCTAGGAGACTTGTACCATTCAGTTCACTACAAGAATGAGAAGAGGAGAGGAAAGATTGTTTCTTGTTGTGAACCATTCCTCCATAAGTGGTTTACAAATCATCTTCCTCGTTCTAGAGCTTTTGTGGATTCGAGGAATTCATCTGAATGTTCTAAGAGACTCATGGGTTTGATAGCCAAAGATATTGTCTGGTTTAGTAGAGATCACCTTGGTAAGGAGATTATCTTCAGTTGTGGTAGCTTTCCCAATATGTTGTTGATGGGAAGAAAAAGGGGAATCAACTACAACCCTTCTCTCACTATCAGACAACTTGGGTATGCTTTGAGGGGACCCCCAAAACACGAAGAAGTACAAGAATCTTTGTACTTTACTGGCGTAGCTGACCCTGATATTCTGGCTAGATTCATTGATGCGTGGGGTAAAATCCACAAGAGGGGGAAGCTTTCTTTAGGGAAGAGTGATTTTCAAGCCTACAATCCATATGTGGAATGGATCTAGAAAAGGGTTGAGGATATACTATTGCCTTTCTCTATTGAGGAACCCTTATATCCTTTGTTGATTGAACACCCTACAACAATTGATATCCTGAGGTACAACAAGCTTTGGTCAGAGAAGGAAGAGTTGTGTAAAGAGAATGAAGAGTTGAAAAAGGAGATCAGTCAGTTGAAACATGATAGAGGTGAAGTTGTTTACTTGGCTAAGATGAAGTCATAATCTTTAACCAAGCTGGAGAATGAGCTATCTAAGGTGATCAGGGTGTGAGAGCGGATTAGTCAGGATCTTAATGGTACTGACAATATTTTGAAGTGTAGAAAGAAGGATTTAGACAGAGCGTATCTAGAGATATCCAAATTCAATGAGCAATGAAATGCTACAATAACTGCTAACAAGAATAGGGAAGACCATCTTCATAGCCAGATCGATAAGCTAAAGGCACAACTCAAGGTCAAAGAAAGAGAAGTGATGGTAGAATCATCCCGTAGATGCACAAGTGAGCAGAAACTCCATGAAACTCTATCAGCTGTTGAAGAGCTCAAGATCCGGGCAGATTTGAAGAGACACAGGTTGGAAGATGCCTTTGGTGAAGATGCTTGGGAAGAGTCTTATCATTATCTCAAAGATGTTATACACGGAAGGGAGATCCTCATCAGAGAATTGATTGCCAGACCAGATCATCCGGACACGAAGACGATGCTCAAGGAGGCTCAGATCTGGAGCAAAGAGCATGGTTTTTAGGGAGGATAATCTTCTGATATGTCATAGTAGTTTCTCTTATTTTGTATCTTGATCATCACCAGATCTGTTGGATGGGATCAGTACCTTCTTGTATTCAGATCTTTCTCATTTGTTGATGTGTATTGACTCAACTTTACTTGATATATGAGAAGATTATTGTGGTATTCTTATCCATCTATACTATTCATGTTTATTGAAACTAGAAGCAAGGGGAGATCTCCTAGTAAATACATAGACATGTTTGCATTTTGCATTTTGCATCGCAGGTGTCTGTAGTGGCCTTTTGTTCTTATCTCTGCTTAGTTTTCTTCAGTAACAGAATTGAGGAATTCAGCTTCCATAGATGCTCAACTTGAGGGAATCAACAAAAGGTTATGGATCAGGTTCAGGCTGAGTTGCAGGAAGTCAAGGATCGTATGCCCCAGTTTATGGAGCTTATGCAGAATGTTGCCAACGGACAGGAACAATTGAGGACGTTGGTCCAACCTTTGATAGCAAGGCTTGACGAAGAGAGTGTTTTGCATGGAGGATCTGATGTTATTCCTCCACCTGTAGGTGGTTTTATTCCACAAGGCGCTAATATTCCTACTATTATCATACCTCCTGGCAGAGGTACTGTTAATGAAGTTGGTAATGTAGTTGGTGGAAGTGTGTGCATTGTGCACGGGGCTGCTGGTCCTCAGTGGGAAGATCATTAGGATGATGTATTTTCTATGAGGGATATGGAAGGTTGTTTTGCCTTCTAAGGAGGTTTAAGCTGATCGAGGAGAAGATGAAGTCTTTTGAGAACCAAAATTCTTTAGGGCTCGATATGTCCCATCTTGGTCTAGTTCCAGGGGTTAGAATTCCTCCGAAGTTCAAGGTACCAGATTTTGACAAGTACAAAGGGATGACCTGTCCTAGAGTACATATCCAGGCATATGTTAGATCCCAATTAGATTAGTTATTTGACTTCTTTTTAGTAGTATTTTTAATCATTTTCATCTAATAGTATTTGATTTAGTGGTCAAATTTGTTTACTTTCATTTTGATGTGATCCAAGTGAATGGTGTGTGTAATGTTGCTGTTAGTGTGCAGGATTGACACTAATAAGAGCACCTTGGGAGACAAGACAAAGCAGCTTGGAGAATGTTGCAAATCAAGGCATTCGCCTGGCGAAGCTCAGCGAGTGCCAACGAATGTTCGCCTGGCGAGTGCTGGCGAGCTGGAGAGAATAATTCAGAATTAACTCCCAGACTTAAAAGATAGGAAGTTCTCCAGGAGAAGGTCCCAGCGAAGCTTCGCTACCGTTCACCTGGCGAGGTTGCTGGTGAAGAAGTGGTAGCTTTCCTCATGCAGATTCCAGTAGAAAAACCACTCAAAGTTCGCCTGGCGAGTGAGGCCAGTGAATGTTCGCCTGGCGAGTGATTCGTTCGCCTGGCGAATACACGATACCTCAGAGGGCGGTTTGCTAACCTGAGGCACTTTGAAGTGCCAAGTTATTTTTGGTTCGCCTGGCGAAGGTCATGGTTCGCCTGGCAAATGTGCGCAGACAGCACATCTTTTGTACTTTATTAGTTGCTTTATATAGCCCATACTTTGCACTTTTGATTATTATCATCTTGTAACATTACAATAGAGCTCTAGAACCCTAAAAACATCAGTTCTTCTTCATTTTTGCTGATTTTGTGCAATCAAGGAGAAATGGAATCACATCCTTCATCGATTCTTCGAAGTGGAAGTTCTTCATCTTCTCCATTTTCTTCTACTCCAAGCTACCATGAGAATGATTAGCTAAGTTCATCTTGTTGTCAAGGTTAGATGTAGGTAATCATTTAACTTTGTATGTGTATGGATGATCCTCATTTGTAAACTCTTGGATGATTGATATATGTTGAAAACCTTGTTTCGTTTACAATCTTTTGTGTTGGTTAATGATTGAGAAATATTCTCCAACTCTTGACCTAGGTTTTCATCCTTCTCTTTTCTTGAGCTAGAGATAGTCTTGGATGGTCTTGTTCACTTGAAATGTTAAGCTTTAAAGTTATCATTTTGATAGATTGTGTGAGAGATCAACAATGGATCAAAATGGTAAACATCACAATATGAGTTAGAGATAATCATATTGAGAGGATATTGTGAATGTGTTGATCATTAAAAAGAGTTTATGAAATGTTGATTGGAATTATGCATGCAAAGTGATTACCGAAACCTAACTTTGGCAATCTTTATTCAAACAAACAAACCCTAATTTTTACCGTTGTTTATAACTTTTTATGCAAGATACCAACTTTAAAACCAAACCCCTTTGATATTATAAAACTACGAATTTAACAACTGTCGATCGGCGGCAAAATCTTATATTCCCTGTGGAGACGATAATACAAACCTGACACTTTACCAATGTTCTAACAAAATGGCACCGTTGTCGGGGAATATAAATTGATATTGCAAGCATCGCAATAGTTGCTGAATTTTTAGTTTTGAATCTTCGACTTGTGCTTGTTAATTTGTGTGGTTTAGTGTGCAGCTTCAGCTTCTGTTTATGCTAGGACAGATTCCCGAGGACCAACTCCTTTTCGATCCCGAAATTGAAAGGACTGCGAGAAGATTGAATAGAAAAACAAGACGGAGGAGGCAACTTGCTAAACAAAGACAAGAACAAGGAGGAAGTTCTTCTACTACAACACCACCACCACATTTCACACCAATTATGGCAACACCACCACCTCCACCACCAGTTTCTACTCCATGCACGAACAGTCCAAGACATACGGCTCAGTTTGCGCGGAATCTTCAAAATGGAAGGCAAGCTGAGATGAAAACGAGAATCCTAGCTCTAGTCTATCAAAATCCTTTCACAGGATTAGACCATAAGGATCTGTTCACTCATCTTACAAAATTCTATGAGATTGCGGGTGCAACGGGAGCTACCGAAGCTGACAAAGAGTCATTGTTTAGGAGACTTTTTCCTCATTCCTTAATTGGGAAAGCAAAGGAGTGGTATCTTGATCAGTCAACAACAATCATGACGGATTGGAATCTTTTAGAAGAGAAGTTTCTTGAACGGTTCTTTCCACATAACCGGTTCATGGAGGCTAAAACCGCGATTGCGGTATTTTCTCAAGGAGCTAGTGAATCACTCAATGAAGCTTGGGATCGTTACAAATCTATGTTAAGAAAATGCAAAGGACACGGTTTCAATGAGCTCACTCAAGTTCATATTTTCCGCAATGGACTCCTTTCGGTTCACAAGACCTTATTGGATGCTACGGCGGGAGGTTCTTTAATGTCAAAAAGTGCCGATGATGCAACCGCAATAATTGATAAGATGGTACTTAATGATCACCAAGGGAACCATAACCGAGGGGTAGCTCAAAGAAAGCCGGGTGTGCTTGAGTTAGGGACGAATGATGCAATTCTTGCCCAAAACAAGCTTATCTCACAACAAGTGGAACTTCAAACTCAACAAATCAAAGAGTTAAAGGAACCGTCAAAAGCTAAACAAATAGCTTGTTGCGAGCTTTGCAAGGGCGAACATGACACTGGATTTTGTCCGCCTCCCGGATTTGAAGAAGTTAACTACATGGCTAATCAAAGAGATTACCAACAAAGGCAACCACAACAACAACCATACCAACATCCTCATCAACAACAACAACAAAACTATCAAGGAAACCAAGGGTACCAACCTAGAGGTAACTACCACCATAACCAAGGTTTTGGGGGTGGTAAATCTAGCCGTCAAAATCCATATATACCTCAACAACCGCCGGTTGCAACCTCTAAGCTAGAAGATACATTGACGCAATTCATGCAAATGTCTATGGCGAATCAAAAAAGCAATGATTCGGCGATAAAAAATCTTGAGACTCAAGTTGGTCAACTCGCTAAGCAATTAGCGGAACAACAAGTCAGACCATCTTTCTCAGCAAATACGCAAACAAATCCGAAGGAACATTGTAAGGCGATTAAGACGAGAAGTGGAAAAGAGTTGGTTGAAGAGAGTGAAAAAAGAGAGGTAGAGAAAAGAATTGATGAAAAACTTGATGGTGAAGTTGGTGAATGGAGTGAGGAGGAAGTAGAAAATAATCAAAAAAATGGTGAAGTTGAAAAATAAAAAGTGGTAGAAGTTGAAAAAAAAACAAATGGTGTATTGAAAATAATGAAAGTGAAAAAGTGAAGGTGGATGAAGTGAAGAAGAAAAGAGAAAGAAACCCTTGAGCATCTAGAGGGAAGGAGGTAGTGAGCACTACTCCAATTCAAAATTTACCTTATCCTCATGCTCCATCTAGGAGAGAAAATGAACGGCATTACTCCCGGTTCATGGATATTTTTAAACAATTGCAAATCAATATTCCGTTCGCCGAAGCTTTGGAACAAATGCCAAAGTATGCCAAATTCATGAAGGACATACTTACAAAGAAGCGGAGGTATATGGAACCGGAAACAATAGTGCTTGATGCGAGTTGTAGCGCTATCATCCAACGTACTTTACCGAGAAAAGAAGTTGATCCGGGGAGAGTTACATTGCCGGTTACCATTGGTGACGTTTATGTTGGAAAAGGGTTAATCGATTTGGGGTCAAGCATCAATCTTATCCCTTTGTCTATTGTGAAAAAGCTGGGCAACATTGAGATTAAAGCCATCAGAATGACGTTACAATTAGCCGATAAGTCTATTACTCATCCTCATGGAGTAGCTCAAGACGTATTGGTAAAAATGGACAAGTTATTCTTCCCGGTGGATTGTATTGTTATTGATATGGAGGAGGACGATGATGCGCCTCTAATTCTCGGAAGACCTTTCATGAAAACTGCTCGGATGATGATTGATGTAGACGACGGTTTGATGAAGGTGAGAGTACAAAACGAAGAGGTCACTTTTGACCTTTTTGAAGCAATGAAGCACTCAAATGACAAGCGTGATAGTTTCTGGATTGATGTAATTGAAGAGGCCACCTTTGAAGTTGCAAAACATGTTCATGACATAACTCTCATGGAGCTAGCCCTTAATAACTCCTTCGAAGTTTTCACTCTAGAAGAAGAAGAAGCTCTTGATGAATGTTTAAGAGAACTCGATAGTCTTACGGAATTGCAACCATGGGAAGTAGAGGAAGAAGTCTTAAAAAAGGAAGTCACGGATGAAAAGCCAATAATTGAATTAAAGGAGTTACCTAACAACTTGAAGTATGCATTTCTAGATGAAACCGAAGAGAAGCCGGTTATCATTAGCAACCTCTTGTCCAAGAATGAAGAATCCCTTTTAATTGATGTGTTAAAAAAGAATAAAGAAGCGATGGGGTGGACTCTTTCCGATTTAAAAGGAATTACTCCTTCTTATTGTATGCACAAAATTTTAATGGAGGAGGATTTCAAGCCGGTGGCTCAACCACAACGCCGCTTAAATCCTACAATGAAAGAGGTTGTTAGGAAAGAAGTTGTAAAGCTTTTGGATGCGGGAATGATCTAGCCAATCTCGGATAGCCCTTGGGTGAGTCCGGTGCATGTGGTTCCTAAGAAGGGGGGCATTACCGTTATTCACAATGAGAAAGATGAGTTGATCCCTACAAAGGTAGCAACGGGTGGAGGATGTGCATTGACTATAGGCGGTTAAATACCGCAACTCGGAAAGACCACTTCCCACTTCCGTTCATGGACCAAATGCTAGAGAGACTCTCGGGACAAGAATTCTATTGTTTTCTAGATGGCTATTTCGGGTACAACCAAATTGCGGTTGACCCGGCCGATCACGAGAAGACGGCTTTCACGTGCCCATTTGGAATCTTTGCTTACCGCAAAATGCCCTTTGGGTTGTGTAATGCGCCAACAACTTTCCAAAGATGCATGCAAGCCATTTTTGCAGATCTTATAGAGAAGACAATGGAGGTTTTTATGGATGACTTTTCGGTGTTTGGGGGATCCTTTGGTTTATGTTTGGAAAATTTGAAAACTGTGCTTGAAAGATGTGTGAAGACTAATTTGATGCTAAATTGGGAAAAGTGCCACTTTATGGTAACATAGGGGAGTGTTCTCGGCCACAAAGTCTTGTCAAAAGGACTCGAAGTGGATCGTGCTAAAGTAGATGTGATAGAAAAGTTGCCTCCTCCGGCTAACTTAAAGGGAATCAGAAGCTTTCTAGGGCATGCCGGTTTCTACCAGAGATTCATCAAAGACTTCTCAAAGGTGGCTAGACCTTTGAGTAATTTTCTTGCCAAAGACCAGGTATTTCTCCTAACTGATGAATGTTTAAAAGCTTTTGATATATTGAAAGAGAAGTTGGTCACCGCTCCAATCATAGTTGCTCCGAATTGGAATTTAAATTTTGAGCTAATGTGTGATGCTAGCGACTATGCTATTAGAGCGGTGCTTGGCCAACAGAAAGAATTTTTTTTTCATACCATACACTATGCGAGCAAAGTTCTTAATGAGGCCCAAGTAAATTATGCCACAACAGAAAAAGAATTGCTTGCAATAGTGTATGCTCTCGAGAAATTTCGGTCATATCTCATTGGCTCAAAAGTAATTGTTTACATCGACCATGCGGCGATTAAATATCTGCTAACCAAGCCGGATTCTAAGCAAAGGCTTATCCGGTGGATCCTTTTGTTGCAAGAATTCAATGTTGAGATTAAAGACAAAAAAGAATCCGAAAATGTGGTAGCAGATCATTTGTCTCGCCTTGTCAATGATGAGGTGACTACCTTAGAAAAGGACATCCGAGAAGAGTTTCCTGATGAAAAACTCTTTAAAGTGCAAGTGAGACCGTGGTTTGCGGATTTTGCAAACCACAAGGCGAGTGGTTTTGTACCGCTCGACCCAACTCCTAATCAAAAGAGGAAATTCCTCTCGGACGCCAAGTGCTATGTGTGGGATGACCCTTATCTGTTTAAGCTGGGAGGTGATAATTTGTTGAGAAGGTGTGTTACGGGTGATGAGGCCCAAAGTATTATGTGGCACTGTCACAACTCGCCTTATGGCGGTCATTTTAACGGGGCTAGAACGGCGAATAAAGTCCTTCAATTAGGATTTTATTGGCCTTCTATTTTTAAAGACGCAAATGCCCATGCGCAAAATTGTGACAGTTGTCAAAGGATTGGTAGGATAGAAAAGAGAGACGAAATGCCTCTTCAAAATATTCAAGAGGTAGAATTGTTTGATTGTTGGGGCATTGACTTTGTCGGACCATTCCCACCGTCTTTCGGAAACGAATACTTATTGGTAGCAGTTGACTATGTGTCAAAGTGGGTTGAGGCTATTGCCTCACCAAGAGCGGATTCTAAAACGGTAATAAGCTTTTTAAAAAGAAATATTTTTTCCCGTTTTGGAACCCCTCGGGTGTTGATAAGTGACAGAGGGTCACACTTTTGCAATGCACCGTTATAAAAAGTCTTACAACATTACGATGTAACGCATAAGGTGACAACTCCGTATCACCCGCAGGAAAATGGTCAGGCTGAGGTCTCGAATAGAGAGATTAAAAGAATTTTGGAAAAAACCGTGTCAAACTCAAGGAAGGATTGGTCACAAAAATTGGATGAAGCTCTGTGGGCGTATCACACGGCCTATAAAGCTCCAATTGGGCTAACTCCATTCTAATTGGTTTTTGGTAAAACTTGCCATTTACCAGTTGAAATGGAGCACAAGGCCTTATGGGCTTTAAAATTTTTAAATTTTGATCAAGAGTTGGCCGGTGATAAGATGAAAGTGCAACTTCTTGAGTTGGAAGAGATGTGAAATGCTGCATACCACTCAAGTTGGTTGTACAAGGAGAAAGTGAAGGAGTACCACGACAAAAAGCTCCGAAAGAAAGAATTCGCATCCGGGAAGCTTGTGCTTTTGTTTAATTCCAGGTTGAGGCTTTTTCCTGACAAATTAAAATCTAAGTGGTCCAGACCTTTCCGAGTCAAAGAAGTTAAAACTTTCGGAGCGGTGGTAATTGAGGATTTGGAAAAGAAAGACAGCTGGACTGTAAATGGTCAGCGCTTAAAGATTTATCTCGGCGGTCATGTGGACCGAGAAGGCTGTGCGTTTCTTCTTGATGTTCCAGTGTGAGCATCATGGACCGTCCAGCTTATCCGACGTTAAACAAGCGCTTGTTGAGAGGCACCTCAACATTGTAAGTATTTACATGTTTTTATGTCATTTTATGCATTTTTGAGAAAGAATTGGAAGTGGACTAGTGAAGTGAGCAATGCAGAAAAATATTTAAACCTGTCATGTTCGCTATCATTCGCCTGGCGAGCCTTTGCTGGCATTCGCCTGGCGAATGTGCGATATCAGTAAAAAAAAATTTTTTCCAAGCCTTAGGGATGGCCCACCTGGGCCCATAAACCGTTTCTTCTTTTTCTCTCATCAGAAACCCTAACGGCCTCCCTCTGCCTCTTGTCTTTGTTTCACACTCACAATTCCCTTCCAATTTTCTCTCTTGATTTCTTGCTGCGAATTTCTCCAGTTCAATCCTCAAGGTATGTCTCTTGTTTATTTTTCTTCTAGTATGCATTGTTATTATTGATGTCTTCTACTTCTGTGATTTCACTTCTGTGCAATTTTATTTGTGGATCCAAGTATGATTAGGTTCAGAACTTCTGCAATGGTGATTAGGTTAAGAAAACCCCTTTTGTTTTTCTTTGTAAAATAGTGATTGCATGTGTAAAATTGCGTCTGGTAATGAGAAACAGGGTCGAACACCATTGGGTTGCATCTAACACAGTTGCAGAAGTTCTGTTTTTGTGCATTTTCGCACCTTCGCTGGCATTCTCCAGGCGAACTGTAGCGAGCATTTGCTTGGCGAACCAAGGCGAATGCTGCACTATTGTTTTTTTTCTCTTGTTGTGTTGTGTTGTAGTTCCGTCTAACTTGTTTGGTGTTGTTTCTTGTGTTTGTATGTGTTTGTGTTTGTAGAATGGGACCAAGAATGATCAACCCTCACAAGAGGAAGGCCACTACCGCTCGAACTGTTCCAATCCATTTCGATCAGGATCGATTCCGAGGAGCCACTCACGTTGCACGGTATGCAGCCCTTGAGAGGCGGAACATTGTGCCTGAGAAAAGGTTCAATCTGAGTGACACAGGAGACTACCGCACTATTGATGCTCTCTTTGTGGCAAAGAAGTGGGACCGTTTGATGACTCCACTTGACGGCTACAACGCTGAAATAGTGCTGGAATTTTATGCGAACGCCCTCCACGATGACGGCGAAGTGTTCAGTTGGACCTCAATGGTCCGAGGAGTTATGGTGAGATTCGATCGGCGATCGATTAGTTCTATTTTGGGTAACCCTCTCTCTTTGACAGGTAGCCAGATTGACGACTACCACTGGGATCTGAATAAGCATCGCGATCAGGATGCTATGACCAGAGATTTATGTTTGGAAGGCCACGATGCAGTGCAGAATTCTTCTGGGGTAGCTATTCGGTACCTCTGCGCTGACATGAAGCCGCTAGTGCAACTAATTCTGTTGTTTGTTTTAACGAATGTAGTGTCGAGGTCCCACCACAACTCAGTAACCATACCTATTGCACATCTGATCCACTCTATACTGCTGAATGTCCAGATAGACATTGCCCGCATCATTGCAGATGAGATGCATGTTATTGTACTCAGTGGACGTGGCGGGTTAGCGGCTCACAAAAATGCCCCGCTGACCTTTCCTTGCCTTATCATGTCACTCTGTGCTCATGTTGGGGTGGACATTCCTCAGAGACGACAGGTCACTATCCCGACTGCGATTGATGACAGGTATGTGGAGAAATTCTGTTGAGCTAAACCTGCAATTGGTGAGACTTCTGGTGCAGGTACTGTTGCCGGCGGGCGTGGTCGTGGTTCTTCTGGTTCTGGTCAAGCTCCTCCTGTTTATGACCCCTTTCAGCAGCAAATTTGTGAATATAACTGGGATTGGATGGCTGCTCAACAGCGTGCCACTTGTGATCTCTATGACTCGATGCAGCTGTTGCAGCTGCAAATTCGTGATCCTGCTGGGAGCCACTCGATGATGACAAGGGAGCAATTCCTTGAGCATGCTGCATGGCCTGTGGACAGGCCCAATTTTGATAGGGGGAGGATGCTGATGATGATGTTGATGCTGCTGATGATGATGTTGATGCCGCTGATGTTGATAATGATGATGACGGTGAAGATGATTATGACTTGTCTGAGGAGGAGTGATTTCTTGTTTGTTCTGTTGTTCACTTTGTGCTACAAAGTGAAGTTTTCTTTTATCTTGTAGTTCATTTGGTTATTTTGTGATGTACTTTGGATTGGTTTGAAGTTTTTGTACTTGTACCTTTCATGGTACTTTTGACATTATTGGTGCTAGGCACCATTTTTATTTATTTGTTTGAGTTTTTAATTATTTATTTTTGGTTTAAAGTTTTTTATTTATTTTAATAAGTTTTATGTGAAGTTTTATTCAAGGGTGGTTGTAAATATGTTAACACCCTATTGTCGATGTTTAGTTTTTGTTGCAGTTGTGCAAGTGTTCTTTCAAGTGGGACGGCGATGATATTATCGTTATCACAAAATTGTTTGACAAGGTACTTAGTTACCTTGTTCTAGAATTTAAAATGTTGTAGAACTTGTTATGCTAGGAACAATTTTTGTACCTTTGTTTCTTCTGCAACTCTTTTGATTGATATGTCATTTAGGTCCTATACCACAAATATAAGAATCCTCCTGTTATGTGTACATATGCTTTGGATGGATGATGAATTTTGTGTATGCATGTAATTTATGTTTTGTCTTTTGTTTCTTATAATTTTGTGGAAGTTCTAGAGAAGATCAAGACACTTGTTTCTTTTGAGCACAACCATTTCCAAATACAAATATACCTGTGAGCAGAGAGTATTCGTAACCCATTTTTAAGCCTAAACAGTTGAATCCTTGCTTATAATAAAGCGAGAGTTCAAAAATCTTGTTATTGAAACCTTGGAAATTTTGATTAATTGTTGTTTTGCCGTAAAAAGTAAGAGCATTCACTTAAGGGACGAGAAAAGACAAGTTGGGGAGAATGAATATGTAAAGTGGTAATTTGTCACAACTCTTGAAAAGCTAAGCAAGCATTGAAAAGAAAATATGAAAAAGAGAAACAATCGTTTTTGTGAATACGGTGTAGAAAAAAAAATATGAAAACGAATGCTTGCTTGGTAGAAAAATATTGAAAAACAAAGTGAGTTGTGAAACATGAGTTGTGAAGGGTTCAAATGAGGAACTTGTGAAACAAAGTTGAAGATGTGTAAATAGTTGTATAGTGAATGTCTCTTTTGCATCGGAAATTTTGTTTCAATGGCTTTAGATATATCCCTTGTTTGTTAACCCGACCAAGCTACAACCCTTTAAGTCCTATGTGATCTTGAGCTTCCATAATTTTGTTGTGAACATTTAGATATTGTATGAATTATATAGTATTGCATTATTCGTCATTTGAGTGAATCTTTGTCCTACGCTTGCATGCGTATTTTTGCTTCAATCCTTTTTCGAAGTGGAGTGTTAGAATGACATGTCATGAGATTTAGTTATTGCTTGAAGCATTTTTTAAATTGTTCTTAGAATTTAGTTATTGAACATTATCTATTGTGGAATTGTGTAATTGTTTTCCTTGTTGCACATGTAGTGTATTTGAGCCGAATATTTTCACTTGGATTGAATTGGTCTTGAGCAAATCCTCCTTTTTGTTTTGAGAGGCATACTTTGCTTGAGGACGTGAAAATAAGTAGTTGGGGAGAGTTGTTAGATCCCAATTAGATTAGTTATTTGACTTCTTTTTAGTAGTATTTTTAATCATTTTCATCTAATAGTATTTGATTTAGTGGTCAAATTTGTTTACTTTCATTTTGATGTGATCCAAGTGAATGGTGTGTGTAATGTTGTTGTTAGTGTGCAGGATTGACACTAATAAGAGCACCTTGGGAGACAAGACAAAGCAGCTTAGAGAATGTTGCAAATCAAGACATTCGCCTGACGAAGCTCAGCGAGTGCCAGCGAATGTTCGCCTGGCGAGTGCTGGCGAGCTGGAGCGAATAATTCAGAATTAACTCCCAGACTTAAAAGATAGGAAGTTCGCCAGGCGAAGGTCCCAACGAAACTTCGCTACCGTTCGCCTGTCGAGGTTGCTGGCGAAGAAATGGTAGCTTTCCTCATGCAGATTCCAGTAGCAAAACCACTCAAAGTTCGCCTGGCGAGTGAGGCCAGCGAATGTTTTCCTGGCGAGTGATTCGTTCGCCTGGCGAATACACGATACCTCAGAGGGCGGTTTGCTAACCTGAGGCACTTTGAAGTGCCAAGTTATTTTTGGTTCGCCTGGCGAAGGTCATGGTTCGCCTGGCGAATGTGCGCAGACAACACATCTTTTGTACTTTATTAGTTGCTTTATATAGCCCATACTTTGCACTTTTGATTATTATCATCTTGTAACATTACAATAGAGCTCTAAAACCCTAAAAACATCAGTTCTTCTTCATTTTTGCTGATTTTGTGCAATAAAAGAGAAGTGGAATCACATCCTTCATCAATTCTTCGAAGTGGATGTTCTTCATCTTCTCCATTTTCTTCTACTCCAAGCTACCATGAGAATGAGTAGCTAAGTTCATCTTGTTGTCAAGGTTAGATGTAGGTAATCATTTAACTTTGTATGTGTATGGATGATCCTCATTTGTAAACTCTTGGATGATTGATATATGTTGAAAACCTTGTTTCATTTACAATCTTTTGTGTTGGTTAATGATTGAGAAATATTCTTCAACTCTTGACCTAGGTTTTCATCCTTCTCTTTTCTTGAGCTAGAGATAGTCTTGGATGGTCTTGTTCACTTAAAATGTTAAGCTTTAAAGTTGTCATTTTGATAGATTGTGTGAGAGATCAACAATGGATCAAAATGGTAAACATCACAATATGAGTTAGAGATAATCATATTGAGAGGATATTGTGAATGTGTTGATCATTAAAAAGAGTTTATGAAATGTTGATTGGAATTATGCATGCAAAGTGATTACCGAAACCTAACTTTGGCAATCTTTATTCAAACAGACAAACCCTAATTTTTACCGTTGTTTATAACTTTTTATGCAAGATACCGACTTTAAAACCAAACACCTTTGATATTATAAAACTAGGAATTTAACAACTGTCGAACGACGGCAAAATCTTATATTCCCTGTGGAGACGATAATACAAACCCGACACTTTACCACTATTCTAACAGCATACTTCAGAAAAATGTCCGCATACTCTGACGATGAGAAGTTGTTAATGTATTTTTCCTAGACAGTCTGGCAGAAGTGTCTTTGGAATGGTTAATGGGGCTTGAGAGAACCCGTATCCAAAGCTGGAGGGAATTGGCAGAGGCCTTTGTTCGCCACTATTAATACAATAGTGATATGGCGCCGAATATGGTGCAATTGTAGAGTTTGTCACAGAAGAAGAACAACAAGAGCTTTAAAGAGTACACCTAGAGGTGGCGAGAATTAGTAGCAAGAGTGCAGCCTCCCATGGTGGAGAGGGAATTGACTGACATGTTTATGGCTACATTGCTTGGGGTGTATTATGAGAAGTTGATAGGTTATATGTCTGCAGGTTTTTCTGACCTGGTGATGGCAGGTGAGAGAGTGAAAAGTGGAATTAAGTCTAGGAAAATTCTAAATGGTAGTGGATCCTCTTCGGGAGGAATGAAGAAACCATATACAGTAAACCCTAAGAAGAGGGAAGGGGATGCTAATGTTATTTATCACAAGGGTAAAGTTAGAGAGAAATCTCAGTATCATCAACAAGTTGCTACTGTAGCCATCCCGACTGCACCTCAGCAATAAGTTAACACTCCACGACCTTACGCTGGTAGACAAAGAATGGCAAACAAATAGTTTGAGACTGTAAGTGCTCTTGATTGGCTGCATTTTGTGGCAAAACTTTAGAGTGTGCATGTATGTCATACTGAATGTTAGGACATACTTAATGATGTGTGTGCAGGATAAGTTAACTATAAGTTAAGCTAAATATCATACAGAATGTCATGACACTGACCGTATGACATCCAGTGGGCAAGTTAGTTTTTCTGGTATCTAGAAATCAGGAATCAAATCAGGAGCTCAAGCTGAAAGACAGGAGACATTTGAGAAGCCCTAAAGCGAAACAAATGATTCTGAATTAAAGGGCAAGCGTGCCGATTATTGAAGATAGGTTTGTTATGAATAAAACCTAATTTATGCACCAAGGCCCAAAGGAATGAATGCACTATAAATATCAGAAGGAGAAATCCTAGAAATCAAGCTCTTGACAGAAGATCAGAGAGTGCAGAGTACAAAGTCCCTGTGAGTGAAGAAGGGTGTTCTTCACGTGAGCATTGTGAGTAAAGAAAGTGTGTTTTTCACGTGTGAATTAAGTCTTAGGATTACTTATTTACCAAGAAACTGTCAGCTGCATTGGTTAGGTAGGTTCTAAGTTGTGTCTCACTCAAAGCTTTTAATCAAGAGTGTGTGTATCTTGATCAAAGTTGTGAAGCACGATCAAGGTGTGTATGAATTGTTCCTTCATATTGTTTTATAATTGTGAATTGGATATCACTGTGGTGTGATTGAGGGGGAGTGAGTGGGAATACTCAGGTCTAGAGTGTCTCTAGGTTGAAGTGTCATTAGGTAGAGATTAAGTGAGAAATGCAAACTGGTTGTTTGACCTTGAATTGATTCTGCTAATAGTGAATTTCCTCCCTGGCTTGGTAGCCCCCAGATGTAGGTTTTGTTGACACTGAACTGGGTAAACAATTGTTGTGTTATTTACTGCTTTTAATTACAGGTTAATTAGATAGTACAATAATCAATGTCATAGTGAATGTTATAACTTTGGCAGTAACATCCATCGTGTGCTTGCCAGAATTTCAGAGACTCCGCCGATGTCGTACTCATAATTGTTACAACATCTGCTTCAGTTGCAACTTATTTAGAAGAGAACTTTAGCACCTTTAACTAGAGCTCCTCCTCGTGGTTATTACGTAAATGTGAGATACGAATTCCATTCGGGCACCCCAGGCCATAATATTGATAATTGTAAAGCCTTAAAGCACAAGGTTCAAGACTTGCTTGACTCAAAGGCTATCAATTTCACCAACGAGGGTCCTAATGTGAATCAAAACCCAATGCCGAATCATGGTGTGGCAAGGGAGAATGCTGTTATTGATGGAGAAAGATTGAATCTGATAATGGATGTTGAGGATTTAACGAATCTGTGAGTTTCATGAAAGACAAGTTGTTGTAGGGGGGAGTATTCCCAATATGTTCTACTGACTATTCATAGTGTGAAGTGCAACCTAAGGGCTGTGATCTTTTGAAGAACGGTATTCAGAGATTGATTAATAATAGTTATTTACAGTTTGACAGAGCTGTTGGGGAAGATATTGGTGATGGAACTAGTAATAGTGGAAGAGATATTGCCACAATTTCAATTCCTTACCGGTCCATTAACATTTTAGCGCCTGCTAGGCCAATTTCGGTGATCAATACTGTTCTAGGACCCGCACCATATGAGAGCATCAAGGTCATCCTGTGGAACTATGGGGTAGAAGTGTTCTGTAACAGGCAGAAGCAAGAGCTGACAAGTTCATCATATGGTGGTTCTATTATTGAGAACATAATGGGTGCAGGTGGGATTACTCGAAGCGGAAGAGTCTTTTCCCCACCAGAGGCTAATACTGATAGGACCGACAAGGGAAAAGGAAAGGTAATGGTAGAGAATAATGGACAACAATAGGCTGGCGGTGACAGTTCATTTTCTAAAGATGCCGAGGATTTTATGAGGCTCATTTGCAAAAGTTATTACAAGATTGTAGATCACTTAAATCATACTCCTTCGAAGATTTATGTTTTTTCATTGTTGTTGTGTTCGGAGGCACACCAAAATGCTCTGTTGAAAATCTTAAATTCAGCTTATATACCGTAGGAAATTTCAGTTAACCAATTAGAAGGGGTTGTGGTGCACATCAACACTATCAATGGTTTAGGTTTCGCTAATCTGGATTTAACTCCTGCTAGGAGAAATCACAACCATGCTTTACATATTTACATGGAGTGCAAAGGATCATTGTTGTCTCATGTCCTGGTTTACACAGGATCGCCACTCAATGTGCTACCTAAGAAGGCGTTAATGAAACTAGATACTCAGGGGTTGATTTGTACATCAAGTGATTTGGTAGTGAGAGCATTTGATGGCTCAAAGAGGTCTGTATTCGGAGAGATTATTATGCCTATTCAGGTTTAACCTGAGACCTTTGATGAAACTTTCTACATAATGGATATCTGACCTGTATACAGTTTCTTTCTTGGCCGACCATGGATTCGTGTTGCGGGAGCAGTCACGTCAACCTTGCATCAAAAGCTAAAATACATGATGGAGAGAAAGGTTGTTATGGTGTACGGTGAAGAAGATATCATAGTTAGCCGTCTGTCATCCTTCAAGTATGTTGAGGTGGATGGGGAGATCCACGAAACGCTCTATCAAGCCTTTGAAGAAGTACAAATCCAGGATAATCTTTCTGTAGAAGTCAAGGGCCTAGAGGTTTCTATGTCGTCCTTCAAAGAAGCCTGTGTTATCATTGAATTTGGATCTTCGCAGAGGTGGGGCCAGGTGCTTGATATTCCCGTCAAACAGGACAAATTCGACCTAGGCTATCAGCCTTCCGATTCTTCTTAAAAATCTTTGAGATACAGGGACCTATTCAATTCACCAGTGGTAGAGTCATATTTGATAGGATTCATGCTATAGAGGACGATGAGGGTGACAGCGATTGCGATGTGGATGCTTGGGTTCGTCCATGTGCTCCAGGCCAGAAGTTGTACAACTGGACTATCGAGGAAGTCATTCATGTTACTACTGCAGAGTAGTGTTCATTTGTTTTGATTATGTTCAGTCCTACGTTCTTCCCAAGACGTAGTGACCCAATCTGTGGGGCCTTTTGTTATTTGCACATTATTATAAATAAAGGACATTTTTCGCATTCAAATATTGTGATCCCTGTTTTTCCTTTTTCTTGTTTTGCATTTTATTAACATAAAAATGGCAATGTGTTTTGTTTGTTTGCATTTCATAATAAACATAAACATCAATCATGCAGGTCTTTTCTATTAGATACCATCGATTCAGATTCAGCTATGCTTCGTATGACTTTGATAATCCCATTTATCAAGCTGAAGAAGAGACTGATGGAGACTGTGAACTACCTGAAGATTTAGCCAGACTTCTGAAGCAAGAGGAAAAGGTCATTGTGTCTCATCAAGAAGATATTAAAGTCATCAATCTAGGTACCGAAGATGACAAGAAAGAGGTCAGAATTGGGGATGCATTGGAAGACAATGTCAAGAGAAGATTGGTTAAAATGTTCAGTGAGTATAATGATATCTTTTCTTGGTCTTACCAAGACATGCTCGAGATAGATACAAATATTATGGTACATCGGTTGCCTCTCCGAGAGGAATGTACGCTAATCAAACAGAAGTTGAGAAGGACGAGGCTGCACATGGCAGTCAAGATTAAAGAAGAAGTTCAGAAGCAGTTGAACGCTAGTTTTCTTGCTGTCACAAATTAACTTCCTTGGTTCACTAACATTGTTCATGTACCTAAGAAATATGGAAAGGTCAGGATGTGTGCTGATTACAGAGATCTGAACAGAACGAGCCCAAAAGACGATTTCCCGCTCCCCCACATTGACGTGCTGGTTGATAACACCACTCAATATTATGTGTTTTCCTTCATGGATGGCTTCTATGGGTATAACGAAATCAAGATGGCCCTAGAAGACATGGAGAAAAATACTTTCATCACACCGTGGGGTACTTTTTGCTATAAGGTGATACCTTTTGGATTGAAGAATGTTGGGGAAACTTATCAGCGGGCGATGGTGACTCTCTTTCATGATATGATTCATTAAGAGATCGAGGTCTATGCTGATGACATGGTTGCGAAGTCACAGACGAAGGAACGACATCTGGTCAATCTTCTGAAGCTGTTTAAAAGATTGAGGAAATTCTAGCTAAGGCTGAATCCGAACAAGTGCACCTTCAGGGTGAAATCTGGAAAGCTGTTGGGGTTCATCGTTAGTGAAAGGGGTATTGAGATAGATCCTGCCAAAATAAAAGCTATTCAAGAAATGCCTGAGCTGAGGACGGTAAAAGAGGTTTGTGGTTTCATGGGGAGGTTGAACTACATTGTAAGGTTCATATCTCATCTTACAGCCACTTGCGAATCAATATTCAAATTGTTAAGAAAGGACCAAGCGGTCAGGTAGAACAAAACTTTCCAGAAGGCATTTGAAAAAATTAAAGAGTATCTGCAGGAACCTCCAATACTAATGCCTCTAGTAACAGGGAGACCTCTGATTATATATCTCACAGCTCTTGAGAATTCAATGGAATGTGTGCTCGATCAACAGGACGAGACAGGTAGAAAAGAGCACAACATCTACTACCTGAGTAAGAAATTCAATGAATGCCAGTCGAGGTACTCGATGCTGGAAAAAACATGTTGTGCACTCGCTTGGGCTGCTAAGCGTTTGAGACAGTACATGTTAAACCATACAACCTTGTTGACTTCAATGATGGATCCGATCAAGTACGTGTTTGAAAAGTAAGCACTTTCCAGAAGGATTTTCCGATGGCAAATAGTTTTAACAGTGTATGATATTTAGTATGTTTCCCAAAAAACCATTAAGGGAAGTGTTTTGTCAGAATATCTCGCTGAAAAACCAATTGAGGACTATCAGCCGATGAATTTTGAATTTCCAGATGAAGACGTCATGTTTCTGAAGATGAAGGATTGCGATGAACCTTTACCTGACGAGGGTTCTGAGATTGTATCTCAGTGGAAGTTGGTTTTCGATGGTGCTGTTATCTCATATGGCAACGGAATCGGGGAAATCATTACAACTCTGCACGGTTCTCATATACCGTTCACTGATCGATTGACATTCGCTTGCACCAATAATGAAGTCGAATATGAAGCGTGTATTATGGGTTTAGAAGAGGCCATTGATCTGAGGATCAAGAATCTTGATGTATATGGAGATTCAACGCTGGTTGTTAATCAAATTAAAGGAGAATGGGAAACTCATCATGCCAACTTGGTTCCATACAAGAACTATGCTAGAAGACTGCTATCGTTCTTTGACAGAGTTGAGTTTCATCATGTGCCTAGGGCTGAGAATCAGATGGTAGACGTCTTGGCAACACTTACATCAATGTGCAAAGTGAATTACTAGAATGAAGCTCCAACGATCACCATCATGCATCTTGATAGACCTGCCTTTGTGTTTGCAGTTGAAAGGGAATCAGATGGAAAGCCTTTGTATTTTGATATCAAGCATTTTCTCAAGACTCAAGAGTATCTATCTAGGGAACTCGACAAAGATAAGAAGACTCTGAGGAGGTTAGCCGGTAGTTTCTACTGCAACAAGGATGATGTGTTGTACAGGAGAAATTTTGACATGGTCTTGTTGCGATGTGTTGAAGAACATGAAGCATGCCTGTTGATGGAAGAAGTCTATGAGGGTTCTTTTGGTACTCACGTCGGTGGACATGCAATGGCCAGAAAATTGTTAAGAGCTGAGTATTATTGGATGACTATGGAATCTTATTTTTTCAAATACGCCAGAAAATGCCAGAAATGCCAGATTTATGGTGATAAGGTGCATGTGCCACCGACACCTCTGAACGTGTTGACATCTCCTTGGCCCTTTACTATGTGGGGCATTGATATGATTGGAAAGATTGAGTCGACTGCTTCCAATAGGCATCGCTTCATTCTGGTTGCCATACATTACTTTACAAAGTGAGTGGAAGCATCCTCATTTGCTAATGTCACGATGCAAGTGGTAGTCCGATTCATAAAGAAGGACATCGTCTGTCGTTATGGAATCCCAGAGCGAATCACTACTGATAATGGTTCAAATTTGAACAACAAGATGATGAAGGAACTGTGCCAGAGTTTCAATATTGAACATCACAATTCTTCTCCATATCGTCCGGAGATGAATGGTGTTGTCGAGGCAGCTAATAAGAATATCAAGAAGATTATGCAGAAGATGGTTGTAACCTATAAGGATTGTCATGAGATGTTGCCCTTTGATCTACACGGTTATCGCATTTCAGTGCGTACATCAACCGGGACAACTCCTTTCTCACTGGTGTATGGTACGGAAGCAGTCATACCATTGGAAGTTAAGATTCCTTCTTTGAGAATATTGACTGATATGAAGCTTGACAAAGCTGAATGGGTGCAAGCTAGTTTGAATCAGTTGAGCCTTATTGATAAGAAGAGATTAGCAGCCATTGCTCATGGTCGGTTGTACCAAAGTAGGATGAAGAAAGCCTTTGATCAGAAAGTATGTCCTCAGTGCTTCCATACAGGTGATTTGGTGTTGAAAAGGATCCTTTCTCTTCAGACAGATCACAGGGGCCAATGGACTTCAAACTATGAATGTCCATATGTGGTAAGAAAGGTTTTCTCTGGTGGAGCCTTATTACTATCTACTATGGATGGCGAAGATTTTACGTCCCCTGTGAACGCAGACGTAGTTAAAAAATACTTTGCTTAAAATAGACTCGCTAGATACAAAAAGAAAAGTCCAAACAAAAATGGGGCATCCCAACGAACCATAAAAAGAAAAGGTTCGGGAAAAATTAGGGATAAAATGAAAAAGAATAAACCCGCAAAGTTGAAAACCTGAAAAGGCGACTTTGGAAAAAAAGGGTATCCCGGTGGATTGAAAACCCGAAAGGGCGATCCAGGAAAAAGTTAGGGATTTGAAAGAAAACAAATGCGGTTTGTATTCGATCTGTGATTCATTATGATAGATGGTTATCCCGAAGGAAAGGAATCAATCCAATCAGTCGTTTTAGAAGGCGAAACATTGAAGACATACAAGTCATAGTTGAATCACACATGGCTTCTATTTATTTCCACATTGCCGACATTTGTATATTTCTTTTTGCTTTTTGCGCAATTACCTCTTTTCAGGAATTGCATCCAAATTGTAACTTACCTATTTACAAGTCTTTCATCAATAAAGTACTCATTTCACTAAAATAGCTTTTTGTTTCTGTTTTTACTTTTACTGTTTGTTTGCAAAAATGTCAGATATTTTTGGTAAACATTACAGGTGAAAACATAAGGCTTTACAGAGCATAATGAAAACAATGAATTTACTTGAATGATAGGTCTCATGAATGGTGACTGAGATGGCCATTTCACATGTAGAATATCCTATTGCTTTTTGTTTGCAGGATGACATGATTGTCTCCCTAGTAGAGCTTTTCTCCTAACGGTGAAGTTCTAATAGTATCAGCAGCGCATGGTGAATCATTCCTCCCCTAGCAAGAGTCCAGAAGATTATGCATTCTCCAGCCGAGGTTAATTTGTACTCCTCAGTGAGTGTTCGAAGTTTGTCTACTTCAGGTAGAATAGTGTTGATATACAGTCAGGCATTTGTTCGGTAGGGACTTGACCTTGGTATTCCCACAACAGAGATTTTGTCTCTCCCCACAGAGTACTGTTGTCAGATCAGAAGTTTTTCGCCAGCAGAAGTGTACTCTAATCCCCAGCATGGTGGATTCTTCTTTAGCAAGATTGACATTTTTGACGTCTTTCCTTAGCCAGACCGATATCTTTGAATTCTTTCCCCAAGCAGGGTTTAGTGTTGATTCCCTCGACAAGTACGTCAACAGCGGGTTGATATCTCCAGCAAAGTCCAATGGTCATTGGCAACTTTCAGAATCAGGTTTTGGGACGATCTCCTAGCGGTTGGTATTTTCATTTCTCTCAGGGCAGATGTTTCAAGCAAAGCTTGTTAATTCCCAGCATAGTAGAATTCTCGATAGATGTTTATTATGTTCCCAGCAGAGGGGAATTCCCAACGTTGCTTTCATTTCCCCTCAGTGTGGAATTCTCAGTAGAGTCTTACATCCTCATCAAGGGGATTTTTCATCAGGTGTTACTCTTGTATGCCAAGTAGAGTGGATTTTCAGCAGATTTCATTTGTCCCCGGTAGGGTGGCATTCCCAGCAGAAGTGTACTCTAATCTCCAGCAGGGCGGATTTCACAAAAGATGTTGTTCATTTATTTCCCACTGAGCGGAGTTTTGTTTTTCCCCCTATGGGTGGAATGTTTCCCAGATTATTTTTATTCAGGAAGGTTGTTCAGGGCATATTCCTCAGCAGAGTTGTTTGCTGATCTTCTTAGCACCTTTCTAGGTGGTGTTCTTTTGCATTTGCATTTTTGCATAGCATCCTCCCAAATGTGTAACATTTCCATTTCGTATGGAGCATTACGCCATATTTAAACATATGCATCTAAAGCATAAGCCAGGTTTGGTATCTTTGTTTCCAGTTGTCTCTCTGGCAGATAATGGCATGATTCAGGAGATTGTGTTTTATCCTCAACGGAAATCATTGACATATGTGTTCATTTCACTTGATTCTCCCCGTCAGAGTTGTTTCTTTAAACCTCTCTTTCCCCATCAGAGTTTTCTTTTCAGGTTGTAAGTCGGTTGATTCTACTACCTATATATCCCAGGTGTTCTATTCTAACTTTTGGTTGGTAATCCCCATCTTAGTCTTTCTTAGATGTTATCCCAACTTTTGGTTGGTAGTCCTTTATTTCTTGGATGTTATCCCAACTTTTGGTTGGTAGTCAGTCTTTTCTTGGATGTTATCCCAACTTTTTGGTTGATAGTCCTCTATTGTTTCCCCTGTGGAGTCGTGATTCCAACTTTTGGTTGGTAATCTTCATTGTGGTAAGTTCGACTTCGTTCGGCTTTCCGGTGATTCCAACTTTTGGTTGGTATAGGTTTGTTGATGATTCCAACTTTTGGTTGGTAGTCCCCGTTTCCGTGTTGATGATTCCAACTTTTTGTTGGTAGTCTTCCTTTCTGTGTGGATGGTTCCAACTTTTGGTTGGTAGTTTTTGCTTCTGTGTGGATGATTCTAACTTTTGGTTGGTAGTCTTTGTTTCTTTATTGATGATTCCAACTTTTGGTTGGTAGTCTTTGTTTCCGTGTGGACAATTCCAACTTTTGGTTGGTAGTCTTTGTTTCCGTGTTGATGATACTAACTTTTGGTTGGTAGTTTTCCTTTATGGTTTCAACTGTTAGGGTTGGTGTCTTTCCCTGCAGAGTTCGCCTTCGGTCGGTGTTCTGGTGATTTTAACTTTTGGTTAGTAGCCTTGTTTCCCAAATTTTGGCTGGATTTTATCCCCTTGCAAAGTCTTCATCCCAACTTTTGGTTGGTAGTCTTCATTGGTGGATCCGGTTTTGTTTGGTGTTCAAGTGATTCCAACTTTTAATTGGTAGCTTGTGTTTATACCTTCGTTTCGCTCCAGCTTTTGGTTGGTGGTTTGTGGGTGATTCCAACTTTTGGTTAGTAGACTTTGCCTTTTATTCCAACTTTTGATTAGTAGACTTTGCCTTTTATTCCAACTTTTGGTTGGTACACTTCCCGGTGAAGTCAACTTTTGGTTGTTATTCTTCTCCATTAGATTGCCTTCAGTCAGTGTTCGGGTGATTCCAACTTTTGGTTGGTAGCCTTTGTTTATCCTAATTTATGGTATTCTCGTTTGTTTGTTCCCTAGGGAGTAGCCTTTATCCCAACTTTTGGTTGGTACCTTGGTTGTTATTCCAACTTTTGATTGGTATGTTGGTTGTTATTTTATCCCCTTAGGGTTGCCTTCGGTCGGTGCTCCGGTGATTCCAACTTTTGGTTGGTAGCTGTTGTTCATCCCGCTATTGTTTTGTTATCTTGGGTTGATGTTTATCCCCTGCAGAGTTGTCTGGTTAGGCTTCTCTTCTTCCCCCAGCGGATTCATCTTTTTCTCCCTAGGTCCTAAGTCCGTTGATTGTACTTTCTGTATATCTTGATTTGGTTTTGTCCCCAGAGGGTCACCTTTGGTCAACATGCCCGTAACCCCAACTTTTGGTTGGTATCTGGTGGTTTTCATCCCAACTTTTGGTTGGTATCCGTAGCGAGTCGCATCCCAACTTTTGGTTGGTATCCGCTATTTTACACCCCCCGCAGGTTGCAAATTTTCGAGTTCTCTTGGTATTCAATCTCCATGCACCTTGAATATTTGAAAGTCGTTGCTATCATCCTTTCAGGTTCAAGTCGATTGAATATTTGAAAGTCGTTGCTATTATCCTTTCAGGTTTAAGTTTATAAGTGATTCTTGGATCAATTTTGGCTTGTTCTTCACTTCTATTCCAAGAAAGCTCTTGGATCTTAAAGATTTCTTGGGTTTCTAGCTTGGATCTATCAATTTTCAGTAGATCAACACTTACCAAAACAAATCTCAGCTTTGAAGGTTGGTTAATTCTAGATTCAATTCTGTTTTGAGCTTATTTGAATAATCACAATGTAGATCTTCAAGTTTTGATTGATTTTGTTGATTTTGATCTTTTTGATTTATGATCCCAATGCTTGATTAAGTTTGATTGATGTTTGATCACTGATTTTTGGTGTTAAATTCGTGCATAATTGATTACATGACCATTTGGATTATTGAACATTGAATTAATTGTTGGAAGAGCTTTTGAATTGTTGTTTTTCTACTTCTAGTGCAGTGTTAATCGATTAACCAATTGCAGTACAAAACTGGTTAGTCGATTAACTAGTGCAATATTTGAAATTTTTTTAGTGGTTAATTGATTAACCAGTTTACACAGGAAAATGGTTAATCGATTAACACTAGAACAGAATGTGATTTTTGGTTGTTTTCAAGCATGTTTTGATTTCTTTCCACTTCTAACATTCATGGATTAATATGATATATTTGTGTGGACTGTTCTTGACCTGTTTCATCATGCTTGATTGTTTGATCTCGATTTCTCGACGCGCAACTTTTGGTTTCCGTTTGAACGCTTAACATGCTTAAGTTGCTTGACTGATTGATGATCATATGCTTTTCTTGCTTATATCATGTTAATGATTAATTGGTGATGATCATCTTGTTGGATATTGTGATGCATGTTTGCATTTGCTTCTGATTCCGTTTGTCGCATGTTTGCTTAATTGCGTAATTGATTTGAAAAGCATGTTGTTCTTGATTGTTCTTGATGGGGAAATACTATTGAACATTGATGTTTGATTGTTGATGCATGTTCGTTCTTGCATGATAATTGTTCATGATTGGTGTTTGCACATACTTGATTGCATTGAACATGCTTGCTGCCACACTTTTTATAGCTGTTGTATTCTGAATTTGCATGTTATCTTTGCTATGCTTGCTTGTTGCCTACCCTTTTTACACCTACTTTTGTGTTGAATTAGGAGCTGTTGAATAATGTTATGCTTCCTTGCTGGATTTTATTGTTGTTTTGTGTAGGAGGTGTTGTTGTAGCTATTGTTTTTACCTTGTTTTCTTGCTATTTTCCTTGCCTTTGCATGCTCCCTTAGGATTCCTATTCCAATTTAATTTTCGATTAATTTTGGGATTAGGATAGAAATTAGGAGTGTAATCCAAGCATGATAACAATTAAGCTAGTCCCTTTTAACCTTAACCTTATGTCCATCTTTTGCATGCTAACATTAGGATAGAATTTCCTTTTCGCATCCCGACCTTAGGACCACTTTGCATGACAACGTTAGGACTGAGTTTCCCTTAGACCTTTCGTGCGTCTTTCTCTCTTCTCATCTTAAAACAATGCTAATACACTTAATAAAGACGATGAGCATTGTGCGCCACGAGCCTTAAGCATATGCGAAATGATTGGTGAGGGGTCTTCTCTCGCTTGTCTAGAGTGTTTAGCGTACGTGCCGTCTGGGGGCGATATGCGACGCATTCGTTCCTATATCATAGTCTTTAGTGCAATGTGAATCATAAAGCAAACTAATTCACTTCACTAAAACTCACAAAAAAAGTCAAACCTTTTTATCCTTCGGGATTTGTGTTTCAAAAATCATTTTCAAAAAGAGTATGTTACTTTTCCGTTCTATCGCAAACAAGCATCGGCCCTAACTGCTGGAATGGGAACTTAACATCACTCATAAAAAACACTTAACCAATCAGTAGTTTCGTAGTTACCCGAACTATGTTTTCTCTGATTTCTCATACCAAATAAGGATACTTAGGCACAAGACGGTGATGTCTTGATGAACAACCTTCCCCAATCACTCGTAGTTTTTCGAACTACGTTGACTCTGAATTTCCCATTGCACGAAGGAATATGTAGGCATAGGGCGGTGATGTCCTATCGAGTATCTTTTTTTTATTCATTCTCGTTTCTATTTAGCATTTATTTTTAGATAACACACCCTTTGATTAGACAACAAGCATGGATCATGTTGAGTACCCAATATTTGGTTGCGATGACCTTGTCTTCTCCTGTTCTTCAGGTTTTCTTTGATCGCTTCCTTTCCCTCTTTGAGATAAATAATATTCGGTGGTGAATCTTCTATTTTTCCGCCAGGTGTTTTTCGCAGTTCCAACAGCTACATGTCAATGCAACCTATTTGACATTATTATTCATGCAGAAGTCCCTTCAAGAAACCTTTTTTGGAGATGCCACTATTGTTGTAAGTTTGGGCTTATTCGACCGTTTTTCTACTAAATTCAAAATAGACTATACTATCCTCACAAACAGCAACCAACCAATTAGAACCTAAGAAGTGATCATGCTCAATAGGTCTAGAATGTTAGCGAGGCAGCAACAAGTCACATTGCTCACACTTCTTTTATAGAATTCTCTTGTGAAGATTAGTATTTTGACAGTGGTTGTTCCATACTATGACAGGAGAAAAGAACTACTTGGTAGAGTTAAAACCATATACTAATATTTAGGTTACCTTTGGTGGTGGGGCTAACTAAGGAAAGATCATGGGAAAGAGAAACTAGTTTATCTAGGTCTCCTAAATTTGGAAGATGTTCTTCTAGTTGAAAGGTTGAGTACTAGTCTTATTAGTATCAGTCAGCTATGTGATTAGGATCTCTGTGTCAATTTCACTCATTCTGAATGTATTGTCACAAACAAGAGCAAGAAAGAAATCTTGAAATGTGAAAGGTTGCCTAACAACTGTTACATGTGGAGATCTTAATAAAATGACCAACTGTCAACCTGTCTGATAACCAAAGAGGATGAAACCAAGTTGTGGAACAAAAATCTTGGTCGTATGAATCTTATAATATTGAGAAATATTATATCTATAAATCTAATCAATGTTCTTCCTAACCTTAAGATCGGGGAACGAAGAATTTGTGGTGTCTGTCAGATTGGGAAACAGACCAAGATACCTCACAAGAATCTATAACATCTTACCACATCAAAAGTTTTGGAGTTACTCTACATGGATCTGATGGGGCCCATGCAAGTTGAGAGCTTAGGTGGAAAGAGGTATGCTTTTGTGTGTGTTGATGACTACTCAAGATTCATTTGGATTGAATTTCTTAGAGATAAATCATATACATTTTCCATATTTTAAATATTATGTAAACAACTCCAGCGTGAAAAAGGAATGGATATAGGAAAGATTGTTAGAGTACATGGTCATGGAAATGAATTTGAAAATATCAACTTCTCTGAATACTTCACTTCATAAGGTATTTCTCATGAGTTCTCTGCACCAATTACTCCACAATAAAACAAAATGGTTGAACACAAGAATAAAACTCTTCAAGAGATGGCCAAAGTCATGTTCCGTGCAAAGAATTTACCATATTACCACTAGGTTGAAGCAATGAACACAAATTTCCATTTTTGGCATGCATAAAACTTTGGTCAGTTTTGATATTGATTATGGTGTTTTTTGATCAATTGCATGAGTAAGTGCAATGGAAACATTTTATGTTTCTGATTTGAGTTTGATTCAAAGTAAAATCTCAAAGAGCTTTTGAAACATGAAAATTTGAGTTTTACATGTTTGATTCGAATCATGGATTTCAAAGATATTTTATGGTTCTGATCAAATTGGACAGAGGCAAAACTAGATCATTTCATTTGAATAATTTTTTACACTTGATTCATATCATTTTCATGATGTCCACTTCTGTTTGATTTGATTTGAATCAAATTTTGAACATGGTTTGAATCATACACTTTTTCAACATTTTCCAGTCAAGACTGTGACATTTGATTTGAATTTATTCTTGTACATGATTTGAATCACGTGGCTCATAATTAAAATCACTCTTTTCTCTAATTTGAATCAACTCATAGGTTGCTCTTGATTTAAATCTAACTGACATTTTCAACCACTTTGTGTGCTTAATCTAAAGCACATACAAAATCTTTTTGTCATCATTTCTCACATAACATTTATCATTCTGATCATAATTTTTTAGTGTGATTCAAGTGAGAAATCAATTTCCTTTGTTTTTTAGTGTTCAAAGTCTTGCAATGAAATTCTTGCATCTTCAACTTCATTTGAGTTCAGATCTTGATAACAAGAGATTTGTAATTGATTGAAGGAGATGCGTCCTTGAAACTAATATTTCTTAGAGACTTTGTTGAGTTTTTCAGGTTGTTAGCAAGTTTGAGGTGATTGTGATTGGTGGTGACAAATTCTATTGAAAAGAAGTAGGCTCTTCTCAACATAGTTGCCTTAGTAGTGAATGTGTGAAAGACTACCAATAAGGCGGAGTTCTTCTTAAATCTTCAGACAATTTCACCACTCAAAGAATTAGTAGGATCGTGGGGTTGATTTCTACACACGAAGGCATGAAACATAATTAGTGATATTGGAATATTCGAGAAATGTAATTCAAGCAATTCTTATGTAAAAGAGTTTGGTTGTGTGTTGTATACAAGTCAAGATCCAAATAGGAGATTTTATTTTCTCAATTGTATTGTAGATTGATGATTGCATAAACTCTTGGAAGTATTTGTCAAATCACAAGGACTTATTCAGATTTCAATGGGAAACCATTGAAGAGGGCACGCAAGTAGAACGATGACGAACGCCGGAGCACTATAAATCACAGTGTCATCTCTCTCTTACTCTTGTATCTAATTTCATAGTATTTGAATGCTTAAGTTTTCAATTCCATCATATTATATCATTTTTTATTGATAGGAATTTATTACGCAATCATTAGGTTTTGTTGGAATTGGATAACATGTTAAGTTAGATTGGGGATTAAGTTCTGTTAAACAAATTGACTTTAGAACTCCATAAATTGAATCATTGTGTAAACACTTCTCATGCATTACGCAATTGAATCAATTCAAACCAAGTGTTTCATCATATTAATTTTTGATATTCGTAAAATGATGTGTTAACTTTATCAATATTCAAACTGTATAATTTTCATTTTCGCATCAAACCTTTCGCTCGCAACTATTTTTGGAAACACTTTGATTTTAAAAACGGCGATTGAATTTTTTAATTTGGGTCTATTCACCTCCACTAGACTGTTTTTCTACTTCCATATTCATATCCAATATTGTGTATCTTTTTCTATAGACATTTTTAGCTTATTTTCTTCTTTTGGAATTTGTTCTGTGTTTTCCTTATGCTAGATGTTAAAGTTTTAGGCTCTATCACTATATCTTTTTTTTTGTTAAAGGGATAAGTTCTAATGAATTTATATCATTCTATATCTTTTTTTTGTTATATATATCTATTTTATGTGTCATATGCAATTGTAGTGTAAAGTTTCAAGGGGGTATAGCTGGAGCTTTAAACACGCTCCGCTCATGCTAACTCAATTACCATGCAACTGTTGAACATGTAGCTCCATACATAAGAGGGGAAATGGATTGTGAGGGTTTGAAACAAAATTATTTTCTAAATTAGCATTTAAAAAAATTATCTAAAAATCATTTGGATACACAACAAAACTTCAAGATAAAGAAAATATGCATAAAGTAAAAAGTTAAAGGAAGAGAGATAACACCGACGATTTATAGAGGTTTGGTATAAATGAAGTAACCTACTCCTTCCCAAAGAATTTTTCTGGAGAGTATCCAATAATGCTTGAGAGATTTTAGAAGGCTAAGCCCACAAACCCCCTTATACAAGGAAAAATGAAGTTTTAGGTTTACTTCTAACCAAACAGTGAATAGTGGAGTGAAGTGGGCTGTCTTTATGCCAAACATCAAGCAGAGGTTTGAGAAATCAGTATCTAAGCCGATTTTTATGGACTTATCTCGAACCAATGTGGATTTTTGAACTAGCTATCCTCTAAACCAAATCGAGGTTTTATACGGGATGACCACAAATCGAACCAAGATTTCTATCGGGCTAGTCTCGAACCTACTGAAATTTTACACATGTAAAAATCAGAAACCGAGAGAGATTTTATACCAGATTGATCTCGAACCTACTGAGTTTTTACACGGGCTAAACTTAAAAACCCTGAGATATTTTATATCGGGCTAATCTCGAACCATTGTGAAGATTTTGTTATGATTATTTTTTTAGAACTCAAATATAGAGCTTTTGTAAGAGCCCACTTAATTGATTATGTTCTAAGGATAATCAATTAGGTACCACAAATAATCAATTATTTTTCCTCAATTTGGAAAGTTTTGATATAAAGGTGTTTCCATTCATTAAAACATTGTCATAATCGATTATAGACTCATTTATCCCTTATTTAATCGATTAGGCACTTCATATAACTGATTATCTAGTTTAAAAACTTCCCCTAATCAACCTTCCAGTTCCCAAATCATCTGGCTAGGATACAAAAACATTTTAGGTGATTTTCTTTGAGAAATAGAGGCTTAAAAGAAATTTTTAGTGAGTGTGTGATTCAGCCATATTACTTTACTAAAAGTCCCTTATGTATTTTACAAAAGACAGATCACTCAGACATGGTCAGAAAAAATTTTACACTTCCTTTCTTTTACACCTTGAATCTTCAAGTTCTTTGTTGGAAAAACCAATCACATAAGCACTTCACTTGAATCTTCTTCGAGATGAGGATTGTGATATTTTCAAGTATGAAGCCATTGGTGGAGGATATCACTAGTGATAATCAAACCTTAAATCTTCAACTTATTCAAAGGAAAAGATTGATCATCTATCTTGTGCATCTTTGACTGCTTGAACTATATTTCTTGTCTTTATGCTTTGTCATCAATATATAATCATGAGTTGTCATCATCAAAATCATGATGTTATTAGAGCTAGGAATATTAAGCTTTAAATCACTCTTTTTGTGATTAAACCTACAAGACATAATTTCACAACAAGTTCTAAAACATCAAAAAGGGGTATACTTAAATTGCTCATAAGGTATCTGTTCTTGCTAAAAAAACACCAAAAGGTTGACTTCCTTGTTACTAGTCAAGGAGAGTCTAAAATGATTGGTTTAAGTGTCTGTTATGTCTTTCTCAATTGATCACCTTCCTGAAGACCAGAAATCTCCTATTTATTTGGCTTGACTTTTCCATCCTCCATTAATGTTTGCCTTTTCATATCCTTCATAGAGGTAACATCATGTAGCGTCCACCGCCTAATTTCCAAGTAACGTTTCACCATTTGTAATTATAAATCTTATGCAATTATGGAGCATTATGTAATTGCCCTTTGTGACTCTTCAGATGGTATCCTAGTCCTGACATCAGAACTAACCTATATGTATAAGTTGTCCCTGACATACTTATAATGGTGTTCCATACCGAATTTCGACCTACTTGCCTCTTCATCTAGGTTCATAACCGATGATGACCCCGTTTAATCTGGGTTCATAACCCGGCACCATGGAAAATTATATTTCCCAACTTTCACCTAAGTCATCCCTATTTCATCATAATTGTTCTTTAAATTTAATACCTCGGCAGGTCAAACTAACTTCAGGGATATACATAAGCCCCCCGAGCATGAAATCTAAAAGCTTGAAATTTTCAGACAAAAGAAGCCAGTAAATTTGATTTTCATCTAGGGTCAAGGTTGAGGTATTCCTCGGCCCTAGCATTCTACTATACCTGTTTTTAGTGACATGGTCGATCAGGGCAGACGTCAGAGCGTATCTTTGCCAGATTCTCTCTTTCTTCAATAATGATAACTTTTATGGGAAATTGATCCTCTTCAGTGATCCGAAACACTTCATTTCACAGAGTCATTAAAAAGAACTCATTCCCTAATTAAAGTTATCTCTTATTCTTCTTCTTCTTGCTAATCATCAACTAGAATACTTTATTCCCATTTTCTAGGCAATCTCAGAGCTTCTATCTGTTCTTAGAAATCAGGTATAGTTGATTTTTATCTCTCTGTTTATATTTTTTTCTTTTAATCGATGACTATTGTTCATGAATGTGACAATAATGTCGATATATTAAGAACCCTAAATATTCAAGAAAGGAAAAATCTTTGGGACTTTTGTGTGAGAGGACGTAGGGATACATTAAGCCAAGCTGACTTTTATTGTATTATGAAGGAGGCTTACAACAATATTTCCACCTCTTTTAGTGATTTTGATTCTGAATCTTTCTCACCAGGTTCGTCAGTAGAGGTGTTTATGGAGATTGTTGACTCCTTTGATCAATAAGTGATTAGTTATGATCACAATTCGATCGATGAAGTAGAGATCTCTAAACTCTGATCTTTGAAGAATATTTCCTCTACTGGAAACAAAGGTGATGTCATCTTAGAGCCATGTATCCCAGGGGAACATGTTTGTATAGTTCTTCCTCGAGAAGTCAAATATGAGTACTTCCATTTCTACGTTGGAGTACTAGAGGATTTTAAAATTTGTCTTCCCTTAACCGATTTCGAATCCAATCTGCTAAGAATCCTAAACGTTTCCCCTTCTGTCATACCCCAATTTTGTTCGGGCATTTTAAAATTTTCATTTATTTGACTTTATTTTCATTTTGCAAAGCATATCATGCATTTCATCTTGCATCGTGCTTAAAATGTCAACCAGAATTATTTTTTGAGATTTACAAGCAGACCGGTCAAACTGAATTTCAACTGCGCATAAAATTAGTAGACGGAAAATTTTAAAATCGAGTGTGCATACCTCAATTATATTAATCTAAGGTTCACGTAGTTTAACCTGGTGTGCTCATTTTGTTTTTTCGACTATTTTTCGTCGCATTTTGATTAGTTTGAGCATTTTAACAGGTCAAAATTCATTTTAACAGGTCAAAATTTATTATAAAATTTGACCAAACTCTATATTTTTCTGAGTCGTTTATTTCACGCTAATCATTTTGGTATACTCGATTTTTTTCGCATTGAGGCGCTAGACTTTTATTTATTTGGAGTCCATTTATTTTTATATTTTTTGTCTAAATATTTATTATAAATAAATAGGATTTTTAGTTTTATATCTTAATTTATTTTAATTGTTTAAATTTTATTTAATTTTAATTAATATTATTTAATTTAGGCTCTAAAATAAATATTAGAGACATTATTGACAATTTAGTGTGAACTATAATTTACTCTCTATATATTGTTGATATTGTGGAAAAAAAGGAGACGGATATGAATACCCAAAGTGGCACATATCCATTGAGTGTATTATTACTACTTTTTTCTTCAATTGACCACTAAGAATAACAATCTTATTACTTTAGTCGTTTGCGGTGCATATGATATTGTTAGCTTTTTTTTAGCTTCTTTTTATTTCATTACGTGCGAGTTACAGTATATGGGTCAAAAGATAATGTGCATATTTAATACATAAGTTTCTTGTTTTATATTTAAGATTAATATCAAGAGACGGTGGTAATCCTTCAAATCTGCACTTGAATGATTATTATCATCTGTTAATGTTATTATATATATATATATATATATATATATATATATATATATATATATATATATATATATATATATATATATATATATATATATATATATATATATATATATACACACATACTTGTGTATTTGTTAATGTTGTTTTATTTACGTTTTGGTTATGTTCTCGGATTGAATCATGTCGATACGTTGTTTGCATATTGGTCTGTACTATGCGTGACAATTATTTTAGTTCGATTCGGTTGCGATGATCACATTTTTGCATTAGTAACATTGTTGATTTTTTAGCATGTTAAATTTACTTCTTTTTTTATGTATTCTCTATTTTATAAATTTAGATCTGCATGATTTTGATCCACGTCGCGATGATACATCAAGTGTAGCAAGCTAGTGGTGGATTTTATCGGTTTATGTGCGATATTCTATATTTATCGTCGTATTTCAATTTAGTACATGCGTCTGATGGTTTGGCCTAGTGGCAATTTGCTTGTTGTGCACTGGCCAATTTGTATTTCGATTTGCAACTTTTGTCTTTTCTTTAATTTTATTATATTGTTGATTCTTAATTCGACTTGCAAGGACCGCTTATGCGGTGACAATTTGTGTTTTTATGTTAAGAACAACGATCTAACATCATTGTGCTTAGATCTGATCTAATTTTTCTTTGTAGCCTTGCACGTTTTCGCGCATGCGATCTTGATTCACGTATTTGCGTCATGACTTTAATCCTAGTACTTTTCTTTTCAATTTACATTTTGATTCATTTGATGTATGATGTTAATATTTTGTATGCGTCTTATTTCCGTTCACATCTAAATTATTTTAAAACTAATTCTTAATCTAATTAAGCCATTTTTAAACCCTTGTAAGTCGACTGCTTTTTAGCATCACCGTCAACCACATGCCAACACTTTCTCCCTTTTTTTGGTTATGGCTTCGTTTACTAGGAGCACCTTTAGGGACTAGGAATCGACCTAACTTTTTCTCAAAACTTTGATCCAACGTCGTCTGGTTACTTCCCTCATAAGTCAGTTGCCTTTTGCAATCGCCATTACGCTAATTCAAACCTCGATCGTTTATCAAGAATTTTTCATAAAATTAATATCTCTTTTCTCAAAAAATCTAAAAATACTTTAATTCATCTCTAACTGTTTTTTAAATTTAAAAAACACCTCATACATCTCAAACCTTTTTACCTTCGGGCTTTTCCGTTTAAACTTTTCAAAAAGGATATGCTTCCTAGCATCGTCCATAAAAGACACACAACACGAACAACGGAGTTCTGATTACCTCTAGGATACGTAGGCACTGGGTTGAAAACTCGGACGAACTCAATAATAAAAATCTCTTCTTTTCCCTTAGCAAGCAATAATATATTAGACACCTTTCATGCCTAGACAACTTAGATGGTTCCCATCGAGTACGATGGATTTAGGAGTGCTAACACCTTCTCCTTACATAACCGACTTCCGAACCCAACATAGTTGCGATGACCATATCCTATCCTTTTTCCTGTGGGTTTTCTCGATATTTTCCTTTTCCCTTCTTGGGAATAAATAAAGTTCGGTGGCTACTCTCTGTTAGTCTATCCGCGAACTTTCTTCGCGAGGTCGTATTTTTCGAGGTACGACACCTTCCTAACATTGTCCCAATAGATGGGGGCTTATCAAGGCTTTCGAGATAGCATGTGAGGCCATAAACATATAGCCAACCATAGGCTTGTTTTTCTCCTCTTTTTTTTTTGAAATCAAGGGTGTTGAAAAGGGTGGTTGGGTTACATTTAGTGGCCTTTCCAGTAAGAGTTTTCTTCAAGTTTATACAACCAATTACAAAGGTTTCAAGGAACGGTTTCTTCGAGTTACGTGTGGACCGATATGTCCTTAGGTAGTGTATACGTTAGACGGATCTCACCATTTTCTCATCTATGAACTAGAAACCCACTTCTAGTATCTGGATTTGATTTTGATAAGATAAATGACCAGGAAGTCAAGTCTTTAGCCATATTAGATTCTTTTTGTATGATGAAGGTCCATGACCTATTGACATTACTCGAAGAATAATTTCATCCCTTCCTGAGTAATACTCATTTAATTTTTCATTATTCATTGCATTACGCCTCATTCTCCTAATCCTTTTCCATCTGTTTTTTTATAGAAAAATGTTTAACTTGTCCATGAAGGAGCAGAAAAATTAATGTTGGAAGCCCAGGTGACGAGAAGAGTAGCCAGCCAACTCACTACCAAGTCGAATTTGTCCAATTTAGAAACCCGTCTGGTGAAGAAGAGAAAGATATCCCCAAGCAAAACAACCTGAGTATTCATGAGCCCCATGTCTCTCCCATTCCTCCACTAGAGGAATCCTTTCCAATTCCCCAAAGAAAATGGAAACTTTGATGAGTGACGAGGTTTGCAAAGTCGATTGGGAAATTTCATCTTTGATGCAAGAGTCTGGTAGTAGCGGTCAAGCCAAACCATCTAATGAGTTTAAATTCTGGAGTAACAACTTTGATAGATTGAGATTCCTCTATGATCATTTGAATATGATGGAGGATGTAAACAAGGTGAAGATAATAGGTCGACAAAAGTTAACCCAAAACATCAGTTCTTATCTGATGAGATACATCTTTTTAACAAGAGGAATGTTTGTGTCCAGGGATGATTATGAGCATAACGAAATTAAACTCAATCAAGAGATCAATTAGCTGAAGGAAAAATAGAAAATGTAGACTGATAAAATATTCGACCTTGAGAAGCAATTTCTGGATGAGAAATCAAAAAGGGAAAAGTCAAAGACCGAAAACTAAGAACTACAATCCACTGTCACCAAGCAATCCACAAAGATCACATCAACTCGGGAGTTGAACGATCAATTATAGAAATCCTTGCAGAAAGCTCAAATTAACATTCTTGATGTAGGTGATGATACTTTTGACAGGGCAAAAGCTCAAGTTTTATGTCTTCACCCCGGGCTTGACTTGTTCGAGAAGGACTTTTTCAAAGTTGTGATGGATGTCCGTCTTGTGGATATTGAAGAAACCGAAACTTCTCCAACTGATGATCTAACCAAGGAAGATCAGGCTGATAACTTTAACCTTGGAACTGTTGGTGAAGACAAGAATGAAGGATAATCTTATTTCTATTCTCTTTTTATCAGTCATCTATTAGGATGTGTTTGTGTAATATTTTTTGGGTATATTTTCCTTTCTATTTGTTATCCGGATCTTGTTGTGATTCACAACATCTATGATAATCTTGAATTTTGTTCTATGTTACTAGTTATTCCTTTTAATTTATCGCTATGATTGGTTTTCTGAGTTAGATTCAAACTTTTCTATTTTGATGTATCACTCAGGCATCTTTACTGAATATATCTTAGAGCATTTATACAACCCTGATTAGTTCATGATTTCAAGACTTCGGTTATGATAAGTATTTTCCCATAAAGTGTTTTCATCTACGATTTAGTCATGCCTAGTTTCACCTGAGATATCTTTGTCTAGGAAAAAGGTTTCAATTTACTTAGCCAGACCATAGTCAATTATGCCATAGGCTTCAAGTTGCTTGGACTTCAGTTAGGCAAGCAGTTTCAATTAGCTTAGCTCGATCATAGATGATTATGCTAGAGGCTTCAAGTTGCTTGGACTTCAGTTAGGCCAGAGATTTCAATTTACTTAGCTCGACCGTAGCCGATTATTCTAGAGGCTTCAAGTTGCTTGGACTTTAGTTAGGACAGAGGTTTCAATTTACTTAGCTCGATTGTAGCCAATTATGCAAGAGGCTTAAAGTTACTTGGACTTCAGTTAGGCCAGAGGTTTCAATTTACTTAGCTCGACCGTAGCCGATTATGCCAGAGGTTTCAAGTTTCTTGGACTTCAGTTAGGCTAAAGGTTTCAATTTACTTAGCTCGGTCGGAGCTGATTATGTCAGAGGCTTCAAGCTGCTTGGTGATCAGTTAGGATCATGTTCTAGGACCGTCATACCTATTTTATATAATACATTTGTTTTAACTATGAGTGCCTCCTAAAAAACCATTGCTCTTGCATGGGAAAAGAGTGCGTTCGCATAACTTTTATTATGAAGTTTATTGCATAGTCTAGCTAAGATAAACCTTAAAACTAGTTACATTTCAAGTGCTAGGAATTTAAACATCCTCCAAACTTTCTAACTTGTAAGCCCTATTATTCAACCTCTAACGACTATGGAAAGGTCCTTCCTAATTCGAAGCTAACTTGCCTTTCTTATGGGGGTCAGACACCCTATTCCCCACCAGATCCCCTTTGTAAAGTTCCCTTTGCCTTACTTTAATATTAAACCTCCTGGAAATTCTCTATTTGGCTGCGAACACTCTTTTGTGGACTGAATCATCCAGACACTCCGAGTTGACGTTTTCATCAAAAGTAATACCCCTCCAAGTATTGATTTCGACTGGTATCATTGCTTCGGCCCTATAAATAATTCTGAAAGGAATTTCGTGAGTAGCAGCATATGATGTAGTACTATAAGACCATAAACTTTCATGCAGGTACTCAACCCATAATCTCCTGGCTTTATCCAACTTCTTTCTCATCCCGAATGAGATGATATTGTTTCCCGCCTCTGGTTGATCATTCGCTTGAGAGTGTTCTACTAAAATAAATTGATTTTATATTCCCAAATCTTTGCGAAACTCTATAACTAATGAGCTAGAAAATTACGTGTTGTTATCTGAAACCATGACCCCGAGAAGGCCAAATCGACATATTATGTTTCTCTAGTAGAATCGACATACTCTTTCCACTATGATTTTTTCCACTGCTTTTGGAACTTCACATGGGTCATGCGCCACTATTAGGAACTTCACATGTTTGGCTGCCACTATAAGTAGACCCAAAATATCTAAGCACCACTGATAAAATAACCATGATGTATATATACAGTCATGCGCTAGATGGTGACAAACTACACATGGGTCAATTCTGGCATGTCAACCGGTTTCCATGCAAACAAGTCTACATTTTCCCTCAATATTTTGATGATATCAACTTCCTCCTTCAAAGATAGACTGAGCCGACCTGAGTTGTCTGGGATGATTTGACACTATTATGTAACTTCTTTACCTCTATATGGTTCCTCAGACTATTCTCTACTAGATCTTCTTTGGGATCAATATCAATTAGGTTCACTTTCAAATGATCGTATTTTATTAGTGCATTAGTTTGAGCTTTCTTTTTTAGTTTCAGACTATCTTTACAACACTCCCGTTTTATCCCCATATCACCCTTTACTACTCTTACTCGGCCATTTTTGAGAGGATATTTCAGTGTGAGGTATAAAGTGGATAACTTCGCTTCCAAAGCATTGAACGATGGTCTACCAATAATAATATTGTATGGAGATGCATCATTGACAATTAAATACCTTACCTTAACACTTTTCGCATTGTCTTCATTGCCAAAAGTTATCTTCACAGGTAAATGCCCTAGCACCTATACATGATCTCTAGAGAATCCTACCAAAGTACCTTTAAAAGGTAACAACTCGGAAATATAAAAGTTCATCCCCTTGAGTGCATCCTAATACAAAACATCTGTTGAACTTCCCAGATCTACCAAGACTCATTTCACGCTATAGTCCCAGATTTGTACTTTGATTACCATTAGGTCATTTTCGTTGGCAAAAACTCCTTCAACTTCTCTTCTAGAGAAACTGATCACGACCGGATTTTCTTCTCCCTCTAAGGGTGACTTCTGCCTGACATGCATCATTGACCGAACATATGTTTTCTTGGATGAACTCGTTTCTCCTCCTCCTAAGAATCGCCCCGCAATGGTGTTTAATATATGATGAGTCACCCAGGCTCCATGAATTTTCTTTGTATTCCTCCCCATCTTCTGCGTAGGGTTATTCGAGCTAATATCATGGCTTCTTTTTCCTGGATGTCCTACGACGTCTTTAACATAGGATAACAACCGACCTCTCTGAATTAAAATTTCAATTTCTTTTTTTAGCCGATGACAATTCTCTGTGTGGTGTCCATAAATTTTATGGTACACATACCATACACTCTTGTCTTTTCCCATTACAACATGGACCCCTTTTGGACGCCCTGGTATGGGAAGTAATTTAAGGTGATAAACTTCTCTCAAGATATCCTCTCGTCTGGCATTCAACGACATATACTGATCCTCTTTGTCAAATAGACACCGAGATTATCTCATTGTTGTTCGATCCCTAAGTCCGTACATAAGGTGTTCCTTCTTATGCCCAGGTCCTTCCTCTTTAACTCTCATTTTTTTCTTTGGCATCTCAGGACCTCTTTCCGTGTTACTTTCCTCTTCTTTGATGTAATATTCCTCTCTGGTAATAACTTCATTTGTGTTGGATTCCGAATTTTATGCTAAGGATTCATTGAACTTCCTAACTTTAAGGCCATGCTGAAATTCCCCCACGAACATTTCCTGATTTGGATGAGACACTTTAATTGTCTCCTCATTAAACCTTTTTAGGTATTCTCTAAGGGATTTCAATTACCCCTGTCGGACATTAAATAGACTAGTGGTGGACACTTTTCTTTGTTTGCTTGTTGAAAAGTGTTATACCATCTTTTTAGTTAAGTCATGGTAGCTAACGATTAAGAACTTAGATAAAAGTCCCGACCATTAGCTTACATTTAAGAGAGTCAGAAACTCCTACAATTTCCATATGATTATTGATCGCAATAATATGCCCCTGAGGGTCGATTTTACCGTCAAAAGATACCAACAACGATGGTTTGAAGTTATCTCGAACTTAATCATCCTAGATTTCCTCACATAAAGGTTGGGAATCTAGAGGCTCTTCCTCGGCATCCCCATCCTGTTGAATATGTGCTTGCAAAACATGAACACTATCTTGCAAGGTTTCATTCTGTTGACAGAGAGTCTCCACCACCGCGAGTAGTTGTGTTAGATCTGATGGCGGAGGAGGATCACTTCGACTGGGAGATGACCCTGACATTGCACTGCTGAATTATTAGAGATTCTGATGATAATTTTTGTGTGTCCTGGGTGAGTTTCATCGAGGCCCCATGGTGGGCACCAAATGGTCTTGCTAAAAAACACCAAAAGATTGACTGCCTTGTTACTAGTCAAGGAGAGCCTAAAATGATTGGTTAAGTGTTTATTATGTGTTTCTTTGTTGATCTCTTTCCTGAAGTCCATAAATCACCTATTTGTATGGCTCGAATTTCCCATCCTCCATTAATGTTTTCCTTTTCATATCCTTCATAAAGGTAACTTCATGTAATTTCAGTCGCCTTACTAATTTCTAAGTAACTTCTCTCCATCAATAATTGTAACTCTTATGTAATTATGGAGCATTTTGTAAGCGTCCCTTGTGACTCTTCAGATGGTATTCTAGCACTGACATTAGAACTGACCTATATGTTTAAGTCGGCCTCGATGTGCTTATATTGGTGTTCTTCAATGGATTCTAACCTACTTGCCTCTTAATTCGGCTTCATAACTGATGATGACCCCAATCGATCTAGGTTCACAACCTGACACCATGACAACTTCTGTTTCCTAACTTTCACCTGAGTTATCTGTATTTCATCATAAGTGTTCTTCCAATTGAATACCTCGACAAGTGAAATAAATTCTGGGATGTACAATATATATATAAGTTTTTAGATGTTTTACTTCTTGTTCTATAATTGTATATCTAGTAATTGACTCCATCACAATTAGTTCTCTGCACATCTCTTACAATTTTTTTCATTAAAATGTCTTTTGCATGCATAAAACAGACATTTATCTAAAAGTCAACGAACGGTGAATCAAATAAGAAATTTCTTTATTAGAACCAAGAAATTCATGCAAGCATGATTTGAATCATTCAAATCCTTGAATCGAGTCCTGAAGTTTTTATTTTACTAAAAAGTTGCTTCAGGAAACATGAATCAAATTAGGAAAAGTCATGACCCAAATCATGAGCAAAATTTAGAAATTACAATTTAGCGTTGGATACATGACTCGAGTCACGCCTTCTTTTGACTCGAATGATAAGTTACTTTTCCTCGAATCATGATATGGTATTATTCGAATCACGTACGAGTTTTTCAATTTTGAATTGCACACTTGAAATGTGACTTGAATCATGTTCTCTTTTGATTCGAATCACATATGTAAAATTCTCTATTTTCTTCTCTTGATTCAAATCATTCTCTCACTAGATTTGAATCATCATTTTTCCTTTGAATCAGATCAAAGTTTCATTTTTATTATATTTTTGTGTGTTTTATATCTAACATATATAAAACTAATTTCTCTCTCTAGCTCATAACTTTCATAATCAATGGATTAACCTTTGAAAAACCTTGAGTGTTTATCAATCACACAAACTTCTCTCTCTTATTTTTAGAACAAGATTTATTCATGACATATTCTCTTTTAGTTTTGATTATAACAAATTATTGAAAGAACAATGGTTTATTTGATGTGTGTTTTATTTATGCAGGTTCTACATCATTGTACATGAATAATCAGAATCTGTGTTACACAAACACACTTGAGAGTTGCTTTATTGCTAGCTTCTGGTGACAGAGTTTGAAGAATAATTGCTAGTGTGGCTTGGCGCAGACTCTGAGCTGAAGGCCTCAGTATTCACATGAGTTAATACACTTAGTAAATGCATATCAACATCTGGTACCATTCAAAGTTAGTGATAAAGTTGTGGATTGTCCATATTGCAGAAAGAAAGTTGTATTGTCTTATCAGCTTGTCAACTAGAGTCTACAAGATTACAAGGCTCAAGAAAGGTTGGCATGCTCTACAGGTATCTGCTCTCAATGGCTCTATTAGTATAAAACCTCTTGAAGACTCAAAGGTTAAACGTGTTACACACTGGATTTAGAATCTGCTATGCATCCATCTTCAACGTCTCTTGTATTATGGAGTAAAGGCAAAGACACTTGATCAAGTTACCTTTTCAACAACTAATTTCTGCAAAGGCTATAAATATGGCTGAAGATTCAAGTTTGAATCTTAACAAGGATTATCCAAATGAAGGAGTAGCAAGATCAAGTGATTATCAACTCTATTGTAATATGCAGATTTTCTGTTGTAGGTTGTAATTGTAAAAGTCTTCAGATTTCTTACCATTGAATATCTTAGAAATCCTAAGTGTTTTAGGTCTTTGTTATGGTGATTTCCTGTACCTCTGATACTTGTATCATGTACACTTTGTTCTCTATTCTGCTGAGCCTTCAATAGTTTAGATCAACGTCTCTTGCTGTGTGCTTGAGCAGAAGTCTTGTCTCATTGGAATTCAAGCAACAAGTCTTGAGCCAAGATTCTTAAGCCACGTAAGTCTCATTACTTAAGTGCTTGAGCTGTGAAAGTCTTATTAAGCTAGTCTAATTGAGCAAGGGAAATTCTCCATCTGAGGAGGTTTGAGCAAGAAGTCTCAAGTGCATCTTGGGAAAGGGAGTCCCAGAAGAGCAGGTGGCTTGGTTAGAGGATGTGAGCAAGAAGTCTTAGACATCTGCTTTAAGAAAGGGGAAGTATCAACCTGAAGACCTTTAGAGCAGGTGGTCCGGTCAGAAGGTGTGAGCAAGGGAAGTCTTAGACATGTGCTTTAAGCAAGGGAAGTCTCAGACAGTTGGTCTGAGCAAGTGTAAAAGACTTATGCACAAGTGTAAAAGACATGTGATTGTAATCATAAAGTGGATATAATGAAAATCTCTTGTGAGGCAAAGGGACTAGAGTGCTCTCAGTTAAGGGAGGAACCAAGATAAATCTTTTGTGCCTTATGCTATTATTTATTTACTTCAGTTATATTCGCTGCCATTGAATTAAAATATAATTTTGATCGGTTGATACTGAGGGGTAAATCTCCAAGCATACAATTGATCGTGTAGTCTTAAAAAGGTTATTGAACCCACAGGGAAAGATAATCAAATAATGTTAACTAAGGTTGATGTGCAAAGCTAAGGCTTGAGTTAAACAGGAGTTAACACTAATTATAGGGCTGAAATCTAAGATTTGAAAGTAATACTAAAACGAGCCTGAAATATGATTTATGTGCACCTAAGGGACCTTGTAGATAAAGGGTACTAATCATGTCTACACGCCTATTCCGTAGGATATACCGACTTAAAGGCTCCTCCTCACGCTCTCACGGTCTTAACTAAGCCATACTTCTTAATCCCAAGATTTTTCTCTCGCTCGCCCGGTAACTAAGAATTACTCTTTGAAAGCCAATAATATCTTAATCAACATCTTAAGTGCTCTACCTGTATTTAGATATTGATGCCTAATTTCCACTATTCGGTTCACTCCTCACGCTCTGGCAGATCCAGGCTTAAACTTTTATTTGCTTCTCACTCTCGTGACGAAACAATGTTAAGTAACCTCTCACTCTCGTGACAAAGCTACTTAAATTAGACTTAGAAATTACAACCAAAATGGCATGCATTCACAATTTTGTACCTATTATAACTACGAAGTCCCACCGGTTATGACGGTCCTCATAAGACGGTCTCTAATTAATTTAACCGGACATAATGAATTCCAATCCTAACATGTTAACAATTTTGAAAATTACAACATGCATATTGAATTGATTTTAAGAAAATATTAGTTTTTGGTTTTTATGAAAATAAGTTAAGTTGCAAACACGTAGAAACAAAATGCAGTAAAAACAGAAAAATACGAACCTGTAAATTGCAATGGACTACACGAAAAACAAACTTTAATTAATCTTCAATCCAAGTATACAATAGCGCAATGGAAAAATAAAGTACAATACTGAAACAATTCCTCGGTGTGAGCAATTGCTGCTTTGGAAAGTAAATATGTGGTTAAAGGTCTAAAGAAAATTCAGAAGCGCTTCCGCACGGGTTGGATCCCTCAAAAACCGAATTCTGTAGTTAAAATTGCTCCTGCAAATTGTACGGTGATCTCCGTGGTGCCCATGGCGAGCGCCATGGTCTCTATGGATGCATGTTGACCTTCAGGAGGCAGATGGCGAACGCCATTTGGAGGTGGTGAGCGCCATATTAGAAAAGCTGAAATGATCTTGCTGATTTTTGCTGTTCTAGCTGGATTTTTATTCTCTTTCACTTCTTTTCTCAATTTCTTCTAGGATCTCGACGGGAACACTTAACAACATAAAAACAGAGTAAGAACACAATAAAATGCAAAAGAATCAATAAAAACTCGGACCTAAAATGCGCAAAGTGAGCCTAAAAATACGATACAAAATCATGTTATCAAACTCCCCCACACTAAGACTTTTTCTTGTCCTCAAGCAAACTCCCAACAGAAATAAAACAGTAAATGGAATGCTTGACTCGTAGGCACAACAAAAAAAATCAAAGCACAAGGTTTCTAGGCTAATTCTAAATGGATAGATACTAAATAGTGAAAACAAGGATACTGTACCAACACAAATCCACCAAAGCGGATAAAGACTTCCTTCCTATGCAATACCAATTCAAATCATGACATTATAACTTGACCTACAGACTTTTTTCTTATTCACCTCTCTTTCATTCTCGCACAATCACATTAAGCCCGTTATTCTTTGTACTTACATGGTAAGTGAACCTGTTAGTGTTATATGATCTCTTATTTAAAAATTTCTTTCTTTTTAGCACATTATGTTTTCTTTTGCTTACGAATTTCAAGAGTCTGAACCTTTAGGCTAAATGGTCGGGTGAGGGTCATCTAACTTAGTGGGAACATGTCTTTCATTCGCTTTTTCTATAAAAATTACACAATTCAATTTTTGAGATCAACATATATTTGCATCAGTTTATTACTTAGTTCGTACATAAAGATGGCGCTGATTGCTATTATAAACTAATCAAGAGGCTATTTCTAAAGAAGTAAGAATAAGGTCTCAGCATAATGTCTATTTAAATCAATATCACATATTTAGGGAATTTTCCCAAGTCCGACTAACATAGCCTAAAATAAAGGTAAACAACCTATACTCATAGTGTCATGCCATTGACTAAAAACAATTTTTTTTTAATTTTTAAATTGGGGTCAAAATGAGGGAATTTTCAAACATATCAAAAATCTAAAGTATAAATGGACTCACGGTGCATATGACTCGATAAACAAACAACAAAACAAATAAAGAAACAAACTAACTAGAAAGCATAAAAACATAAACATAAAGACATAAAGCGATAAAGCTCCTCCCCCACACTTGAACTAAACATTGTCCTTAATGTTTTGGAACAAGGTGAAAGAAGGAGTGGATAAATCTGGTGTGAGATCAATGATGGCGGCCTTGGCCACGGTGTCGTCTACCACCTCTGTTGAAGGGGTTTGGAACATGATGCATGCAAGCACTCAAGTCTTCAACTACTAATCGTAAACCACCCATCTCCTTGATTAGGTCACCAAGATCGTGTTGAGTCCTCTCAAGGTAGTCATGATGGTGCTGGCTAATGTGGTCAACAATGACTCTTAGCTCCTCCTGCTGTCTCTGCAAAGTCTGAAGCATCAAGTCATGATCAACGTCCATATCATTCCTGTACCTCATCTCTAACAAAATATCATCAAGGGCACTCCTCATAGCAGTGTAATCATACTCCTTGGGTGACTGATATGTACCTGCAAAATGGTCAGGAACAAAAGGTGCAGTGTGTGCGCGGGTACTAGGCCTGGGTTCATCAGAAGCACGGGGACGAGTCCCAGTTTGTGGAGCAGTGCGTCCCATGACAGTGTGATAATGCCTAGTAACTCTCTCCTGCTCTAAATCGGGTGCGTCAAGATCAAATACCCAGTTAGTACTAACGTGCACATTAATGCGCTTAGAGTAGGGCAATGTGACACCTCTAACCTCTCTCGTGCAAACCATCAGATGAAATTTGCCATTGGCAAGAACTTTACAAGCCACATAGAACAACAATAGTCTAAATCAGCATAAAGGCATGACATACTCTCAATAGTCTCTAACTCAGTGTGTAAGTCAGTTATAATTCCGCCGACACAAATAGAGCCATTGTTTCTACTTCCGGCATAAAGCATGTGTGCTAAGAGAAACGGTGTCAGATTCACTTTATTTTGGGAGAGGGCACAATGGATAAAGAATAAATCTTTGGAATTCACGTTTCTGGTGTTCTCTCAGCCAAAGATGATGGAAGATAGAAAATGGTGAAGGTATCTAATGGTTGGGTTATGGGTGGTGGTAGCCTTCAGGCCTTCCCAAGTGGTGGTGTGGGTGTTAGTGATTTGATACCAGAAGTCAAAAGCATTGGCCTCCCACTCACTCTCTAGGGGTACTTGAGTTGAGAACACCTCACTGCTAGGAAATCCAAAAATATCACCTACTTGCTCTTGGGTGAGGGAATAATCTACGTTAAACATCCTAAAATAAATGGTGCCAGTAATTCGGGAATGGTCGGTAAGATAACGGAGCAAACTCAAAAACTCATATGTCAATCTAATAGATGTAGCATTAGTCATAGAGTATAATTGAGACATACCTAAGTTGTTGAGCATCTAGGCAATGCTATCAAAAAAGGCCTAGAGCACGCACATCCTTAGGATCGGGGTACCTCGTCGCTAGAACGGGTCTCTTGTAGAGTCTGTGAAAGTTGGTTCATTGGGTTTCTCTGATACTCTCTTCAGGGAAGACAATGCCCATGTAGTTAATCTCTAGAGCGACTCTTAGAGGCATTGCTGTAATGGGTTGAAGATTCTGACTATGGAATTTGATGGATTTAGATAGAAAGATGATGTTATGGTGATGATGATAGAAAAAGGATTTTTAAGGGTTTAAATAGATGAAATAGGGAGAATATAGATGGTTGGAGGTTAAGGTAAGTTAATGAGAAGTTATTAGGGTGGTTGAATTCCTAGGAAGTTGAAAAATGATGGTTAATGGAGGTTTATTATGGAAAACACACAGGGAATTTGAATTCGCACGGGTCTGTCTTCAGAGTGTCATGGCGAACGCCATAAGGCACATGGTGAGTGCAATGTGCTTCAAGGAGCGAATCTCAAGTTTTAACCTTATGGCAAACTCCATAAGCATCATGGCAAACGCCATGAGGCAAAAAAACGAGAATTTAACCAGTAGCTCAGAATGATCAATTTTTCTGGAATTTTTTTCTTTAAAAGAAAGCTAAGGGAAATTTCTAAAACATTAAAAGATACAGAAACACGTAATTAAAGGGAAATTTGCATTGAATCAAATAATAGTACATGAAACATTTCCTCGTTGGCATTCCGATGGTACAACATTGGAATGAGAAATAACAGTACAAACAATACGAGATAGGGAAACACTTATAAAAATGAAGAAAACTATCTTAAGAAAGCAAGGGAAATTAAGTTCGGCTTCAGAATTATCCATTGCGGCTCCTAACTGAATAAACAATTTGGAACAGATAGTCCATCTCCTCATGCACAACATCCATGAGTCCTATGAAATCAACTCTCAAAGAATTTATCTCATCTCTCACAAAGTCTAGCTCGGACTAAAGGGCATGGATAGTAGTGGCTACAGAGATAGGCGGATTAATTGGATGGACTGCAGAACCATAAGTAGCACCATTAGATAAGTTAGTATCCATATTCTCGCATTCCTGAGGAGAGTCAGGTGAAGTCAAGGTCTCATTCAGGACTTCCATGTCATACAACCAGTTTTACTTATTATAAACACTAGTCCTTTCATGGTTTGGCAAGGTAAAAGCATGAACAACAACATTATCAATTAACAATTCAAACTCAACCGAGCCAATATTTACAATAATTTCACGGTTAAAATAGAAGTTGATGAACATGGGGAGAATGCCACCAAAAACATGAGTACGGTTCAAAGGATACCGCATTCCAATAGCATCTGCAATCATTGTGACCAAACCTCCTATGATAATAGGATCAAAGAAATCTCGAGCAAGCCTAACGAAGTTGGCTAGCATGAACAGGGCAGCATTAACCGGCTTCCCTTGAGAAGCACAAAGCATGATGTAAAGCTCATCTCTAGAAACAACAGTAACATTCTCTTCCTTTCCGAAAAGGGTGTGAGCAATGATCTTATGGAAGTATCTGACTCCGGGATTATGAATGCCCTCAGTGAACACACCATTAGGCTCAGGATGGTAATTACCAGTAATAGTACCCCATAACTGATTGAGGTCATAACTAGTGAAAGCGTCTTCAGGAGTCTTAGTGACGGCATCTGGCCCATTAGGAAATCCTAATAAGTCAGCCATCTCTTGATGAGTAAAGCGATACTTGTTTCCGAACAACCTGAAAGTGGCCAATCCACGGCTGAACTCGTATCCACAAGTGGGATCATAATAAAGGGAGCTAAGGAACTCCAAGGTCAGATTATGGTAGGTGGTGATTTTCTTAGTGATAGCAAAATTGGTCCATCATATCTTATTAAGTAGATAGATAACACTATCCTGAATGCTAAGGGCGATCATGACAGAGTCATCAGGGTAGATGGACACAGTAAAGTCCCTCTGAGAAAGAGTCTCAAAGCGACGTCTCTGGACATCATTCCTAAAGATGACAACATGGTTCTCAAATGTCTATATATTCTCGGTAGTAAGGTTATCCTAAGGACAGTTATCCTGAAATTTGAAAATAATTTACTATTAGAAAAATTATACCATAAACGTAAGTTAGTATAAATAACATAAGTAATAATAATAATAATGATAATGGTAATAATAATTATAATAATTTAATAAGTATATAATAACTAATATTCAACGAAAATTATATTAAAGTGTATGCAAGATCTAAGCTAGTAATAAAAATAGTAAGAGCTAAGGATCGTGGGTTGCCTTCCATGGAGCGCTATGTTTAATGTCAGAAGCTCGACATTGAAACATACGGAGATATCATTCATCTGGAGGAGCGGGAAGCTCTCCCAATTTATAACTAGTGTTGAACTCCTTATTCTCTACTGAGTGGTAATGCTTGAGCCTTTGTCCATTCATAATGAATGTTTCATTCGACTTTCCTCTAATTTCTAGTGCTCCACTTTTTAGAACTCTAACAATTTTAAAAGGACCAGACCATCTGAAAAAGCTTAAGTTGAGAGTTGAAAAGAAGAACTATATTTCCTTCATTGGATTCTTTCCTTGCTATCCTTTTAACTTGCCACTTTTTGGTTCTTTCTTTATAGATTCGGGCATTTTCATAAGCGTCAAGTCTTAGTTCTTTTAGTTCATGGATATCCAAAATTCTCTTCTCGCCTGCTGCTATGTAGTTCGTGTTTAGGGTCTTTATGGCCCAATAAGCCTTATGCTCTAGTTCTACAGGCAGGTGACATGATTTACCATAAACTAGTTTAAACAAAGTAGTTCCTATAAGGGTTTTGTAGGCTGTCCTGTAAGCCCACAGAGCTTCATGAAGTTTAATAGACCAATATTTTCTAGAGGTTGCAATGGTATTCTCAAGTATTTGCTTAATCTCTCTATTTGAGACTTCAACTTGTCCGCTTGTTTGAGGGTGATAAGGTGTTGCTACTCAGTGTCGGACTCCGTATTTTAGCAATAATTTTCCAAAGATATTCGAAATAAAATGGGATCCTTCATCACTTATAACAACTCTCGGCACTCCAAATCTAGGAAAAATGATATTCTTGAAAAGCTTTGTAACTACTCGGGAATCGTTGGTAGGAGAAGTTATCACCTCAATCCATTTTGATACATAAACGACTGCAACGAGTATATATTTATTTCCAAAAGAAGATGGAAAAGAACCCATGAAATCTATACCCCACACGTCAAAGACTTCTACTTCCAAGATACCCTTTTGTGGTATCTCATCGCGTCTAGAGATATTACCAGTGTGTTGGCACCGATCACAGTTCAATACAGCAATATGGACGTCCTTCCAAAGGTTAGGCTAGAATAGACCAGATTACAGAATTTTCGCACAAGTCTTAGAAGTGCTTGCATGCCCTCTATAGGGTGCAGTGTGACAATGAGATATGATGTCGTTAACTTCAGATTCAGGGACACATTAACGAAAAATTTCATCGACGCCTCTCTTGAAAAGCAAGGGCTCATCCCAATAGTAATGTTTAAGATCGTGAAAGAATTTCTTCTTTTGTTGGCAAGTTAAGTTTGGTTGGAGCGCTTCAGCTGCTAAGTAGTTGACAAAGTCAGCATACCAAGGCAGTGTGGTTTCAGTATGGATTGATTCCACAACTTCATTAGATCCTGTGTCATAAAAATTCAAATAACATTCTTGAGTTTCACTTCCATTTTCTGACTAGGCTACAAGTCTATCGTAAGGAAAATCATCGTTGATGGGAACTTATTCAGGTTCTAGACCTTCGATTCTAGAAAGATGATTTGCCACTACATTATCGGTTCCTTTCTTATATTTAATTTCTAAATCTAATTCTTGCAAAAGCAGGATCCATCTTAAAAGTCTTGGTTAAGCGTCCTTTTTTCCAGACAAATACCTAATTGCAACGTGATCGGTATAGACAATTATTTTTGCTCCTACTAAGTAAGAACATAATTTGTCTAAAGCGAACACAATAGCTAAGAGTTCTTTTTCTGTGGTTGCGTAATTCAATTGCGCACTGTCTAAGGTTCTACTTGCGTAGTAAATAGCATGAAGCTTTTTATCCTTTCTTTGTCCTAAAACAGCGTCAACGACAAAATCACTAGCATCACACATTATTTCAAACGGTTCATTCTAATCAGGTGGTTGCATAATAGGTGCAGTAATCAGATCATTTTTAAGGAGTTCAAAGGCTTTCAAACAATCCTCATCAAAAATAATTTCGACATCTTTCGTTAATAAGCCAGTTAGTGGTTGGGTAATCTTAGAGAAGTCTTTAATGAATCGTTAGTAGAAACCGGCATGTCCAAGAAAACTACGAATTTCTCTAACAATTTTTGGAGTTTGAAGACTTTCTATTATTTCCATTTTTTCTTTATCTACTTCAATTCCTCGATCAGATATAATATGTCCTAATGCAGTTCCTTCTCGGACCATGAAATTACATTTTCCCAATTCAGTACAAGATTGACTTTAACACATCACTCAAGTATCAATTCTAGGTTCGATAAACATCCTTCGAAACTTATCCCACAAACAGAGAAATCATCCTAAATACTTCCATTATATTGTCTATAAAGTTAGCAAAGATTGATATCATACATCTATGGAATGTTGCGGGAGCATTACATAATCCAAAAGGCATTCGTCGATAGGCAAATGTACCATAAGGACAAGTAAAAGTTGTCTTTTCTTGGTCATCAAGATGAATAGGAATTTGGAAGAATCCTGAGTATCCATCTAAATAGCAAAAATAAGAGTGTTTAGCCAATTGTTCAAGCATTTGATCTTTAAATGGCAAGGGAAAATGATCTTTGCGGGTGGCTTTGTTCAGCTTTCTATAGTCTATGCACATCCTCCATCCAGTATGAACACGTTTCGCAACGGATTCACCTTTCTCATTACTAACAACCGTGATACCTCCCTTCTTTGGTACTGCATGTACTAGACTGACCCAGTTGTTATCTGATATCGGGTATATAATTCCTGCTTCTAACAACTTTTGCACCTCTTTCTTGACTGCATCGCTTATGATAGGATTTATTCTTCTTTGATGATCTATAGAGGTTTTACTATCATCTTCTAACATAATGCAGTGCATGCATATGGATGGGCTTATTCCTCTTAGATATGAGATATTATAACCCATTGATGTCGAATACTTCCTTAAAACATGTAGCAGCTTTTCAGTTTCTATCTGTCCTAAGTCGGCATTGACTATCACTGGTCATTCAAGTTTGATATCTAGGAATTCATACCTTATATTTTTGGGTAGTATTTTTAGTTCTATAATAGGTTTCACTGGGCTAGGCATTGGATGGTATTTTCCAATCATCGTCTTCGAAAATAGGAGGTGCTAGAATTTTAAGCACATCACAGTATTCAGATGGTTGCATCTCCATTTCTTTAGCACATTCATCGATAACATCTAATAAGCAGCATGAATCGTCAATAGCTGGAGCTTTTAGGAACTGAGCCAAAATAAATTTGACTTTTTCTTCACCAACTTCAAAAGCCATCTTTCCTTTCTTAACATCAATTATAGCTCCGGCTGTAGCTAAAAATGGTCTACCTAAAATAATAGGTATATTGGAGTCTTCTTTTATGTCCATTATCACAAAATCAGTAGGAATGTAAAACTGACCAATGCGAACTGGCACATTCTATAGCATACCCACGGGATATTTGATAGAACGGTCCGCAAGTTGTAAAGACATTTTAGTTGGTCTCAGTTCACCTAAATCGAGTTTCTTACATGTGGGTAACGATATTAGACTAACACGGGCTCTTAAGTCACATAGGCCATTGTCTATGACGTACTTTCCTATTACACAAGGTATTGAAAAACTACCTGGATCTTTCAGCTTAGGAGGCATGTTGTTTTGAATTATACCACTACACTCAGCGATGAGCGTAATCGTTTCATTTTCCTCAAGCTTTTTCTTATTTGATAAAATCTCTTTGAGAAATTTGGCATATGAAGGCATTTGCGTAATAGCTTATGTGAATGGTATAATGATATTCAACTATTTTATAAGTTCTACGAATTTCTTGAATTGTCCTTCACTTTTGGTTTTGGCTAACCTTTGAAGATAGGGCACAAGCGGCTTATACGGTGGTGGAGGCACATATGGTGTTTCTTTCTCTACGACCTCTTCACTTTTATCATTATTATCATTGGTTTTTGGTCCATTTACCTCCTTAGTTCCTTTCTTAGAATTTTGGTACATGGATGGATTTTTGAGTCTTGGATCAACCGGTCCATCATACTCGATTCCGTTTTACAATGTGACAACATTAACATGTCCTTTCGGGTTTGGTTGAGGTTGTCTAGGAAATGCTCCAGTCGGGGCTGCTATGGTTGGTTGTTGTTGGGCTACTTGAGAAATTTGGGTTTCTAGCATTTTGTTGTGAGTAGCCATAGCGTCAAGTTTACTCGTCATTTGTTTCATCAGTTTGCTCGCATGAGCGTTTTAATTCGCAAATTCTTTGTTTTGTTGAACTTGAGCGTTTATGAAGTTTTCCATCACGATCTCCAGATTTGACTTTCTAGGTGCTTGTAGAGCTGATGGTCCTCCTTTCTGATAGCCAGGTGGAATAGCAGGTGTTGGACTTGGTGGATGCAAAGCATTGTTATTTTTATATAAATAATTTGGGGAATTTCTCCGGCCAGGACTATAAGTGTTTGAATATGGGTTTCCTTGAGCATAGTTCACTTGAGCGGTAGAAACACCAGCCAATAACTGACATTCAACATTTGTATGTCAAGGGGTTCCACATAATTTGCAATTTGGTGTAACTGCAGCTACGGTAGCTGTTGATGGTGTTAAGGCTAAGCTATCAATCTTTTGAGTTAATGCGTCCACTTTAGCATTTATGCGGTCTATGGCGTTAACTTCGTGCATTCCACCTTTCGGAGTCGGTTTTTCGGTAGCAGTGCATTCTTCTCCCCATTGGAAGTGGTTTTGAGCCATGTTCTCTATGAGTTCAACGACTTCTTCATATGGTTTATCCATTAAAGCACCACCTGCAGCAGCGCTTAAATTCATTTTTGTGTTATACAACAGGCCATTGTAGGAAGTATGGATTATTAGCCATTGCTCAAGTCTGTGATGCGGGAAAAGACTCATCATATCCTTGTATCTTTCTCAAGCATCTAAATGAGATTCATTGTCTTTTTGCTTAAATCCATTAATTTGGGCTCTCAGCATAGCTGTTTTGCTTGGCAGAAAATATCGGGTTAGAAAGGCCCTCTTCAATTCGTCCCATGTCGTGACAGAATTTGAAGGTAGAGAGTGGAGCCAAGCTCTAACTCTATCTCTTAAAGAAAATGGGAAGATATGTAGTCTAATCACTTCTTGACTGACACCATTCGCTTTTACAGTGTCGGCATATTACACAAAAACTGATAAATGTAAGTTTGGGTCATCCGTAGGAATTTCTGAAAATTGATTTTGTTGAACGGCTTGTAATAGCGAAGGTTTCAACTCAAAATCGTTTCGATTGATTGTTGGGGAAACAATGCTGCTACGAGGTTCATCTTGCGATGGAACAAAGAAATCCTTCAAGGGATGGGTTTGCGGTCCTTGGGCCATGATTTGTTCTGGTTTCCGAATCTGAGTAAGGAATGATAGGATCTAGAAGGTTATATCTAATACGGTATTCATTGATTCAGCGCCTTAAGCTAATAAAGCGCTCGATTTCGTCAATTGGTTTCTCTAACTCTTCGCCTTGTGAGCGAGTGCTTGGCATACAATTGACAAATTATAGTAAAATAATAAAAAGAAAAAGTTACCTTTGTCTATACTGCGCAATAAAAGATTCACAATATTGACTAAATCGATCCCCGGCAACGGCGCCAAAAACTTGATCGGTCGATATTGACGGATAAATCTGCAAGCATACAGTTGATCGTGTAGTCTTAAAAATGTTGTCGAACCCACATGAAAAGATAATCAAACTAATGTCATCTAAGGTTGCTGTGCAAAGCTAAGTTTTGAGTTAAACAGAAGTTATCACTAATTACGGGGCTGAAATCTAAGATCTGAAAATAATACTAAAGCAAGCCTGAAATATGATTTTTGTGCACCTAAGAGACCTTGTAGATAAAGGGTACTAATTATGTCTACACGCCTATTCCGTAGGATATACCGACTGAAAGGCTCCGCCTCACGCTCTCATGGTCTTAACTAAGTCGTACTTCTGAATCCCAAGATTTTGCTCTCGCTCGCCCGGTAACTAAGAATTACTCTTTGAACGCCAGTTTTAATTTTGAAACTCTAATCAGAAGTTAAATTAAAGAAAACGCAAAACACAAATTAACCCCCCCCCCCCCCCCCCTCTTGTGTACTTTATACACCTTCAATATTAACCCTAAAGAAAAACCTTTTTGGTTGTTATTTTCTTGAGTTTGTAAGGTTTTTGTATGAGATTTCTCTGAAAAAACTTTATCTTCTTCCTCAAATAAAAAACATCATTGGTAAAGTATTGTGTGAGTTCTAATTGTGAGGAGATTCTTTAGGTGTTCTAATGTTCTTGTGAAGATTATTTTTCAGATAGAAGAATCAATTTGATGCTTTCTATAGATTGACATCGAATGAAAAAAAGAAGAAGTTATTCTCCAAAGGTCTTGGAGTTTCTAGATTTTTCCACAAGTTAAAAGACATAGAAAAAAGAATTATGGTAGGACCAAGTGAAAACTGATGTAGACGAAATGTTTTAGTGCTTTCATTTTTAGAAGTTGGATAGACTTAAGACTGTAGATGTTGGATGTTTTACATCCTAGTGAGTTGTGTGTAGCTAAAGTAAAATCAAGAATAACATCTCTGTAGCCTAGATGTAAGATCTAAGTTTTTAGTATCTTTGATTTAATATGTACTAAAGTACAATGTGTAAATTTTCTATTAGTGGAAGACTCAACAAGGATGAAGCATTGGATCAATATAAATCTTGGTGTAAAATTTCTCTATTTTTATATTTTTAAATTTTTTATATAGAATTTTCATGTTTTTAGGTTTTATTTACTTTTATGTTTGAATGTGATTAGGTTTTATTACTCATAGAGCTTTCTAGTTTAAATGTGATTAGGTTTTATTGCAAATAAAGATTTAATGTTTAAGTTTAAGTTTGTGATAACTCTAGTATGCTAAATAATTCTTTCTTATGATTATTTGAAAATATTATAATTCTATAACGTTGTAGCTATATTCAGATGACCATTAGATCACCCCTCCGTTGACATATTACTTTTTAATATTTTTATGGGACTATGATCGTTTTCAAGATGTGTAAAACTTGTGAGAAAACACATTGTTTATTAGGGTCCTAATGTGTATTTCTATGAACTAATGGAATGTCGTCCTCATGCAAACCCTCTTGATAAGAGGTTGATGTACCTTTGCAAAGGTGTTGCTCTCTGCTTATTTCTTTCATCTTTGGTTCACACCATTTTTTGACTTCCCAATTTCCTCATAGGTGCTAAATACCTAGAGATCAGCCATTAAGGTTGTATGATGTTCGAGTTTCGAGTTTCACTTTTTTTTCTACATACTTTTGAAGATGCCCTTCTCATACTTGGTTTTTAATATGTATTTTAGACCCATGCAATTCTTGATCGAATGTACATCCCTCGATACTCATAGTTCAAAATTCTATATGTGTCATGTCTTGGATCGTTTTCAAAAGGTAGATTGATTATATTAGAGTCATTTCCTTATCTAAAAATCTTCATAGGTCTCTCTATTAGAGGATTGAATTTACGAAGTAAAATTTTTCTTATTTTTTCACAATCATGGTGTTGTGTATCTTATGTTCTACCTCAATCTTGGTCATTAGGGAATGACCTTTTATAGTCTTTTTATTACAACACATAAAATGTTCTTAATGGAAGCCATGGATGACCAAGGAAGAAGAAGAAGAACTAAATTGAATATTCCCGCCTGGCTCAAATGTGGAGCGAATCAACAAATATAAATAAGATTACATACATGGGCCCAATAAACCATGAAATAATAAGCCCATTTAGACTAAGCTAAAAATCCCAATAAACCTATATATCTAATACCCCCATAAGCTTGAGGGTATATGGAATGTAACCCAAGCTTACTAATGTTTGAAAGAAAAAGAGAAACATCTAATGGCTTAATAAAGATATCTGTTAGTTGTTGAAAAGAGGTAACAAGAAGAAGGTGAAAGAGGCGTTGCTGAAGTTTTTCGCAAACAACGTGGCAATCAAGGTCGATGTGTTTGGTTCGCTCGTGGAAAGAAGAATTATTGGCAATGTGAATAGATGAGGCATTATCACAATATAGTAAGGCGGGTCATTTGAAATGAATCTTGAATTCAGTTAGCACGTTGGTTAACCATTGTTATTCACACACTCTAGAGGCCAAGGAGTGGTACTCTACTTCAGTGTAGTTGTGTGAAATGATGGCTTGTTTCTTAGATTTCCATGATATCAAGGAATCACCTAGGTAAGTGCAGAATATGGTAATTAACTTGCGTGTTTCAGGGCATGTAGCCCAGTCCGAGTCAGAAAATTCCTTAAGTTGTAAGGTGGAAGTCTTGAGGAAGAAGAGACCTTGAGCTGGAGAAGACTTGAGATATCTGAGCACACGAATAACAGTGTTATAATGAGCATCAGTGGGTTGACTCATATGTTGGCTGAGTTGTTGCACAAAGTATGAGATGTCAAGTCTTATATTCAGCAAGTAGATGAGTTGTCCAACTAGTCTAAAATACTTGGAAGGATTCAGCATGGGAGTACCATCATTTTTCCTTAATATGTTATCATGAGCCATAGGTGTAGAAGCTGGTTTGCATCCAAGTAAACATGTGTTGGAGAGAAGATTAAAAGTATATTTGCATTGATTAATGTTGATGCCTGATTTGCTTCTAGCTACTTCAAGCCCAATGAAATATTTGAGGGATCCAAGGTCCTTGATGTGAAAATGTCTTTGTAATAATTTCTTGGTTGCGTTGATGACATCTAAATTGATACATGCAAGGAGAAGATCATCAACATATATAAGTATGAAAGTAAATTGAGATTGATGTTAATGTATGAAAAGAGAATGGTCAGAGAAACATTAATTAAAGTGATGTGCTAAAAGAACTTTAGACAATTTCTCAAACCATTATCTACTAGACTGTTATAAACCATAAATGAATTTAAGAAGTTTGAAAACTTGGTTTGGATAAGAAGGTGTAATACCTTTTGGGAGAGACATGTAGACTTCCTCATCCAAATCACCATGAAGGAAAGCATTATGAACATCAAGTTAGTGAAGAGTCATATTTAATGAAGAAGCAAGAGCAAGAACAAGTCTTACAGTAGTGAGCTTTGCAACAGGATAGTAAGTGTCAAAAAAATCAATACCTTGCATTTGATTGAAACCCTGAGCAACTAACATTGCTTTGTGCCTTTCCAATGTGCCATTAGAATGGAATTTAGATTTATAAACCCATTTACAACCTATGGCTTTCTTACCTGGTGGTAAATTAGTGAACAACCATGTGTTGTTATTTGTTAGGGCCTGAATCTCAAAATTCATGGCTTGAATCTAGTGAGGATGAAAGTTGGCTTGTTTATATGAAGTAATATCACAAGCAGTAGATATACCAGAAATAAAAGTAAAATGTTCAGGAGATAAAGCATTATAAGAAATATATTTAGAAATATCATGCAAAACATTATTAAAAGAAGTATTGCAAACAAAACCATTCAAGTAAGCAGGTGCAAACTTGGTTCTGGTAGAAGTTCTAAGGGTTCTGGTAGTGTCAGATTTATTATGCATAAGGAGAGTCCAAGTATATCTTGTAAAATCATCCACAATGGTAAGAAAATAGTGAAAACCATCTAAGGAAGGAACATAAATGGGACCCTATATGTCCATATGAACCAAATCAAAATAATTGGAAGTAACATAAGCGCTTAAAGGAAATGAAAGTGTACATTGCTTGGCCAAGTGGAAAGTGTTACAAGAAGATTTCTTATTATATGTAATATTAGAAAATTGTTGAGACATATGATGCAAAACTTCATTAGAAGGGTGACCTAATTTATGATGCCATAGGGCAATAATAGTGCTAACAGATATACTAATGCTATCAGGGGTCCTAATACTAACAGAGTTACATGAAGTATCAAAGTGGAAACTTGAATAGGGGTCATGTGAAGAATGTAAAGGTTGTGAAGTTGAGTCACGGGTCCAATCATCTCCTTGGTAGACATATCATGTATTTGACAGGAATTATGTAAGAAGGAAATGTTGTATTTAGATATGTTGCAAAGTTTAGAAATGTGCATGAGACTAAACCTAAATTTAGGGATATGAAACACATGTTTCAAATGAAAACAAGCATCAAAACTAATAGTGCCAGAAAATGTAGCATGGATACATGTTCCATTTGGTAAATGAATAGGAATAGGAGTTATAGCATGAATGTCAGAAAAACAATGGATGTAAGGTCAAACATGATCCCAAGCACCAGAATCAAGTATCCAAATAGAAGGATTGTGAAATAGACTACCTATTTGAACAATACCTGAAATCAATGCTTTCTCAAAATTTTCAGCCTTGTCATATTTGTATTGTTGATGACGCTTCATTGATTATTGAAAGAGAAGTAGTAAGTGTTTATAATCCTCTTTGGAAATAAGACCTTATTTGTCATGAGGCTATGAATTCTTAGCATTTGAAGCATTCTTGGTATTCTTGTTTCTATACCCAGGTGGAAAACTATGCTTGAAGTAATAGTTTTCCACTGTGTGGTTAGTTTTGTTGTAGTTGGTGCAGATCATAGGTGTCTTGGAGGTGCTTTTGTCCTTACCCTTTGTGTTATTTCTGTTGGCATATAGGATGGTCGAGGTTGGTGTGGAAGTAGATGCAGGCGCAAGAGTGATTTGTTGTGGAACAACAAGAGAATATATTCGATTGATGCTGGGAAGAGGGTTAAGAAGAAGAATTTGGGTTCAAATATTGTGGTAATTATCATTCAATCCCTTCAAAAAGCAAGTAACATATTCAAGGTGCTTGTAATTACACATGGCTTTAGCTAAATCACATGTACAAGGTATAGGACATGAGCAAGAAGAAGTAGGATGTAAATCTTCCAATTCATCCCATAGGATCTTGAGGTCAGTAAAATAGGTAGATAAAGACCGATTCTCTTGTTGTATGGAATGCAATTCACGCAAGAGATCAGAAAATCTGAAATGGTTACCTTTGGTGAATCGTTCACGAAGATCTTCCCATAGCTCGAATGCAAAATCAAAGCATATAGTGCTCTGGGCAATGTGAGGGGAAAAAGTGCGATTAAACCACAAAAGAACCATACTATCTGCTTGTTCCCATAAATCGTAGTTAGGATCAGAAGATGAGGGTTTGGGTAGTTAATCATTGATGAAAGAAAGCTTGTTCTTGGAAGTTAATGCGCAACACATTGATTTACTCCAATTATGGTAGTTGTTATCATCCAAAGGCAGTGCAATAATGGTGGCTCCAAGATTTTCACTGGGATGAAGGTAAAATGGGTTTCTTGGGTTGAGAACGGGATCTACATCATCATTTTTTACTAAAGATTTGCCATTGTTTTTGACTGAAGATTTTCCATCCGATTTGTCATCGGAGGCCATAAAGTTATAGAAGAAGATTAGAATGAAGGTAAGAACGAGGGGAGAAAGATGCAAGAGTGTGAATATAAATAATTTCGAATGAGAGTATGCAGAAGAATGAAGAAGAAAGAGTTATATTCTACTTATACCACATTACAATAGATAAAATGTTCTTAATGGAAGCCATGGATTACAAACTAAGAAAAAGAATGAATGAAATTATATATTTTCTTCTGGCTCAAATGTGGAGCGAATAAGCAAATATAAACAAGATTACATACATGGCCCAATAAACTATGAAATAATAAGCCCATTCAGAATAAGCTAAAAACCCAATAAACTTATATATCTAATCATTTTATCTTGGTTGTGACCAATTTCTTCATGACTACATATGAACCTGTTCTTTTCCTATGTATTTATGAAGTCTATGCATGCCTATGTGCTATTGCTTAGAGAATCGTCATGATTTTAAAATTTTCACCATCGCATGTAGCACCACAATTGGATTCAAGTTAGTTCTATCTGGATGCTTCATCGTTGATGTTATCCATGAGAGAGTTGATAGATTCATCTTCCATTGTCTCAAACTAACCCTGAAGTTCAAGTGTTTCTAAGTTATGTGACTCATTTTAAATCCGAACATGAACATTTCGAGTAACGGTTTTTACTTTTTATGATTTAACATATTTCTATTAGAAGAAGAATCATACGAGCAAAAATTTCTGTAAAGTGTGTTTGCATGAAACATTTTAATTAGAAAAAGTAATTTTTTTTGAAGGAATTTAAAATGATTAGACTAAAATCTATTATTTGAATAAAAAAAATATAAAAAATTGTTAAAATAATGTAATTTGTGAAATATTTTACTCAAGTTAAATTTAATGAATTTCAATTAACACTAAAAATTAAAGAATTTGAAATTACTCATTTAATCTATAGCATACAATTGTTAAATTGTTTATTATTAATTTTTTAAATTTTGCAAGACGATCATCATATTTTATGAAAATTTAAAATTTCTCCCTAAAATTTTCTAAAATTTGCAAATAAGTCTGTAAAAATTTTCAAATTTTATAAATTAGTCCCTTCAAAATTTCAAAAATTGCAAATTAATCCCTATTTTTCATATTTTAAATTTACTTCAAAAGTTGTAAATTTTATGAAAATGATCCCAAAAATTTAACAATGAATCTTTTTAATACGTCATCCAACAAAAAAATTTAAAAATGAATGAATTTCAATCGAATCATTTCAATTGCTTAGAAATTTAAATTCCTTAAATATTCTCAATTACCTCATCCAAAGACACTCTTATGAAGCATTTTAATAAGGGAAAATAATCTTTTTTTAGAAAATTTAAAATAATTTGACTAAAATCCATTGTTTGGATAAAAAAAATTATAATTGTTAAAATGAGGTAAATCTATAAAGTATTTTATTCATGCTAAATTTAAGAAATTTCAAATGACAAAATAAAAAGTAAATAATAAGAAATTGCTCATTCATTCTATATAATGCAAATGTTAAATTATTTATTATTAATTTTTTAAATTTTGCAAGATGATCCTCATATTTAAAAAAAATTCAAATTAACTCCTAAAATTATACAAATTAGTCCCTTCAAATTTTCAAATTTTACAAATTGGTCCATATTTTTCATATTTTAAATTTGGCTCAAAATTTTTAAAATTTCTGAAAATAATCCTAAAATTTTAAAAAAGATTTATTTTAATACTCCATCCAAACAAACAAAAATTTAAAATAAATAATTTTTAATTAAATCATTTAAATTTCTTAAAATTTTAAATTTATTAAAAAATTTCAATTAGCTCATCAAAACATTCTGTTAGAACTTTTCATTTTATGATGTAATGTTCCCTAAAACACCAACCTAACTAGTGTGAGGAATTTTATAATTCCTATGGAGGGCCTTGGTTTGGGGATGCTTTAGTTGTTTTAGGCATTTAAATTCTTTTTAGATAGATCACATTGTGTTCTTGAATTGTCATTGAAAAATAAATTAAATAATTTTTAATAGTATATTTGAGTGAAGTATTTTAACGAGAGGAAATAAGTTTTTGAGAAATTTTAAAATAATTTGATTAAAATTTATTGTTGGAATAAAAATATATATGAAAAATTGTTAAAATGATATAAATTTATGAAATATTTTATTTATATTAAATTTAAATAATTTCAAATGACATCAAAAAGTAAAGAATTTCAAATTATTCATTCGTTCTATATAATGTGAATGTTAAATGATTTATTATTAATTTTTCAAAATTTGTAAGATGGTCTTCATATTTTATAAAAATTTTAAATTTACTTCCAAAATTTTCAAAAATTACAAATAAGTCTCTAATAATTTTCAAAATTTATAAATTGGTCCTTTCAAATTTTCAAAACTTAAAAATTGATTTCTGATTTTCATATTTATAAAAATGACCACACAAATTTAAAAATACTTTTAATATTCCATTAAAATAAAATAATTTAAAAATAAATAAATTTCAATTTTAAACGATTTAATATGCATTGTTGCTTCTTGTACACTACGTGAGTTTAAAATGGTGATAAGCTCTCAATGTCCTCAAATTGATAAAAGAAATGGTTGAAATATAAAAGGTCTCGTGTACTTTTGTTATTGGTAATTTAATGTGTGCTCAAAATTTTACTCGTCTTAAAATTGATTTTGCATTAAATAATTTAGAGATATCTTAGAAACTCAAGTTTGGATAATTAGAAAGTCATTAAAATAATAATGTTATTAGGGAATAAGAGACTATATGTTGACCTATAAGCGGTCCAATCAACTATCATTTATTTTTTTATTCTTACTCATTCCATTACTTTTATAAGTAAATTTTGATTTTTAAATTCACTCAATAATATATATATATATATATATATATATATATATATATATATATATATATATATATATATATATATATATATATATATATATATATATATATATATATATATATATATATATATATATAATTGTGGACCAATAGATGATGAAGCTAAGGATATGCAATTCTTTGAATATAAGTGGTTCAACTTTGATATGCATTTTTTTTTAAGTCAAGATTAAGAGAAAAAATCTTATTATATTATACTCTCAGGGTAATGATTCATCAATCTTCTAGTTCCGCTTATGAGAGACCATTAAGAGAATGTATGTTAAAAGCAGATGAAATGTTGATACTTCGAGAAATAATAACAGCTATTTATTCGCAAAGAACACGCAAACCATTCTGACACGTATCTAAAGATTTGGAAAGGGATATTTTTATGTCACCAGAAGCCCAAGCCAAAAAGTCTATTTTAGACTTATTTTTTATGACATCAATAATTATTTCATAGAAATAGAGTGTATCATTTTCTATGAGACTACTTGTCAAGTTATGTGATTGAAGAATGTAATATATCGCTTCAAATTAGTTGAAAGCATATCTAGAAATTGAACATATTGCGACAATATTATCGATGTGCATTTCTTTTAAAACAATAAAAGTTCATATCATTTTGTGTGTGTGTGTGTGTGTGTGTGTGTGTGTGTGTGAGAGAGAGAGAGAGAGAGAGCAATTGTTGAAAAAACATTGAATATAGTAGGATTTGGTGCGCATATCTGAGCTAGCACCAGGATTGGAGTTGTCACCCCCATGGTCACCAGAAGATGGCTTCGAAGTTACCATGGAAGGCTGTCTTTCAACACCACTTGTAGCGGGTGTCGTCTCGAGGATTTTGGCCATCTTCGATGGAGGTGGGCCAGTGGGTCCAGATGCCTTTACAGGTTTCTTTCTCTTCTTTGTAAGAATCTCCTCAAGAGATTCATCAGCATCTGAGGCAACAAAAATAGGAGCGTTCTTCTTACCTTTCTTGGAAGGAGTAGAAGGTTTTTGCCCAGCCTAAGAAAATAAAAGAAGAAATACAAGTATGAGGAAAGAATCACATAGTAAAAAAATAGGCAAAGGATGTGAGGTATACATGTTTGCCTTCTGGTTTCTTGCTACTTTGAGAAGTAGCAGCCCTAGTAGAAGGAGTTTTCCTAGGCACAACTGGAAGATAGCAAATGATTGCCAGTTGAATATTGAATGTTTAGTTGCATAATCATAAGTACAGGGCATCAAACCTTCATATATGTCAGATTCGACACGAACATCATGAATTCCTATATGAAGGTGTCCTTTGAAACTGTCTAAAGTGTGCTTAGTCGGAACCACTTGTCGAGCCTTTGGTTGAGACTGTTGTCAAAGGAGTTTAAGATCCTCGCCACAGATAAACCAATCTGGAAATGGAGGGGCAAGTGCCACTCCAAAATCAGTAGTAGGCATGCGAGGGAATTTTGGAAGAAAAAGTTTAAAAGCTACCTCATAATGTTTCTCACGGGGAATGTTGGAAAGGATTTTTAATTGATCTAGTTTTTGCAGAAAGTTTCTTTTTAAAGTAACGGCAGCCTCATGAATGGTTCGACTAAGATCATCTGGTCGATAGACAGTTTCAAAGTATTTCTGAAAAGCTTGAATTTCTTGGATATGAGCGAGCTTACTCTTCTTCGTCTTGTCCTGCACATCAAGGAAATCTTGGTCAAGTAATGAAGAAAAGGTGGTCACATTAAGAAAATATTCATTGTAATGTTTCGACCACCAGTGGTGGAATGAGGAAGTGCATAGAAAAGAAGGCTCAAAGAATACAGGAGAAAATACTCCTTTCTTTTTACTCAAGTCGACGAAGATATCGGCAACCGTTTCCTCGTCGAAACTAGAAGTGTGAAGGATAATTTGGCCCTTCTTCTCATATAAACACCTAGTAAAACTCTGGGCCAACCCAAACTGGCGAGAAACGAGGTTGGGTTGATATGTAATCAGGGTTGCTAGACCTCTTCCTAAGTTGAGCCTGTTGACAATAAATCTGGGAATTAAAAAGGCTTCCCATATAGCAATAGATTCATTGTCAAAATCCCCATGAGAATTGGGAAACTGCCTCTTAAACCACATAGGGCCATATTTTCTTTCAGCAAAGGGTGCCATACTAGGAGTAAACTCATGGCGCTTAGCAAACATCATGATATAACTGGTGAATGCTCCTCTAATAGTTTTTCCATCATCAGTAGGAGTCAACAAGACCAGAAGGGGTCCTTTGATGCTCCTCCCCATGATCTCAGTAGAGGTTTCATCAACTACGCCTTTTCTGGGAAGGCTAGCTTCAAAAGTTGCGTTAAGCCACAACTGAAGCAGCCAAAGAGGACCACTCAAATATACATAACCATGAGCCTCCATTTGCTTCAGTCGAGAAGCTTCTTCATTGAGAGACACATAGAGGTTCGCCAAAATGAGCTCACTCAAGCAGACCACTTTGTTATGATGAAACTCGTTAGCAAGAGGCAAGTATTTTTTAGCTACTTGCAAGGATTTTGTGCAAAACATGTATCTTGACAGCCATACGGCGAGAAACGCTACATGCTCTTCGTCAGAAACATCTTCTTGATTTCGGTCGAAGTGGTTGTTGATGAAATAAATGTAAGTAAGTTTGAAGTTGGAGATATTTATATAGTCTTCAACATCTACGTCAGGTTTGTAAGAGACACCATCGGGACAAAGCCTGTAATAGCGGCGATGTCGAAGAGGGTTGGCGTAACCATCCCACATGGCAGATGAAAGGTGTAGTGAGTACTATCTCAGAAGTACAAGGATGCTGTCAGCAAGTTCATACAATATGGTATGTTAGTCTTCAACAGCATCAAGAGGTCATAAATCCCTATGGATTTCCAGTGATAAGCTTTAACCTTCTCCAGCTTCTCCATCCAAAGATCAAAGTTCTTAAGGGGACTGACAACTCTCACTAGCCTAGTACCATCAGTAAGGTACATTAGGTCAATCTTAGGTAATGAGGGTTCTTCAGCAGCAGTAGTGGCCAGTCTGGGAAAGCTTTTTTGCCCTAACGGCCTGGATCTCCGATAAGAAGGCAGAAACTCACCCAGCCTCTCATCAGAAGTGCCAACTTGAGCTAAAGGACCAGAAAGTGCGTAGGGTTTACCTGAAACAATTAAAGGGATCATTACTTGAGATTGATAGATACTCTGTGCCGCTTCAGTGGTAGGTTCCGGCACACATTGGCGATTTTCCACTAGTTGAGGGCCAATAATGTTTGCAAAAGGAGGGATGGTTTGCTTGAACTGAGTAACGCGACCCTTCTGGGTTTTCTTTTCCTGAACATTGGATTGGGAAGATGCCATTGTTGAAGGAAGTGAAAGAAAATGGTTTTTTCTCTAAGTTTGGTAAAGAAAACTGAAGAAAGAAATAGGATGCTTGAGATTCTGGAAAGTGTAAAAAGTTCACGAAATAGTGAAGGGAAGGTATTTATAGGCGTTTGGGAATCCTGAAGGGTTTAAATCCACCGTTGAAGTTAATTAGATAGTGGGATGCATATTTTGTTTTGAGAAATGATGAGTGTTGGCAGTTATGGTCAGATTGCAAAACATACATTTTCAAGACAAAGTAATGATAAATACGGCTGAAAAGACGTTTAAGGATTTATCATGATGGCGTGATGTCATAAGCGTGGGATAAAAGAAAGTGAACAGTTATCCACTAAACAAGTAGTGGATTGTTCAGTCAAATCCGTGCAAACTCACACGCGTCGAAACGGTTGGAAAAAATGACCTTCCTACAAAGACTGGCAAAAGGACATTTCTTGGGGGCAATTTGTTAGCTCTCATTTTCGACGCTAGTAGAATTCAGAATTATCTTAAGTCAGAATGTCATTCTAAAAACATGTGAAGGCTTCGCCACAACTATGAAGAAATAGGAGTCGAAGAAAGGTGGACAAAGTTTTTGGAAAAAATGTTAAGTGTTGGAGAAACTCTCGACCAAGATCATGTTAAGGAAAACACAAGGCAGTTACTATCAAAGCTGGAGGGAATTCGTAGTGTCTAAGTTCAAATTGATAGTGGGCGAACGTGGGAGCAGTTGAAGTTGCAAAAAAGCACCAGAAAGACACGTTGTGAAGCCATAACCGTCATCTAGTAGTTACTTGCTAGCATTATAAATAGTTTTTATTTTTATGTAATAAGGGTGTTCATTCATCTTGTACTAGTCACTCCAAAACACTCAAAGTACCCGCGTGTAGAGAAACAAGTAGCGAGAATGTACGTGATACAACACTAACTCTTTTTCATTAATGCACTTTACTTGCCTTTACCCTTTATGCGTTTTTACTCATTCTGCACTTTAACCTTCAGTTTTTACGTTTAAACTTCCCTTTTTTCCAAGTCTTTATGCAAACTTACTTTCATTTACTTTTCACGCAAATTTATTCTACACTTATTTCAAGCTTTTTATGTTAAAGTCATTTACCTTACAAGGATTTTATGGTCGAATGTGGAGTTCAGATTAGAATCTTTTGCACCTTTATTTTCAAAGTTATTTAGAATTACTGCATTTACTTTTGAAGATTTCCTAGTCGAACGCAGAGTTCAGATTATAATCTTTTGCATATTTACATTATTGCCTTTATTTCAAAGTCATTTACTTTTTAAAGCTTTTACGTTATTGCCTTTAATCTTCGACGCATTACTTGGTTTCTTTCAGATACTGCCTTTAAATCTTCAAGTTACTTTTACTTTACAAAGATTTCATAGTCGAATGTGGAGTTCAGATTAGGATCTTTTTGCATACTTAGCACATGTCCTATGATTTAGTATGGTCAATCCTGCAAGTTACTCAATTTTATCCTAAATTGATAGACTAGCGGTTGTTTACCAAAATTCACAGTAAACAGTTGGATCATAATGTTTTGTTGTATGTACCAAGGCTTGTGGGCCGTGTAGACTAAAGCGCTCTTTTCTTTTCTTTTTTTTTTTAAATATTTTTTTGTAATTATATTTGGATATAAAAAAAAGGTAATGACATATGGAGTGAATTGAAATTCTTTTTTTTCCCTCATGTGTGTGTGTAAGTGGGCTTAGAATAATGGGCCTTTATTTTTGTTGAGCTTTTTTTTTAATAAAATGCAACAGACTTCTCAAAATGATATTTGTGTAAGAGCAAGATTTGTCTCTACAGGATTATCTCTATGTTTTGATGATAACAATTGAGTATTTGTGAAAGAACCATTTTATGGTTTAATGTTTGTTATGTGCAGGTCATATTAAATTAAATATATTAGACCAAACAAACAAAAGCAACGTGTGCAGCTAGTAATATATGGAATTACTATGTGTAACGTTGTGAAGCGCTTGGGAGAAGCTAGTTTGCTTATGTATCTGATCACCATCAGTAAGGAACCAAGGATGCTGTATATTGCAGTTGCAATGCTCCTGTGGTTTATGATCTGAAGAAGTGCATCTGATCTAAAAGCAAATGAAGCTCAGTAAAGAAGCAAGTTTGTTTCTGCATCTGATCATGTTCAATAAAGAATCAAGGATGCTGGATATTGCAGTTGCAATGCATCTGTGGATTCTGATCTGAGTTATGCATCTGATCTGGAAGCTAACGAGCGTCTCTGAAGAGTGAGCCCTCTAAAGAACTGTAGTGCTGAAGAATCTGATGACTTGAAGTTCTGAAGGCTGAAGGCTCTGAAGACCAAGTGCGTCAAGACTCTGAAGACATGTTCTAAAGGTCAAGACTCTGAAGATATAATCATCTGAAGAAGTTTGTGCTGAAGACTCTGATGACTTGAAGTTCTGAAGGCTGAAGGCTCTGAAGACCAAGTGCAAAAGACTCTGAAGACCAGACTCTGAAGAAGAAAGATTATGAAGCTTCACCAGACAAGACGTGTTCAATCAGATGAGCTGTTGCTATCAACTCTGATGAACAAAGTTCTGAAGTCAGAATCTGATGTTTACTGCGCTATCAATTCCAAAGTAGTTTATGAACTACTCATCTGTAACATCATCAGAAGAACCAAGCCAGAAGCAAATTTGTCCAAGCTGTTAAATGAAATATTACCGTTGCAAGAAAAGGACAAGAAAGTGATGTCATCCAACACGTGCTTATCTATCCGTTGAAATATGACCGTTGGAAATAGAAAGGACTTTTCTATCCTCACAACGTCATTCTTGGAAGCACTATAAAGGCATAATCATTTGATTATTCAAATGTTGCTTGGTGAGCTGAAGTGGTTACTAAGTGGCTGGAGATGTTGCTCGTATTTGCTACTTGCGCTGTTGTGCTACTCTTGCCATGAAGAAAAGCTCTTAAGTAATATAAAAGCTATGTTTTAATAATCTCTTAGAGAGTTATTATTAGATTTAGTTTTTATATTAGAAAGCAAGGAGTTGTTGCTCATTACTTGCTAGGAACTTAATTAGGAGTAATCTGCTTATTTGAGAAGCACTTATGTAATCTCCGGCAACACAATATTCTATTTTAGAATTAGTGGTTCCTCAAGTGATCTTGTGAAGATCTGTATACTTGAGATGACAAGTGACAGTAGTCATTTGTGGAAATCCTAATAGGAGATCTTTAGTGATCGGATTCTATTAAGGTGTCAATGAACGTTATATCCTTAGGGATCCCTGAACGTGTCATTGTCAAGTTGTTAGTCACTTGCAGTTAGCTTGTGCATCTGTAATCAGTTCGGTTATAGTGGATTAAGTCCTTATTTGATTAAGGCGAAATCACCTTGGAAGGGTGGACTGGATTAGCTTGAGAGTTGCTCAAGTGAACCAGGATATATGTTGTGTTCTTTACTTTCAGTATGCTTTGTTATTTATGCTTCCGCAATATATTTAATATAAGCGCATAAAAGCATCAAGTTAAGAAGAAGACAAGAAAGAAAAAGGTTTATAAGAAGGCACAAACCCAATTCAATCCCCCCCTTTCTTGTGTTTATTTCACACCTTCAATTGGTATCAGAGCTCCGGTTCTGTTATTGATGGATATCAAACACCTAACAGTGTCAGATAAAGATCCATAGGCTGTGTGAAGAAATACTTTTGGGGATTTTTCACCGTTCTTACAATTTCAGTCTCATATTAGTTTTTGAGGATAATGAGTACTAAAATTGTAATCTATTGGGTTACCTTGAGCAAGTCACTGATTCTGTGAAGTTTGAAATTTGAAGTGTTGAAGCCTTCAACAACAAATCTCCTCCAGAAGATTCTGAAAGAACATGAAGAATCAACTGATAAGATAGATTCATCAGATAAGAAGATATATCTGTTGAATGCTATCTTAGAATACATTTGGATTTACAATGTATTTGCTCAATGTCCAAATCTTCAGCAAGCAAGAAATCTTGATTGCTAAAGATTAATTCTTGTGAGTCTGAGATGTTTTCAAGAAACGGATTAGTCCACACTTGACTTTCTCATGAAAACTCATTGGAATTTATCTTAAGTAAGAAAAGATATTATTGCTGGATAATGGAATTTATTCATCAGAACGCCAGAATGAAGTCTACAGAAAAAGGTAAGTTCAGAAAAAATGTTCAAATCTGGAAGAAATGATTCTTCAGATTCAAAGCATTTGAAAGTTGCTCTCCTTAAAGAGCTTCAAAGAATTCTGCAGAGGTTTCTAGAAAGGCAGTGTTTCTAACTCATCTGGATTATGATGATATGATGATTTCTGAAGATCTTATTAGAAGTAGCATGGACAATTAAGTTCTATTAACTTGAGATGTTATCTCAGTTGAACAAACTGAAATTGGTCAGATGCTATCAGGCATTATTTTTTTTCAGAAATTCATAATGAATGTTTTGAGAAATATAGTTATGAGGAAAGATACAATGACAGTAGTCATTCTGTCAAATGTAAAAAGGATTTAAGTTTCTGGGGTTATTCAATCTGAATAAGTCAGTAAACATTCTTTTTCAAGAGTAGATATTATGTCAACTCTGATAATCTAACTCCTTACATGTTAGCTCAGCATTGTAAGAGCAAAATTATCAGTCAGGCTGTGTCCTTTAAAACATCTAAGTTTGATGATAACTGTATCTAGATTGGATCTGTATTTGTTTCAAGCAGAAAAATTCAGAAGATGAAGCCTGATGGAAGCTAGATGCTCTCTACACATGAAGATCAGATTATCTGTGCTCTGAGGATGTCTCTCAAGAATCAGATGGATGTTGTTGTGTTGATGAAGATGCTGCAGAACTCTAACAAAGGAATTGAGATCTGTTCAAGAAGAGTTATTCAGAATATTCTACTTTAGTTGCTGTTACTGGTTTGTCACACAAGATGTTGGAGAATCAGAAGCAGAATGTGTTCCAGCTGAAGAATCAGAAGCTACTCCAGATGCTATTCAATTAGCTGCTTCTGAAGAATCAACTCTGAGAAGTTTCCCCCCAGAATCAAATCTTCTTTTCCAGAAGAGACGTTCATTGGAAAGAAGGATGATTCCAGAAGAACAAGATTCTTTCTTCTCAAAGATTGTCAGCAAGAAACTCTTGACTATACAGAAGACATATGCTTTTGTGACAAGGTTAGAATTCATATTCTTTTCAATCTCGTTCGTTGATCAGTATAACATCAATATAAATCAGATGAATATTAAAAATACTTTTAAATGGTTTTATTGAAGAAGAAGTATATGTTCATCAACTTCCCAGTTTTCTTTTTGAAAATTATTTTGTCAAAAGTAAAGTTGTTACTACTCTTCTTCTTAAAGACTATTAAGAAAGATATTTTAAATCTGTCAGATTTATTTACATTGATGATACTTCTATTTAGAACCATATACTTCACTTGGAAAGGAGTTTGCTGAGTGTATGCAGGCAGTAGCTAAAACTAGCATTCTAAAAGAGGCTAGTGAAGTCAGATCAGCAGCTGTACAGAAGGTTCTGTAACACTGATTCTGAAGAGGCTCTGTCAATCAAGACATCTCGCCTTCAATTGTTGGTTATTCTGAAGCAAAGCTATAGAAGATAGTTCAAAGCATCAGAAGTAACGCAACTGAGGCAGGATACTGAAGACACTTTCATTTGGTATCAGTATAGATTCAGAAGAAAGGCTACATTGGTAACGTACAGAAGAATCTGATGAAGCAAAACTATATGAGTTTCTGAAAGTTGTTGAAAAGCAACTCTACAGAAGACTCTGAGCAGTTGGTGGAAAGCAATTGTTTTTGGCCTAGTGGATACCTAAAGAATAAAGATCTGGTTTGATCTGAAGCATATCTCTGGATGAACTGTTTGCTGAAATAGCTATTAGAGCTAAGCTGCATAGATCTGAAGCAGAAGATCTAATGCAAGGAATCATTTCCATAGTTGGTATCAGACTCTTATCAGTTGATATCGAACTCTTATTTTTCTCCAACCTTCTGTTGATGATCAGAAGAACTTACTAACATAACAGAAATACTTATGGTTAGAAAGTCTGATGTAGAGAATCTCTTCAGAAGATTAAGCAGAAGCTTTGAAGGTTTCTGAAGCTAATTCAGAAAGGAAATAGTGGTAATCATGTTTGATGAAAGTATTCAATACTGTAGTCAGAATGATTGATCAGTACCAGATGCAATTCGTATCTCTCTTGATGCATATTATTCTGAAAGCTTCAATTGGTATCAAGTATTATCTAATGAAGCTTTGATGCTAAGATTCAAGTTTTGATAACAAGCTTGGAATCAGAAACCAAAGGTGGAGAAACTTAAGGTGATCTAGCAGTAGATCCTACTCCTTCAGTTGGTACGAGAATTCTAGAAGAAGAAGTCACCCTCAGATACTGATTGATAAGAACAAGATTGTCATTCAAATCAGTTCAAGAAATTCATCTTGGTTTGATGATAATTTATGATGATCAACCACGTCTGTCCAAAGGATAAATTCTTGGTGCAAGAAGATATAGCTTTCATCTGGAAACAAGTCATCTTGAAGATAAAGAAGCATGATCATCGGCATCCAATGATGGATGATCAGAAGATGAAGACCAAAGGAGGAATCAGATAAAGAATGTAGCAGATAGAAGGATAATCTGTTAGAGAGTAGCCATCTAAGACTCTCATGTTTTTAACATACACTCTGAGAAAGAAAGAGGTTAGTAAAATGGTAGATCAGAAGTTCTACAAAGGTATGAGTTGTACTCTTCTGTATTTTACTGTTTCTAGTCCTGACATTTTTTTTCAGTATATGTATATGTGCTTGATTCCAATCAGATCCTAAAGAATCTCATTTAACAGTTGTTAAGAGATTTCTGAGGTATCTGAAAGGTACTACTAACGTGACTCTGTGTTGCAGAAAACAAGATAACTATTTTTAGTAGGTTTCTGTTATGCTGTTGTTACTAAAGTCAAAGTTAGTTGCAAAAGTACCTCTGGATAGCACTCTCCCTTAAAGAAGCAAAATACATCAGATGCTAATTGAAGTATCAGATGCTCTGGATAAAGAGTCAGCTGAAGGACTCTCATACACATAAGATTGAAGGATCAAAATGCACAAAGTTGGTACATCACCTTCAAATGATATCAGATGGTTTCTAAAGATCTGAGCAAATCTGAAGTTGTAGACCATCAGAAGATCTGGATAAAAGATTCTATTAGAAGATGAAGCAAAGCGTCAGATAACTCTGAGCAAAACTTTAGAAGATGTTTGAGTGAAGATACAGAAGGTTCTGGGCGCAGAATCAAGAATCAAAGCAAAGGCCAGAACAAGCACTTCAACTCTGGAACTTGAGACTTCTTGAGATATTTTTCAGAAGTAATTAGACTCTGAAATTAGATGCATTTCAAGTTGTTCTAAGGACTGAAATTATTGGTATCAAGATCAAGCTAGAAGGAAGAAGAGTTTTCAACCTTCTTGTCTAAATCTAGCAGAGGAAAATTTCAGAAACGAAACTTCCAGATTAGTACAAGAAGCTGAAGATGCTAAGAAGACTAAGCAAAATGTTGTAGTTGGATTCTCTTGTGAAACTACTTTTGTACGTTGAGAACGTGACATTAGTAAGTTTAGAGGAGATCAACAAGCTATGAAGGATGTACAACAAGTTGTCAGAGAGAGTTCTGTTAAATAGAAACCTGTCAACAATCCTCGTCAGAGCATGCTTCTACAAATTCTGAAGAATTGTCACTCTCAAAGAAACAGGGGGAGATATAGAAGATGAAATCTAAGAAAAGATATCAACCTACTTTAATTGGTATCAACCTGTAAGAATTAAGTTCTCAAGGGGAGAAATGAAAGATGATTAAGTTCCCAGGTGCTATCTCTCAACTCTTATCTTTTTAATTTCTGACTTTAAAAAGAGAAATTTTTTTAAAAATCTGTTTTGATGAAAAACTCAAACTTTTTGATGATGTCAAAAAGGGGGAGAAATGAAAGATGATTTTGATATTATCTGGAAGAATAGAATATAACTTGGGGAGAAATGGAAAATGTTTTTGAAAAATAGAATATAACTTTGATATATTCTATAACCTGAAAGAGAATGCAAAAACATATAAACTGCGTTTATTACTAATTATTTGTTTGATGTTTTCCAAGGAACTCTGAACAAGTTCACTAGGCATTCTAAACAGGATAAATGAAAGAAATCTGAGTTCAAATGAACTGGTGTTCATATAATAGAAGTTATACACTTCGTGAACATAGATTCAGAATCAGATGGACCCAATACTGTTCAGAGATCTGAAAGTTAAAGTCATCTGGAATCATGATGTTCAGAAGATGTAAATTGTCTGTGAAAATGACAGTCAGAGCATAAGAATCAGAAATCTTCATAGAGCAAGATTTGGATTCAGACTCAGAATCATGAGTATCATGTATTGGTATCTGTCTTAGAACCAACATTGGTATCAGATTCAGAAGCTTGCTAATTGGGATCAGACTATGCTTCAAAAGATCAAGAAGTGAATCTGATCAATGCATTGAGCTCTGATAAGACCAAGAATCATAGATGAAAGCAAATCTGAGAAAGCAAGAATCAAGACTGTATAAAGCTCAGAAGATCCAAATATCTGATCTATTGTAGCCAGGGGGAGTTCTCCCAGGAAGGTTCACAAGGCAGTATATTTGATCTTCACCCAGTCTGAAACTCAGGGGGAGTTTCTCATCTGAAGAAGAAACAAATATTCTGAAGTCATATGACTCTGATATGATGGTTAAAGAAAACATGTTCTAAAGATCTGAAGATGGAAGTTCTGCTGAACTAGTCCAGATGCTGAAGACTTATGATCTCTTATATCACAGGGAAGTATTCCTTCTTTTCTATTCTATTTGATTGTGTTTTATCAAATTTATTTTTTGTAAGTCTTGGGATCAGAGTATGTCTCTGAACAAGCATAAAAATGTTTTTAAGATTAACACATTCAGGGGGAGCAGTTGCTTAGAACTCTGAATAGGTTAATGCTTGGTGATTACCCTGTATAAAATGTTCTATCAAAATACATGGTTTTGTCATCATCAAAAAGGGGGAGATTGTAAGAGCAAGATTTGTCTCTACAGGATTATCTCTATGTTTTGATGATAACAATTGAGTATTTGTGAAAGAACCATTTTATGGTTTAATGTTTGTTATGTGCAGGTCATATTAAATTAAATATATTAGACCAAACAAACAAAAGCAACGTGTGCAGCTAGTAATATATGGAATTACTATGTGTAACGTTGTGAAGCGCTTGGGAGAAGCTAGTTTGCTTATGTATCTGATCACCATCAGTAAGGAACCAAGGATGCTGTATATTGCAGTTGCAATGCTCCTGTGGTTTATGATCTGAAGAAGTGCATCTGATCTAAAAGCAAATGAAGCTCAGTAAAGAAGCAAGTTTGTTTCTGCATCTGATCATGTTCAATAAAGAATCAAGGATGCTGGATATTGCAGTTGCAATGCATCTGTGGATTCTGATCTGAGTTATGCATCTGATCTGGAAGCTAACGAGCGTCTCTGAAGAGTGAGCCCTCTAAAGAACTGTAGTGCTGAAGAATCTGATGACTTGAAGTTCTGAAGGCTGAAGGCTCTGAAGACCAAGTGCGTCAAGACTCTGAAGACATGTTCTAAAGGTCAAGACTCTGAAGATATAATCATCTGAAGAAGTTTGTGCTGAAGACTCTGATGACTTGAAGTTCTGAAGGCTGAAGGCTCTGAAGACCAAGTGCAAAAGACTCTGAAGACCAGACTCTGAAGAAGAAAGATTATGAAGCTTCACCAGACAAGACGTGTTCAATCAGATGAGCTGTTGCTATCAACTCTGATGAACAAAGTTCTGAAGTCAGAATCTGATGTTTACTGCGCTATCAATTCCAAAGTAGTTTATGAACTACTCATCTGTAACATCATCAGAAGAACCAAGCCAGAAGCAAATTTGTCCAAGCTGTTAAATGAAATATTACCGTTGCAAGAAAAGGACAAGAAAGTGATGTCATCCAACACGTGCTTATCTATCCGTTGAAATATGACCGTTGGAAATAGAAAGGACTTTTCTATCCTCACAACGTCATTCTTGGAAGCACTATAAAGGCATAATCATTTGATTATTCAAATGTTGCTTGGTGAGCTGAAGTGGTTACTAAGTGGCTGGAGATGTTGCTCGTATTTGCTACTTGCGCTGTTGTGCTACTCTTGCCATGAAGAAAAGCTCTTAAGTAATATAAAAGCTATGTTTTAATAATCTCTTAGAGAGTTATTATTAGATTTAGTTTTTATATTAGAAAGCAAGGAGTTGTTGCTCATTACTTGCTAGGAACTTAATTAGGAGTAATCTGCTTATTTGAGAAGCACTTATGTAATCTCCGGCAACACAATATTCTATTTTAGAATTAGTGGTTCCTCAAGTGATCTTGTGAAGATCTGTATACTTGAGATGACAAGTGACAGTAGTCATTTGTGGAAATCCTAATAGGAGATCTTTAGTGATCGGATTCTATTAAGGTGTCAATGAACGTTATATCCTTAGGGATCCCTGAACGTGTCATTGTCAAGTTGTTAGTCACTTGCAGTTAGCTTGTGCATCTGTAATCAGTTCGGTTATAGTGGATTAAGTCCTTATTTGATTAAGGCGAAATCACCTTGGAAGGGTGGACTGGATTAGCTTGAGAGTTGCTCAAGTGAACCAGGATATATGTTGTGTTCTTTACTTTCAGTATGCTTTGTTATTTATGTTTCCGCAATATATTTAATATAAGCGCATAAAAGCATCAAGTTAAGAAGAAGACAAGAAAGAAAAAGGTTTATAAGAAGGCACAAACCCAATTCAATCCCCCCCTTTCTTGTGTTTATTTCACACCTTCAATTTGCACCACACTTCTTGAACAATGCCACCAAATTTCATCCTCTTGAATTTTTTACTTGAAATGAGATCTTGAATTACGCATAGATCACCTTGTGCCAAAATAAATTAAAGCCCTTTGAATGCATTATTCTTGAATTTTGACTGGACTATGTTATCCTGAATTCATTATGAACATGAATTGGTGTCTTGAATTAATAAATCCATCTGAATCTGGCCACTTAAATACTAATAAACCAGAGTCTTCATTATGGACCAAACGAGCAAGAAAATTCCTTGAAACCAAAGGATTATGACTTGAGACATATACCTCAGTACATTGCATAAAACCCTAGATGGAAAATAACCTGAGATCTGATAGCTCTTCAACCATGAAGCACCGATATCTTGATCCATACACAAATGTCTTGAATTGACACAAACCCTAATTGAAACATACTCTTGCCTGACAAGATGAGGTCAAATCAAGACGAACCTCAATCCATACTGCACACACTCCTGACTGAATATCCTCAAATAACACAAACTTAGGCAACTAGAAAACAACATATATATATTTTTTTGGATTTTTTGAATATGGTTAGTGGATGGACGTACAGATGAAGGTAATACACAAGTAGGACAAATTTTGGATATGACAGATACACTGACACTACTTGGTGTGGTGATCCCGAGGATAGAAAATTCATAGTTGGATACATGTTAGTTGGTGCACCAGTTGCTTGGAGTTCAAGAAAGGTTGTAGCATTATCATCATGAGAGGCTGAATACATAGATTCCTCTATATGTGCATATCAAGCAAAATGGATGGTGAATTTGATTGAAGAAATTACAGGAAAGAATCATGAAGCAATGACCATGAAAATCGGCTGCTATCAATCTGACGAAGAATCCGATAGCACATGGAAGAAGTAAGCACATCGAAATGAGATTATATTATCTAAGAGAACAAGTAAAAAATGGAAGGTTGAGCCTGGGACATTGCAAATCAGAGAATCATATTGCAAATATAATGACGAAGGTTGTGCATGTCCAATTGTTCAAGAGATTGAGAATAACGATAAATATAGATAACTTAGACACACTGAATTAAATGGTGTGTGTTAAATATGTAATTCGTTGTGTTAAGAGTGTATTTTACAGGTGTCGAAGCATGTTGTTGTCGAAAGAGTTAACTTTGATAAAGTCTAAGTTTGTGTATTTTCAACAGAGTCGAATCAATTTACTTCGACAGAGTTAAAACTTAGTATTTTTTGTGTAATAGTTGAGTTAGTTATTTTGAGATTACTTTGAGTGCAAGTAATCACATTATAAATTGAAGGAGACTCTATGTAAAGAAAATAACAGAGAGAGATGACTTTGTAACCACTTTCAATAATTCAATTCAGTGTAATTGTACAGTGCAATACATTCTTCTTTCTTCAAAATTGTGTATTTGTAAAACTTAAGTCTTTTCTTTTCATCTTTTCAAATCTGTGTGCAAAGTAGAATCATCTTGCAACCAAAGTGTGGTTGATTAACTCAAGTAAAGAGTGAAGACCAAGAGACACAATCAATAAAAAAGATTAATTCTTATTTATTAAAATTGAATCAAATTATCTCCAAGATTGAGGTTAACTCCAAACATATTTTTCATTGAACAACAATATACAACTATTTTATACTTTCAGTTCATATTCATTATACTCTTTCTTCATTCGCATAATATATGCATGCAATTCTTCTTCCTTCATCATTGAAATGTCTTTAGAACTACACCTCTTTCACTTAAAAAAAAAAACAAGAGAATAAAAAAAAAAAGAATAAAATAGAGATCAAAACAATATACTATTTAACTATCACATTTAGTAAAGTGAATACTGCATCAACGACCCAATTCAAACAAAAATAGGTGTAGTATTTTATTATCTCATAAAAAAAAAAACTATTCTAGATTGACCTTGGTATACACCAAAATCCAAAGAGCATCATTTCCATAATTGGCTGCTTTGGGTTTCGCATTGCGTTTTGGCATCTGGTTTTGTTTTTGTTTATACAATGTTTTATGTTTTTTTTTTTTATTTTCCAAAAAAAAAAAACCTCCACTGTGTGTTCGCTTGATTAGGGTGTGCGACTGTTGAGTATTAATAACCGCTTTCTTCGGAACATATTCAAAGTTAGACTGCATCGAGAAGCAAGCTAACATGAACAATATGCCAGTCTTGTTAATGCAAGATCAGTAAAAAATGAAGAAAAAGAAATCATGAATTAAATAAGTACTCCATAAGGTTACGATGGAAGATGTTTATTTATATTGAAAGTGAAAACATGAAAAGTTTAATATTGCTCTTCAAAGTTTAATAGACATGGAAAGTGATAACATTCTCGAAGGTATCTGATATTGTGATATCAGTCAGAAATATCAACTTTATCATCTTCACCTCTCTCCCTCTCTTTTGTATAATAGTTTTGCTTCAAGAATGAGTTGAACCGTTTCTATAGTTAATGGTCGTAGGATGTTCACTATGGATACTTTAATTCCATGCTAGCTAGATCGTATGATTAAGGATTATAATTACCTTAAGAATGTGAAACAAGCAGGTAGGTTGAAGAGGAGTTTTAACAAGCAGCAGGTTTCTGGATTCATGCAAAAGTCCCATGTTTTTTTGTTAGAATTCCAATAAAATCATAAGTGATTTAAAATTCAAGACCAAAAAGTTAATTTTTTAAAATTGGAGATTTAAAATTAAAGTGTTAAAAAAAATCAAAAGCGGAGATCAGATGAGTTTTGTAAATAGTATTATAAAATGTAAGTTTTGATTTTGTTTATTATAACAAAAATATCTATATATATATAATTGAGACGATAAGATGAAGATGATAAAAAAATAGTAAAAGTTTGGGTGAAAAGAAATATATTTAAATTATATATATATATATATATATATATATATATATATATATATATATATATATATATATATATATATATATATATATATATATATATATATATATATATATATATATATATATATATATATATATATATATATATATATATATATATATATATATATATATATATATATATATATATATATATATATATATATATATATATATATATATATATATATATATATATATATAAATAAGACATCGCAATTTAATTTTAAAATATAAAATAAGTGTAAAAAATTTAATAGTTCTTTTTATATTTTCTTTTTTTTCTTCGTAATTTTAAAAATATTTGTTGTTTATTATTTCGTAGATGGGAGTGGTTCCAAATTCAAAAGACTCACACTCTATTGTAATCATTCATTGACTATAAATATTAAAATTCTAGATGAAGCTCTTGTTGTTTAAAAAGGTAGTGAGTATGAGTATTGGACTATGATTTGGATATTTAAATATGTCTAATTTATTTATTTTTACATGTTCGTTCCTTAGCAAAATCCTGCTTACCACTCGAGCCTAAGTATTTGGTTACATGTTTGTCTTTTATTATACTAGGTATTTGGTTACATGTTTGTCTTTTACTATACTATATTTTGCAACGTTTCCAATTGATTTAACTCAATTAAATCAATCATTCAATTTCAGTTATTTACAAATTAACAATATCTTATAGGACATTTTTTGTGCGTGTAATTAAAACAATAGTTAAAAATTTATAATTTAATTTTGTAATATGTATCTACAATCAAAATTTAAAATAATATTTTAGAAATAATTTGAAGCATTTGTTTGTCTATTTGAAAATTATAAGTTATATTTAAAAGAATTGTTTGACAGGTTTTTCAACATTGTAATGAGATTTAATATTTGTAGTTAAATTTTATAACATAACCACATTTATAATTAAGAGTTAGGCTTTAAAAAGATATTGAAGTATTTATTTGTCTATTTGACATTAATATTTGACCACTTAATTTGTTTTAAACATTGTAATGTGGTTATTTTGGTTGTTGTTATGGTTTTAAAATTAATACATATTAATGAACTTTTTTTAATAAAAATATTTTGTACACAATTTTTTATGGACTAAAATATTATATGTGTTTTTTTAGAAATATTGAAAGACATGAAAAAAAGATGGATACAACCAAAAATAAAAATAATTATCAGTATATGAAAAAGATTATACTTTAAAAATTGATTCTAGGGAATTGATTATCTATATTTTTTGAACAATTTAATAAATGATAATGTTATCATGACTACATATTATTTTCATTTTTATAAGAATTAAATTAGATTTTATAATTGTTTTTATCAAGTTATTTGAAAATTGATTAATTTAATTTTTTTTAGGAATTGAAACAACTCTCGTATCTTTTCTTATCAATTTATTTAAAATTTGATTAATTATATTTTTTTATCAAGAATATGCGTGTATAATAGAAAATAGAATATTTTAATAATTTGCATTTTGACGTATGATGAATATATAATTTGTACATATATGCAACTTGTAATAATATGTGTCCCATATAATGTGAATGTAAAATTTGTATAAGTATGTAAGTTTATATATGGAAAGGATAAGCAAATGAAATAAATAAATGAGTATAAACAACTTTTAGTTAGAGAAATAGAAGAAGATAATAATTCACGGAATATGAAAATAGAAGTGTTTTTATTAAAAAGATTTATAAATGAAACGTTAGACATTTCCTCAAATAAATAATAGAAGTTTTAGAATGTTGTATTTTGAAGAGTGTCCCATCAAATTTTTAATGATATGGCAAGAAAGAGAATGATTTAAAAATAATAGTTTCTGACTTAGTTTTAATATAATAGATAAGTGAAGTTATCAATCACATAAAAGTGGTTTGATGATATTGAATAGTGCCTCCATAAATAGAACCAAATAACAATAGAAATAAATTAACCATTTAAAATAGTACAATAACAATTGATACAAAATATATCAAAGAGATAATATCTATAGAAACCAAATTTACCAAATAAATTTAATCTTTGAACTTCATACCATCATGATTGTCGCCACTTGCAATAACTTCTTCGTTCTCGCCACTGAAAAATCATTAAGTGGGTCAAATTTGAGGTTAGGTTAATTTTACCATACCTCTATAGTGGACGTCAATTGTACTTGTTAAAAACTTAAAATAATAATGGTGTTGTATTTGAAAGGGATGTATGTGTTGTTTTAGGGTTGTTTATGGCGCTTAGAGCAATCTCATGTAGAGTGGTAAAAGACTCTCTAAATGTGGTTTTTCAATGAATGAACTCCTCCTTCCCCATCCCTAAGGCAAAAGTATTTATAGAAGCCCATTGGGTATGGGTTAGAGAGAACTTATCTTATCTCTCTTCTTTAGAGACATGGAGAGGAAGAGACCGATTCTTCCTTGAATCATGGAGACGAAGGTTATTCTCCTTGACCCCCCTCTGAGTTCGTTGTAGTGGGACATATCATCTCTCATGCCTATTGAATAAGTGCATAATGGAAAGTAATCCAAATAGATGAAGCCCAATTGAACGGTCTGTTGTGGACATCCAAATGACCTCATGACTCATTTGGGACGACCTATAGTTTCACGAGGCAGCCCACCTAGCAAAATGCTTGGGCTTCTATATTCTTTCATGGAATATACCCTACTACGACCCAATAAAATTATACTGATACATCATCTAACTATTTATTAGAATAATTACCATTAGTGACTTCTAAAAAATAAAATTGATTATACTTGATAATTACACACTTGAGCATAAGGAACAATAACTATTGAAGTAGAAGCACTAATTAAAGGAGCTTGTATATAACATCATTAATTTCCACAATTTGTGGAACTTTGCTCCCATCATTTTCAATGAACCAAACATTCTCAATTTCAAAATTTTATGTACTATATGTGGGACAACAAAATCTATACCATTTAGAGTTTTCTAGATAACCATTAAAAAATTCATTGATTGTTGTTGCATCTAATTTATTTTTCAAGATGTATATTCTTACTTTTGTTTGAGAATCCGAAATATATGTGTGTCTTAAACTAGTTTCATTCATGTTCACAATTCAAAGAGTGACTTTTGAACTTTCTTACTTTGAACCCTATTTAACGAATACATGACACATTTTTAAGGCATATATACACAAAAATTTGGGTAAAGATGAATTACTTAACATGCTTCTAACCATTTCCACCCATGTACGATTATGCATTTCAGATACACTATTTTGTGTGGGTTTACCTAGAATTGTGTATTGCGCACAAATATCATGTTTTTCAAGGAACTTAGTAAATGGACCTGAGTGTTGTTCAAATTCATAATATCTTCTATAATACTTATCACCTCTATCGGATCTTACGATTTTCACTTCTATCATATCTTTTAAAATTGAAAATTTGGCAAAATGAAGAGCCTGTTATCACTATCCTGTAATGGGCATTACGTCCTTAATGAACCCAATGACTCATAGATTTTTGTCTTCTATTATTTTTCTTTTCAGACTTTTTTGTTTTCCATCTGTTACAAATTGGCGAGCCAATGCTTAATTGTGAATAATCACCCATCATAATGGACTTGAGGCCATATAAACATGTTGTAAACATCATTTTAACTCTCTCCTACATATTTTATACACCAGTGATTCTAGATTTTTATTTTTCTCCATTTTTCATTTCATATTAATTTGAAGAATAAATCATCATTGATCTCTATTTTCTACATTTTCAATAACATGTTCCATTTATATTTCTTTATTTATAGTGTTTATTTATTTCTTTATCTTATTTCTCATGTTCGTTATGCATGAGAATATTTTATCTACACTTCTAGATATCATAAACAAGTAGTCTTTCAATAGGCTTAGGATTATGAGGATTGTCTGTTAGATGAAGACGACTTATCTAGAGGCGATGAATAGATCCATGATAAGTGCTAAATTGTAGTGATATTTAGTGTAAATAACTGGTATTTATTGGCTTAATTCAACTAATAAACCTCAACTTTTGTACATATGTTGTATAGTTTACGTTATAATGTATATATTGCGTAACATGAAAATATGATTGAGTTTAATTGATTTTCTCTTATTGTTTTAGGTATACAAGCAATGATATTTTGTCATTGTCTTATAGAGCATTGAATAAGCTTTCTAACGCTTCTGACCGCGCGTAAAACGGAGTTACGGTTCAAACGTTATGGTCAAAACAAGTGCTGGCTTGCTGTCATGTTCACAATGCGAACAAAAGTTCACAGTGCAAACAGAAAGTTCTAAAACAAGTGAAAAATACTATTTTGACAGTAGCGAAAGATGCATAAGTTCGTTGTGCGAACAAGACTTCGCTAGGCGAACACGGAAACCCATTTTGCCTATTAAGTCATTTTTTCAGCATTTTTTAGGTTATGTTGTTTGGGAACTTTTTACCCCAACTTCATCAAACACATTCTTGAGTAGATTTAGCTTAGAAACGACATTGGAGGGTGCATCTTGATGATCCAGATTCGAGTCCACTTTAATCGGAGTTGACAAACCGTGACATTTGTGTTCTTCTTCCTTCCTCTATATGTATTTTTCATTTGTTGGGATTTTGTATGTAAGTTTATCTTGATTGTATGTATATTTATGAATCTTTGTATAAAATCTCTTTTACAACTCTTTATCGATGATTATCTTGATTTTTTTTACTTAATGAGTTTCGATTTCTATAGACATATACGGTTCGAACTCGACCTAAGATGAACATCTGTTAGATTCTAAACTCTAGACATAGATTTAGTACTAATATTCACGTGGGTATCGATTCTTAATGCTTCGTATTGTCGAGTTGCATGAGACATCATCGATGAGACGATACGGTTGATCTTTTGAATTTGCGTTAGACATAACCTCTGTTGTGAGCGATACGTGACGATATTGATGAGTGAATTAGGTTGCGTGCATTTGATCCATATATTTTTTAGTATATGATGGGTGGAACGAAATACAACTCCTGACAACTTTTCTCATTTCTTAAGAATGTATTTATTTTCTTGTTTTGTGTTTTTTATTTTGAATTTTTATCCCAAACCAAGCTTAGAGATGTAGAGATTGTTGAACGATATTCTTTCCCTCACACTGATCCCTGTGGAGACAACATAAATCCCGGATGAAATTCTTCCAAAAATAATATTTTTGCTTGCCGCTTTATCGCTCCAAAAAAATTGCACCGTTGCTGGGGATTGGTTTTGATATTGAGTCGCATTGCGACAGTTTCTATATTTCTAAGCTTTGCACATAATTGTATATATGCTTGTATAAACACTTGTTTTGCTTTTATCTTCCATTATGTTTGTTCAAGTGTTGTATATATTTTGTTTCCGTAACGTTTGTTCAAGTGTTTGGTTAGGACACTTTCTTTAGGTTGGCGCTTTGACAAAGCATCAGCGTGTATGTGAGGAAGTTATTAGCTAAGAGCAATAAAGGTGTCGAGCTTACGACGTAAAACAAGTGCTTGTTGGGAGGCAACCCAATGGTTTTTGAGTTTGTATAGCTTTATGTTTATTTAGCTTGATTGAATTTTTTTGTTAGGTTGTTAGAATAATGTTTGTGTTTGCCCTCATGTTTGTTTTTTATTAGCTTGAGGATGCATTTTGTGATTTTCCAAGTTTGATCATTTCAACTTGCGAATGTATGGTTTTTGATATTGTTTGAAGTTGGTACTTTGCAAGGTACTCGTTTATCGCTTTCTAGAACATAGCATGACTAGGAGACTTTTCATTTGTACAATTTTCATGTCATTCATTCTTTTTCCATACTTGTTCTATTTTGAATCACTTTAGAACAAAATCTTTTTGTGAGGAGCTTTCCATTGTTTACTATATGCAGGAGACCAACATTCTTGTTTAACTCGGTTTTATTATGTTTAATCTTGTATTTGTATTGATTTGTATGATAGCACAAAAATGATCAAGGAATTTTGTTTGATTTTGAGCATACCCACTGAACCAAATAGTCAATCTACCTTGTGAGTGAGTGAGAATTTTCTTACCCCCTTTTGAGCCTTTATTAGAATCCATGTTGGTGTTAAGTTCATTTTTGTATGGATTCTAATACTTTTTCTTGAACTATAACCATGACTTATTATTTGAGTTTTTACCCTTGCCTAATAAGTTTGGGAACATTCATGTCGCTATGTATGGTTGTATTCAAGTTGGGGAGAAGAGGTTGGTTGCTAAGAGGTTGAGAAAAATAAAAAGTTTGAAAAATAAAGAAAAGAAAAAGAAAAAAAAGGGAAAATAATTGAAAAAAAGAAAAAAAAGAGAATAATGTTATGCTAATAAGTTGTGTGGAATGGTGTAACAATTTGGAAAAGAGAAAAAGGTAATTGGAATTTGTGAGTGCTTGAAATTGTGAGAAATGATTACTCTCATTTGATTAGGCAAGTTTCTGTTTCTTTTACCTTGAGAAAAACAATTGTTTGTTACCCAAGTCACATTACAACCCTTAAAGTCATTGTGATTTTTGCTTTTATACTGTTCAATATGAGTTTTTTCTTGATAAATGCATAATTTAACTTGTTGTTGACTTGATTTTTGGGTGAGAGTTAAGCCCCTAATGTTTATTTTATTCATCTACCGATGAAGTGTGTGTTAGGTGTGATTCATTTTTTAACATTGTATTATCTTAGAATTTTTTATATGTGTTTTGTATTTAGGAGTTGTTTCGTTTTCACGTTATCATTGTAGTTTAGTGGTATGTTTTGCTTTGCATTGTGTTGAACCATACATTTGTTTTTGTTTTTCGAAACTTGTTGAGTCGTGATTGCTTGATTGTTACTTTTGTTTCCTTGAGTTGATCGATTCTTGTTTGAGGACAAACAAGTTTAAGTTGGGGAGACTTGATAAGTGCTAAATTATAGTGATATTGAGTGTAAATAACTGGCATTTATTGGCTTAATTCAACCAATAAACCTCAACTTTTGTGCATATGTTGTATAGTTTACGTTATAATGAATATATTGCGTATCATGTAAATATGATTGAGTTTAATTTCTTTTCTCTCATTTTTGTAGGTATACAAGCAATGATATTTTGTCATTGTCTTATAGAGCTTTGAATAAGCTTTCCAACGCTTCCGACCGCGCGTAAAACGGAGTTACGGTTCAAAAGTTATAGTCAAAACAAGTGCTGGTTTGCTGTCATGTAAATAATGCGAACACAAAGTTCTAAAATGCGTGAAAAAAAACTGTTTTGACAGTAACAAAAGATACATAAGTTCTCTGCGCGAACAGGACTTCGCTAGGCGAACACGGAAATCCATTTTATTTATTTAAGTCATTTTTTAAAGCATTTTTCGGTTATGTTGTTTGGGAACTTTTTACCCCAACTTTATCAAATATATTCTTGAGTATATTTAACTTAGAAACAACATTGGAGGGTGCATCTTGACGATCCGGAGTCGAATCCACTTCAATCGGAGTTGACAGACCGTGAGATTTGTGTTCTTCTTCCTTCCTCTCTATGTATTTTTCATTTGTTGGGGTTTTGTATGTAAGTTTACCTTAATTATATGTATATTTATGAATCTTTGTATAAAATCTCTTTTACAACTCTTTATCGATGGTTATCTTGATTTTTTTTACTTAATGGGTTTGGATAGCTATTGATAACGTGAAATCATATCGTTTATTTGGCTTGATTTACATGCATTTATTTGTGACTTTTATTAATTTATCTTGAATTATGTTCTATTATATGATTAATTTACTTCGTTTTGCAGATTGGGGAGAATTTGGACTAAAGAAAGAAAAGGAGAAGAAATAGATGAAAAACGGATGAAAAATAGATGAAAAACAGCAGATACGGATTCTGCTGCTGTGACGACCGTCACAGGTCCATGACGACCGTCATGCGTGTGACGACCGTCACATTTCATGACGACCGTCACGCAGACAAAAAACGCAGAATCAGAATTCACGATCAATCTCAACTTAAATCCTTCCTACACTTTCTCCACTCACTGCCCACTACTGGAAGTTACTACACTTTCTCCACTCACTGCCCACTACTGGAAGTTACTACCACTTTCTCCATATCTCACGCATGATCTCAGGAAGTTGAGATAAGAAACATCTCCTATAAATAGACAAGAGACTCACAGAGAAAGGGGTGGATTCTTCATCCCGAAGTTCTGCCAAAGTTCCATCAAAGTTATTTATCATTACTTTTATTTTCCTTTCCATTTTCCTTCAGTTCAGAATATTGTATTTTCTTCCTGTGCCTTTTATTTCTCGCCAAAGTAGAATCCTACCGACATTGTGGGGGACTACCCAAGGATTTGAGATCAGTACAATTTACAGGTTTTTATTAATTGAATTACTACTTTATTTCTGTTATGATGCACGCTTTATTATTCCGTTGTTTATGTCTATTTCCGTTCGCATTAATTATCATGTTTGGCTAAGTTAGTTTTATCGGTATGTAACCGAATTAGTAGGATAGGATTCGATAGTAACCGACATCTTCCCTTTTTACAAACAACCTTTCTGGCCGTAGTGTTTAAATTTATTTACTGAATAAACTTCGTCGCGAAAGCGAGAACTTATTTAAAATTAGTTTTGCCACGAAAGTGGGAAATTAATTAAGGTACGAACCAACAAGCGAAAGCTGCGGCAAGACCAGATAGTAAACACTAGGCATTTGTTTTAATAACAGCGAAAGCACTTTAAAATGGATTAGAACCTAGAGATTTCCAAAAAGTAGTTTTAACCCCGAATGGGACAGCGAAAGCGTACATTCGGCCCTTAGAATTATGACTAGCGTCAACAACCATCGTGAGACGAAAGTCTTCAGATCACTATTTTCTTCTGAACAATGTTTGCAAAGAGTAAGAAGCATCGGTGACCTGTCGAATCCCAGATAACTAAGTCTTTGCATACCGATATCCTTTACCGCATTTCTCTAAACCAATTTTCTTTATTTCTTTTGCATTTAATTTCATTCGCATTCAATTTTCCTAATTCCAATAGCCTTAGCTTTACGCTGTAATAATAGATAACGGTAGATTAACATTGGTCTCTGTGGGTTCGACAATCTTTTATATTACTTCGATATTTCCGTACACTTGCGGAGCGATCAAGTTTTTGGCGCCTTTGCCAGGGACCAACAGTCAATATTGTGATTGCGTTGTTGCATGGTATAGACTAAGGCACTCTTAGCTAAATCATTATGTATAACCCATATTTCCCTTATAATTACCACCCTCCATATTATAACTACCACCCCCAATATTTCGAGGAACCACAAATTCCGCTTAAATCCGACCTCGAAATATTATTAGAAGATTTCAATACTACGCACTCTCACCCAAATTCCCTCTATGATGACGACTCCCAATGTTTTGAGGAAACGCAAGATTTTGATACATCCAACCTCGAACTACTACTAGAAGAATTTAATGAGACGTCTACTCACTCTAGGATAGAATCATGATGGAGCGCTTTGTGGAAACACAAACTCTCCAAAACGAAGATTTTAAAAAACAACATCTCCAAATTAATGAAGACCTTAGGCAGATGAACGTTATTGTTGATTCCCTCGCAACTCACAGCGAGACTTTGGAGACTCAAACCTCCCTGCTTAGACAAACACCTCTAGGACCCTTCCCAGAAGGACATATGAATGTTGTAACAACCGTTAATGAAGAACAAATAGAAGACCCTAGGGAGATTGATGATGAGCCTGAGGAGAGTTTTGGTGAGAAAAGCATACATATTGAGAAAAATTCACCGACACCAACCGAAAGGGAGGTTGTCGAAGAGGTAGAGAAGGAAGCACGTATCGTTGCTCCTCCTCCCTATACCCCACCTATTTCTTTCCCACAAAGGTTTGCAGAAGTTAAGGTAGACTCCCAATCCAAAACATATGTGGAGGTATTGAAAAATATACACACCAATGCACCTTTGTCTAAGGCCCTTCATAGAAAAAGAAAATTCGAGGACCGTGAAACTAGGGTCATTATTACTGTTAAAAGGGTACGATTAACTTTTGAGGTGGTGGATGAAATAACAAAGCCCAAATTTGAAAAGCTGATACGCAGAATAGATCCAGAACCACCACCACGCGTTCAAAACAAGAAACCACCCTACAGAAGAAAGAAACGAAAAGGTGAGGGATATGAGAGATGGCTTGATAAGTGGCCATGGAAACCGAAGACTATTCAAAGTTCGATCGAGGAACCATTCTCAAAAGAACCACCATGAGTACTTGCACTCCTTAGCCGTCGAGCTATCGACGCTAAACAAAGCGCTGTGTGGGAGGCAACCCACAAGGTCTTTATTTTAATTTGTTTGTTTAAATCGGCAGAAAATAAAGATATGTATCGCTTGTTACACTTTAGCTATATCTAGGCGAAAACTCTCTAGATGACGATCTGAGAAGATGAGCTATGCCCACGAACATTCATACGAGTGTCGCTGCTGGTGGGAACACTGATGATGAATACTTCCTCTTGACGCGAGCAACATGATGAGCTGGTTCGAGAATTACACAAACAAAGTATCTCAAAATGCCCGCCACCGAAGTAGAAGTGATCAACAAAGACAAGGATAGCAAGAGCAGTAGCATTCATACAGGTTCTATCTTTCCTTTTCCACCTTTTACTGAAACATTGAGGACAATGTTTGGTTTAAGTGTGGGGGAGGAACTCTATCGCTTTCATTTTATTGCCTTTTAGTTTGATTTATTGTTTTTATCTATTTTTAATGCTATGTCAAAATCTTTGCATGTGCTGTCGAGTCTTTATGAGTGGTTTTCGCCTGTTATTCAAACTTCCCCAAAATTTCAAAATTTCAAAATTTTAACCTCCAACAAAAACTTTTTGATTCATGACATGGTACTCTGAAAGTATATAGGCTGTTTAGGCTATGTTAGAAAAACTTGGGAAAGTTTTGATAAAATTGATATCGTCCTGACAACCTTAACCCCCTAAATATGCAAAATAAATTTGAGTACCCATTATGCCGAGACCTTAAAACTCCAGGTTCTTGTAGTAATCCCTAAGTAGTTTATTTAAGCAGTCAGCACCATCCTAAACACACTAAGTAAGAAACCGATGCAAATAAGTGTAAGATCTCTAGGTTAAAATGAGAAAACTAAGAAAGAAAAGAAAAAAATTATGAAGAAAAAGACATGTTCCTTCTAAGTTAGGTGCTCCTCACCCGAGCACTTAGCCTAACGGTACAAACTCTTTAAGTTCAATTGATGCTTAAGCATATTTGCAGAAAAAAATGAAATAATAATGAGACCGTAGTCACTAACAGGTCTACTTGCCATGAATGTGTATGGATAACGGGCTTAATGTGATTGCACTATAATGAAATGGGGTGAAAGAGAGCATGAGTTATAGGTTGAGTTATAATGGCATGATTCCGATTGGTTTGCATAAGTAGGGAGTTTTTGAAATTGTGTCGTTATGATATCCTTGGTATTAATATTTAGTACCTATCGATCTAACATTAGCCTAGCAGCCACGTATGATTAGAGTTTCGTCGTGACTTTGTTTCGAACTATGCTTATTTCTTTTTACTGTGTTGGTCGATTGCTTGAGGACAAGTAATGATTTAAGTGTGGGGATGTTTGATAACGCGAAATCATATCGTTTATTTGGCTTGATTTACATGCATTTATTTGTGACTTTTATTAATTTATCTTGAATTATGTTCTATTATATGATTAATTTACTTCGTTTTGCAGATTGGGGAGAATTTGGACTAAAGAAAGAAAAGGAGAAGAAACAGATGAAAAAGGGATGAAAAATAGATGAAAAATAGCAGATACGGATTCTGCTGCTGTGACGACCGTCACAGGTCCATGACGACCGTCATGCGTGTGACGACCGTCACGCAGACAAAAAACGCAGAATCAGAATTCACGATCAATCTCAACTTAAATCATTCCTACACTTTCTCCACCCACTGCCCACTACTGGAAGTTACTACACTTTCTCCACTCACTGCCCACTACTGGAAGTTACTACCACTTTCTCCATATCTCACGCATGATCTCAGGAAGTTGAGATAAGAAACATCTCCTATAAACAGACAAGAGACTCACAGAGAAAGGGGTGGATTCTTCATCCCGAAGTTCTGCCAAAGTTCCATTAAAGTTATTTATCGTTACTTTTATTTTCCTTTCCATTTTCCTTCAGTTCAGAATATTGTATTTTCTTCCTGTACCTTTTATTTCTCGCCAAAGTAGAATCCTGCCGACATTGTGGGGGACTACCCAAGGATTTGAGATCAGTACAATTTACAGGTTTTTATTAATTGAATTACTACTTTATTTCTGTTATGATGCATGCTTTATTATTCCATTGTTTATGTCTATTTCCGTTCGCATTAATTATCATGTCTGGCTAAGTTAGTTTTATCGGTATGTAACCGAATTAGTAGGATAGGATTCGATAGTAACCGGCATCTTCCCTTTTTACAAACAACCTTTCTGGCCGTAGTGTTTAAATTTATTTACTGAATAAACTTCGTCGCGAAAGCGAGAACTTATTTAAAAGTAGTTTTGCCACGAAAGAGGGAAATTAATTAAGGTACGAACCAACAAGCGAAAGCTGCGGCAAGACCAGATAGTAAACACTAGGCATTTGTTTTAATAACAGCGAAAGCACTTTAAAATGGATTAGAACCTAGAGATTTCCAAAAAGTAGTTTTAACCCCGAATGGGACAGCGAAAGCGTACATTTGGCCCTTAGAATTATGACTAGTGTCAACAACCATCGTGTGACGAAAGTCTTCAGATCACTATTTTCTTCTGAACAATGTTTGCAAAGAGTAAGAAGCATCGGTGACCTGTCGAATCCCAGATAACTAAGTCTTTGCATACCGATATCCTTTACCGCATTTCTCTAAACCAATTTTCTTTATTTCTTTTGCATTTAATTTCATTCGCATTCAATTTTCCTAATTCCAATAGCCTTAGCTTTACGCCGTAATAATAGATAACGGTAGATTGACATTGGTCTCTGTGGGTTCGACAATCTTTTATATTACTTCGATATTTCCGTGCACTTGCGGAGCGATCAACTATATACATATACAGTTCGAACTCGATCTAAGATGAACATCTGTTAGATTCTAAACTCTAGACATAGATTTAGGACTAATATTCACGTGGGTATCGATTCTTAATGCTCCGTGTTGTTGAGTTGCGTGTGACATCATCGATGAGACGATACGGTTGATCTCTCGACTTTGCGTTAGACATAACCTCTATTATGAGCGATACGTGATGATATTGACGAGTGAATTAGGTTGCGTGCATTTGATCCATATATTTTTTAGTACATGATGGGTGGAACGAAATACAACTCCTGACGAGTTTTCTCATTTCTTAAGAATGTATTTATTTTCTTGTTTTATGTTTTTTCTTTTGCATTTTTATTCAAAACCATTCAAACCAAGCTTAGTGACGTAGAGATTGTCGAACGACATTCTTTCCCTCACACTGATCCCTATGGAGACGACAGAAATCTTGGAGGAAATTCTTCCGAAAATAATATTTTTGCTTGCCGCTTTACCGCTCCAACAATCCCTTAGAAAAAATTTCTTTACAAAAAACTGTTTTATAAAACAATGGCTAATGGAAGTGACTTGGATCGATTCATCTAAATCGAACCTCTATCGAAAAGCTCGGACATGCATATGTGAAAAACAATCGAAGATAATGATAAGAGATTCAATCAATATGTTTCAATCACAATCCCTTGAAAGCTCCTCAACAAGCAATGTTATGTCCAATGATAAATCACACAAAAATATTATTGATGCAAATTATCAAACATCTTGTGTGCAATTGAGTTTGTTTAGATATTTATATGTTAATACTAAAATCTAACCATAATCTAAAGGATTGTGATCAACTGAACAAAAAAAATTTCAAATTTTTTTCAAAAGAATTTACCAAACGAATTAATCGCACACATGATGAACTCAACAATTTGCAAACAAAATGTAAGAGAGAGAGAGAGAGAGAGAGAGAGAGAGAGAGAGAGAGAGAGAGAGAGAGAGAGAGAGAGAGAGAGAGAGTACACAAGGATTTGTTTTGGAAGTTCCTCAATCGGCCTTGCAAGTGAAATATAGAAATGCAACCCTACAAATCCTATGTTTGATGTTGATCCTAATGCTTTCTCTTCCCTGGATCTGAGCTTGATCAAGTCACCTAAAAATACCGATTTGATTCACCTTCTCACGCTACTCCTTTGCAAGAACCACAACTCTTCAAAGCCTTCACTCAATCAAATACAACTTGAGTAATATTGTCTAAAACCTTTAAATCCCCACTTTGATCTTGAAGGAAAACCCCAACTTAATTTTCTTATTTGAAACCCCCCAAATATCTGAACCCAATTTACAATACCACAACTTGATTCTATATGACACCCTAAAAATGAATGATTATGTGTACTTTGTTTGTGTGTATGCATAAAATAAAGGTTGAAGATGAAGAAAACTTTTTGTATGTTTCAGGTTTCGTTTATGATTTTACCAAAATGATTGAAAATAAATGATGCGTGTATGCATTATTTATATGTATGCATGTTTTGAAGCAAAACGAATGCAAAGGAATTGAAAAAATTATTAATTTTTGGAAAAATATTCCCGACCTGTGTATTTCATATGTTGACCTGTAAAAAGGTCATGTGCCGACTTGAACAGGTCATGTGTCGACCTATACAAGTCATGTGTTGACCTCTAGAGATGACACATCTAACAAAGCCTACAGGCTTTAAAAATGAAGGACATGTGTCGATCTGAAAATGAATATGTCGAAACATAAGACAATTTTTCTTCTATGTGTTGTCCTGAAACATAGGTGTGTTGACATATATAAGTAGTCTTCTTCTATGTGTCGACCTGAAAGATGTATGTGTCGACACATAAGTTATTTTTCCATAAAACTTATTTTTTTATGCACTTTATATGCATGAATCTTTTGCAAATTGTTTTTGGGCTTCATATTGCTGAGATCTACATTAAGAATAAGAGGATACCATTCAATATACATCAACGTTAAAAATCCTTGTTTTGAAATCATGCAAAATACATCTAACAAAAAGTTTCACTCACATACTCTCCCTTGTTTATGATGGAAAAACTTGAGACGATGTGTTTCATGTCTTCATGAAGACTCCTTTTGAATGTATTCATCTCAACTTCATCTTGCACTTGCTTATCCTCTTTGACAACATCGAAAAGATATAAAGCAAGCCACGAGAAGTATCTTATATCCAATATAAACCAATATACCACACAGAGGAGTTTGCAAATGTAAGATCATCAATACCACAACACTCACATATAATGATGTACATATTGTAAAAAGAATTCCTAAACATAAATAAAACCATTTAAAGCAACAATATAACATGGTTGCCACAACTTATGCCAAATAACATATACAATAAACATGAAAGATGAAGGATACAATGTAATAAAAAACTCTTGAATTGCTACAAAAGTGACACAATTATGTGACATAAGTCGTTGGTGCTCCTGAAATACTACAAGAATTTTTCTAACATTATAACATGTTTAAACATATTTCATGCCATAATAGATAAACAACACCATCGCGTATATCATGTAAGAGCTAATAATAGATAACATGCTCATACATAATCACCATATTTCATGTTTGGAAAGAAAATAACATGATGTCACTATAAGCATATAAGTTGAAAGACATCAATTAAGATTTTTGAAAGTGAACATTCATGATATATTTCACACATCAAGTATATCAAGCATTTGGAACATAGATAACATGCAAAAGTAAAAGGCTTACTTTCAAAGGGAGAAAATGGAACAAATTTACCTTGCTTATGAATTGATGAGGAATGCACTTATATGTAACTTAACTTCCAAGGAAGGTTAGAGAAAAAGAATATAAAGTGCATGCAATAAATCATATTTAGGAAATTTGAGATATCAAGTATCGTCAATTCCCTTCGAATGTTGAAAAACGATTCATTTGCAAGAGGTTTTATAAAAATATCTGCAAGTTGATTTCTGCTATCAACATGCTCAAATACAACATCCCCTTTTTCAACATGGTTACATAGGAGGTGGTGACGTATCTCAATATGTTTAGTGTGAGAGTGTAGCATCTGTTTTTTTGGTTAGATTAATAGCACTAGTGGTGTCGCATATAATAGGAGTGCATTCAAGTTTAACGTTAAAATCAAGTAGTTGTTGTTTGAGCCACAAAATTTGAGCACAACAACTACCGATTGTGACGTATTCTACCTTGGCAGTTGAAAAAGCAACGAAATACTGTTTCTTGTTATGCCAACTTACTAAGAAGTTTGAAAATATGTGGCAAGTCCCACTAGTACTTTACCTATCCTATTTGCAACCGACAAAATCGGAATCGGTATAACCAACCAAATTACAGCCGCTTCCCTTCGAATACTAAATCCCATACTTAGATGTACCATGAAGGTATCTAAGGATGCACTTTACCGGTTTTAAATGTGATTTCATAGGAGCTAATTGTTAACGATCACAAATACACACACTAAACATAATGTTCGGCCTAGATGTAGTAAGATATAGAAGAGAACCAATCATACCTCTATACTTCTTCATATCAAAATCCTTACCATGCTCTTCTTTTTCCAAGTTTCCATTTGTACCATTGTAGTGTCAATCAATTTTTCATCTTCCATACCATACTTCTTTAGCAATTCGTTGCAATATTTTAGGTGACACACAAATGTCCCTTTGTTGAGTTGCTTGATTTGAAGACCGAGAAAGTAGTTTAACTCGCCCAAGAGACTCATCTCAAACTCACCATGAATAAGATTAGAAAACTCCTTAACGAATTGCATGTTAGTGGAACCAAAAATGATATCATCAATATAAACTTGAACTAAGAGAATATGTTTTTCTTGAAGCTTAATGAAAAGTGTAGTGTCTACCTTCCCTCTAGAGTATCCTTGATCGATTAAGAACTTATTAAGTCTCTCATACTAAGTCCTAGGGGCTTGTTTGAGGCCATATAAAGATCTTTTTAGTTTATAAACATGATTAAGATACTCATAATTTTCAAAACTTGGAGGTTGTGAAACATACACTTCCTCATTAATATATCCATTAAGGAAACTCTTTACATCCATTTGATATAACTTGATATCTATGGAGAAAGCATAAGCTAGTAGTAGGCGTATAGCCTCGATTCGAGCAGCTAGAGCATAAGTTTTCTCATAGTCAATGCCCTCCTCTTGGTTATAACTTGAGCCACTAGTCGGGCTTTGTTCCTAATTATCACTCTGTTTTCATTGAAATTGTTCCTAAAAACACACCTAGTGCCAATGAGTTGACGATCTCGTGGAGGAGGGACAAAGTTCCGTACATCATTCCTTTTAAACTGGTTTAATTCATCTTGCATGGCCATAAGCCAATTCTCATTAAGTAGGGCATCTTTAGAATTCTCAGGTTCAGCTTGCAAAACGAATGCAAAGTGATAACAAAAGTTACTTATGTTGGAGCATGTTGTCATGCGTTTGGTGATGTCTTCATGTATGTTGTCAATTGGATGATCCTTGGAGGTTCTCCAAGCCAAAGGAAGGTCGTCCACTGCAGTTGGACTTTCACCCTTCTCATTTTCACAATTGTTATCTTCTTCTTTCTCAAGTTCCACCGCTTTGGGCTGATCAATTCCTTCTTCAGGTCCTTTGAGAATGTTTTGTGAAGATATACCTACATCGAGAAAATAAACACCTTTCCTGACAATTTTCTGATAAGATTCATCAAAAGTAACGTGCACCAACTCTTCAATAATAAGTAATATTTTTTTCATAAACCCTATAAGTTTTGCCCGATTGAGAGTATCCAAGGAAGATACCTTCATCGTATTTGCATCCGAAAGCACGAAGATGTGATAAATTAGGCTTTATACCCTTTAGTAGTTTATATGAAGTTTTGTCTAAAATAGGAAGTATTAGTATCATATTTAAGACATAACATTCCCATCTAATGGCATCGGCCCAGAAATAATTAGGTATATTACCTTCATTGAGCATAGTTCTAGCCAACTCCTCCAAAACACCATTTTTGCGCTCTATAACACTGTTTTACGCTGGAGTTCTTGGAGCGCAAAAATTATGCTCAATGTCAATTTTATCACAATAATTCTCAAAGAGGTGGTTTTCAAATTCACCTCCATGATCGCTTCGGATGACAACAATTTTCAAATTCATCTTGTTTTGGGATAACCTTGCAAATTGAGTGAAAGCTAAGGTTTCATCTTTACTATGCAAAAACATGACCCAACAAAATCTCGAGTAATTGTCTAAAATCACAAAACATAGTAGTTACCACCTATACTTTTGGTCCTTGAAGGACCAAAGAGAGCCATATGAGACTCTTGTTTTCTTACCCATTTGACATGCATCACATAAATGGTATTTTGAAAACTTTATTTTTGGTAGACCAATTACTAAATATTTTAAAGTCACTTTATTTAGTAAATCAAAGTTGACATGAGCTAGGCGTTTATGCCATAACCAAGAATCTTCACTCATGGTAGCAAGACACTTAGTTCCGGTCAAGGATACATCATATAGATTAAACATATAGGTGTTATTAACCCTCAAGCCCTTAAAAATACAATCATGCTTTTCATTGTGTCCAAATATGCAAAACGTTTTTGTAGAATTTAATTTAAATCCATTGTCACATAGTTGGCTAATGCTAAGAAGATTGTGCTTAAGACCTTTAACTAGCATAACATCAGAGGTAGTAGGAGATGAGGGATTACCTACACTACCTTATCCAAGTATTGTACCCTTGTTATTGTCTCTATAAGTAATAAAACCCTTCGTCTTTGGCACAAAGTCAATGAATAGAGAGATGTCACCCGTCATATATCTTGAGCATCTACTATCGACAAACCACATCTTCTCTATAGAGTAAAGATATTCAACTTATAGAATCAAACAAGGGTAACAGATACCCAACTTTCATTGGATCCTTGAAAGTGAGTGAAATCAAGGTTGCATCTGGGCAACCATTTAAAAACACCCTTTGGAATAAAAAATCTCCTAAATTTTCATTTTTAAATAGTGTGACCCTTTTTACAACAATAGTGACAAGATAGGCTGTGATGAAATTTACTTTTTCTATTTGAATCCTTTTGAACATATTTATACTTTTTATATGAAGAGTTCAAAGATCATTTAAACTTTGATGGATCAATAGCAAATGTAAGCTTTAGTTGTAATGCCTTGTCTAATTTATCTTGAAGAGTATTTACCTCTTTTTTCTAAATATGACAAATTTCACAACCAAACCATTAAGGTTCTCAAACCTCACTCTTATATTTTTTAATATCTACCATATATTTCTTAAGAGCATCCATATTCTTTTCGGTTTATAAAACTTTAGGTTCTTAATGTCCAAAATTTATTTTGTTTGAAGCTAACTTTATAGAGGTGTCTACATAGGCTCTTCTGAACTTGAGCTTTCATCACTTGAAGAATCATTTTCACTTTCCCAAGTAACATAGGCTCTTCTAGACTTGCTAGATTTCTTGTGATGGTTTTTCTGTTTGTCCTTCTTCATCACATGATTTATAATCACTTTCCTCATTGGTTGAAGACTTTGACTTTGAAGTCTTTAGAGAAATAAACTTCTTTTCTTCCTCCTTGTCCTTACCTTTCTCCTTCTTCCTCTTCTTCTCAAGCCTTTTCTCGTGTTTTTCCAAGCAAGTGAGTTCTTGCTCATGTTCTTCTAGCTTTTCAAATAAAGTTGTGAGATAAAGTGTTTTAAGACTATTCACTTCTTTGATCGCGATGACCTTGGGTTTCCATTCCTTACTAAGACACCTCAAAACTTTATTAGTAGCTATATCGTTTGAGATAGGATTACCTAGACCCTTCAAACGATTTATGAGATGTATGAACCTTTTTTGTATGTCGGCAATGGTTTCAACATGCTTCATGCGAAATAGTCTAAACTCTTAATTTAATGTATTATTCATAGCTTGTTTGACCTTATTATTTTCCTCATAGGCAACTTCTAATGCATCCCATATAACTTTGAAGGTCTCACATTGAGAGACACCGAATATTCATCAACACCAAGTGCGGATATGAGAATATTTTGTGCTTTACAATCATGTGACCATGATTTCTTATCATTATCCCATTTTGCTTCCAATTTTGGTATGATAACACCTTCATCATTGGTATTTTTTTTCATTGATCATAGTGTCCCATACACCCTTATCAACCAAGTTGATATGGATATGCATACAAGATTTCCAATAGCCATAGTTTTCACCGGTAAAACTTGGTGCTCTATTGTACATCGTTTAGGTTCGATAGCCATTTTCTAATTGTTAAGTGCAAATGTTGACTGAAATTGAACCATATTTCTTGGCATTTTTCAACTCAATTTTCATGTTTTAATAGATTTATTTCTTGTTCTTGTGTGATTCTCCAATTATATTGCAAATACCTTTGGTTTTTTAATGTGTGTGTTATTGTACAGAATATAGGCATAAAACATCAATGATTAAGACACAAGGGATTGGACAAGGAAGTCAAAGAAATGAAGAAGAATAAGCATGTTCACTGAGCAAGCACCAGCGAGGTGAAGGCAAATACTCGTTCTGCGAGGTCCTGGCGAAGCCCCAGCGAACCAACCCAGATTAGTGGCAGTAGGAAAAAGACCTAAAGTTCGTTGGGAGAATCTGTAGCGAGGAGGTTCGCTGCGTGAAAAAGTGCTCGTACGACGAACTCATATATTTTCCAAGGGTGTTTTAATTGTTCCAGAGGCACTTGAAGTGCCCAAAAGTGGTCTTCGCTGGACGAATAGGGTGTTCGCTAGGCGAACAAGACAGATTTTGTAATAACTATTTAAGTACTTTTCTCACTTTTTAGAAATATATTATATTTTCAGATCATAACTTTATCTCTCTTCATTTTCAAGCACATTTTATTGAGAGAAAGAAAAACCCTAAGATGGAGAAGGTAAGAGCTTCGATCTCTTGTTGGGGTTGGATGTAATCTTTTTATACCTTATGTATATCATCTAATATATGTTTTGTGAACTAGTTTTGATTCAATGTTGATGTTGTCTTTGATTTCTTATTTGTGGGTCTTAACAAAACCATTTTCAAATCTTAGATCTTAGATATTCATCTATCAATGAGCAACCTTTTGACATAGTTTTGTAATATTGATATTCACTAGTATCTTTTATTTTATTGTGTTGATTAGTAACATGAGTAGTATGAGTAGGATCAATACGGTATTATGAGGATGCGTGATAATAGATATGAAGAACTTGTTGACTTACATTTGGAAAATTAGTTGAATGCATGTATAAAGGGTTAAGCGTATGTACGCATTTTGTTCGTGGCGTTTTATATGAATCAATCATGAAGCTAGTATGGATGTCATCTTTGTTTACCTGTTTATCTTTGATTTGAACTGTTATAGAAATATACTTTTCAGATCTGAATCTAGTATGATTATCTGTTAGGTTCTAGACTTTAGACATAGATTTAGGCTTAATATTTTCTTGAGTATCAGTTCTTAATGCTCTGTATTGTTGAGTTGTGTGAGACATCACCAATGAGACAATACTATTGTTCTCTCGACATTGCGTTAGACGTAACCTCTGTTGTAGGTGATACGTGAGGGTATTAGACGAATGATTGATTTATGTTTAACTGATTATAAGAATGCATGTGTTATCAATTGATGAGATCCGATCCCAACAAGACTCTGTTTATATTTTAAGTATTTACTTTATATTTTCCATCTTTATATTTTATGCTTTAATTTATGGCACAGTTGATTTTTCAACTAAATTTTCACAACAAGCTTAGAAATGTAGAGACTGTTGAACGAAGTTCTTTCCCTCGTACCAATCCCTATGGAGACGATATAAATCCTAGAGGAAATCCTTCAAAATCTAAATTTTTGCTTCTTGCTGCTTTATTGCAGTTTGAACACTAATAAGTAAATATTGAAGCACAAAATTAACCGGAGCTCGTGATACCACTTGTCAGATAATGGCGACTTATCTATAGGGGATGAATAAATCCCCAATTAAATTTTTCTTTACAAAAAACTGTTTTAAAAAAAAGGCTAGCGGATGTGACTTGGATCAATTCGTCTAAACCGAACCGCTATCAAAAAGCTCGGATATACGTATGTGAAAACTAATTGAAGATAATGATAAGTGATTTAATCAATATATTTTAATCATAATCCCTTGAAAGCTACTTAACAAGCAATGTTATATCCAATGATAAATCACACAAAAATACTATTGAGACAGATTATCGAACATCGTATGTGCAATTGAGTTTGTTTGGAAATTTGTATGGTTTTGTAGATATTAAAATCCAACCACAATCTAAAGGATTATGATCAACTCAACAAAAAGTTTTTCAAATGGTTTTCAAAAGAATTTATGAAACTAATTAATCGCACAAATGATGAACTCAACAATTTGCAAACGAAATTTCAAAGAGATAGAGAGAGTACACAAGGATTTTCTTAGGCAGTTCCCCAATCGGCCTCGCTATGGGTACGTCTGTCCTCAATTTGAACTTCAATTGAGATAATGAAATTAACCTTACTTTGCAAATTGTAGTTTACAAGAGAAATGTAGCAATACAACCCTACAAACCATATGTTTGATGTTGATCCTAACATTTTCTCTTTCATTTATTTGAGCTTGATCAAGTCACCCAACAATACTAATTTGATTACCTGTCTCACGCTACTCCTCTGCAAGAATTGCTGCTCTTTAAAGCATCCACTCAATTAAATCCAAATTATGGATTGTTGTAACCCAATATTTACCAAGATGATTCACCGTCTCATACTACTCCTTTGCAAGAACCGCATCTATTCAAATCCTTCACACGATCGAATCTAAATAGAGTAGTATTGTCCAACACTTTCAAATCTCCACTTTGATCTTGAAGGAAAACCCCACCTTGGTTTTCTTATTTGAAACCCCCAAAATATCTCAACCCAATTTACAATACCACAAGCGAAATTAGACGTTATCAGCTTGATTCTAGATGGCACCCAAACAATGAATGATTATGTGTACTTTGTTTGCGTGTATGCATAAAATCAAGGTTGAAGATAAAGAGGATTCTTTGTATGTTCCAAGTTTCGTTTATGATTTTACCAAAATCATTGAAAGGAAATGATAAATGTATGAATTATTTATATGTATGCATGTTTTGAAGCAAAAGGAATGCAAAGGAATTGAAACAATTATGAATTTTTGGAAAAACATTTTGCATAAGCCAACTTGTGTAAGTCATGTGCCGACCTTTAAAGGTCATGTGCCGACTTGAACAGGTTATGTGTCAACCTATACAAGTCCTGTGTTGACCTGTAGAGGCGACACATCTAACATAGCCTACATGCTTTAAAAATGCAGTACATGTGTCGACGTGAAAAACAAATCTGTCGACACATAGAGAAATTTTTTTATTTTATGTGCCGACCCGAAACACGGGTGTGTCAACACATAGAAATAGTCTTCTTCTATGTGTCGACCTTAGACATGTAAGTGTCGACACATAGGTTATTTTTTCGTAATTTATTTTTTTAATGTATCTTTTATGCATGAATATTTTGCAAAATGTTTTTATGCTTCCTAATGCTAAGATGCACATTGAGCATTAGAGGATACCGTCCAATATACATCAACTCTAAAGTATCCTAGTTTTGACATAATGCAAAATATATCTAGCGGAATGTTGCATTCACACTGTCTAAATAAAATACCTCATATAAACTCTAATATTAAACCTTTTATGAGAAATTATATTATTTCTCTGACATTTAAGGGTTTTTTATGTATGTCTCTACGATATTAGAGACATCATCCGATATTAGTTGATACACTAAAATATGAAGGCTGAAATCCGAGCTATAAAAGTCAGACAATTGAACTAAAACATGAAAATAATGGTGGTTCAACTGAGAAAGCACAACTCTACAAAATAACTTTGCTTAAAGGGTCTTAGAATTGAACCAACCATGAAAATATGGGGGTTTAGTGGTCTAAGGCACAATTATATACTCTAAAAGAAAATGTGATCTATATTTATCTATTTAAATTCTGCAATACTAAAGTTCTCATAACAAAATGAAAAAATGAAAATATATGTTTACATGATCAAGTCATAGATAGACAATCATAATCTTAAGGCTACTGGTCATATTAATTTTAATCAAATTAAAAATATCTCAAATCAACCAAACATTATTTTATCTAATCACCGAACATGTAAACATTAGCAATTAAATATACTTTTTAAGGCAACAATCATATTTTAATACATGATAATATCATGCACTTGTGATTATATATCAAAATTTGACGCCATTTGTTGTTTTCGGATTTGAAAAAATAGAGTTTGGTACAAGGAAATTATCGGGACGAGTCGCGTACTAGGTCGCTTTCTTTAAGACGTTTCGCCGTACTGCCAAATTATGCAAAGCAGTCGAATTTACGACGACGCCTCCAGGATAAAACAGCCCGTTCAAACAACTTACGATTATCAGTTGCACACTGATAAATCGCTCTAGAAATACACCTTTCAAAGTATCTGGTTAAAATAACCAGTCAAGAAAAGAGAAAAATTATAGATGAAGAGAATTAAGGAAGAGAAGAGGGAAATCAAAATTCATGAATTTGTGAAATCCGGAGTGCTTACTACTGAATTTCTACCCTTTATTTATAGGCAGCTAGTAAGGCTGAATTTTCATTCCCGTCAATGTGGGACTAAAATGAATCTTAATTTCCATTCCCTTCAATGTTGGACTAAAACGAATCTTAATTTTCATTCTTTCAATGTGGGACTAAAATGAATCTTAATTTCCATTCCCTTCAATGTTGGACTAAAATGAATCTTAATTTTCATTCCTTCAATGTGGGACTAAAATGAATCTTTTCAAATTCACTTATATATTACTTCTTACTTGTGTTGATTTATTGCCCATTAATTGTCAATAAATCTTTCCAATTCCCACTCTAATTAATATAGTTCCAACAATCCCCCACTTGAATTTAAAAAGAGATTTTAGAAGTACGTCAGACGTTTCTAAGATTGTGCATAAGCAAAGGTGTCTACGACTTGAACCTTAGCGTAGCGAGTAGGATTCTGATTCAACAAGAGTGACACCATTGTCTTGAACTCTATCTCGGACATCAGACCCGCACACAACCTTTCCGCAAGGTGTATTCTTGTGGCCCGTGCTTTAGTGGCCCTGCACGTGTATCCCGGTTTTAGTGAATGCTCTAGGAATTCTGCCTCGAAATTCCATAGGAACCGGCCTCAGTTCCACAGTCACATAGGTGAATCTATCAAGAGTACTCCTGTAGCCTAGGTACTCCCTCATACAGAGTATAGATCTCACTAAGAGTTTCTATTATCTCATCCTCTCATTACTTCAGGACTCATGCTGTACTTGCATGATCATTTTCATATTCCTCACAACTTGTTATTACCCATTGAACCTAATTCTTGGGATCTCCAGTCATTTAGGTCGGGTTACCATCATGAGTAACCATTTGTTTTATAGGCATTAGTCCCATCTTTTTGGATGTATTATGGACTTTCTCTCTAGCTAATCCTTTCGTCAAAGGATCTGCTAAGTTCTTATCAGTGCGTACATGATCCACTCTCACAGCACCTTTAGAGATACAGTCTCTAACAGTGCTATGTTTTCTTCTAATTTGACGTCTTTTACCATTATAATAACGGTTCTCAACTTTTGCAATAGCTGCAGTACTATCGCAGTGGATCAACACAGCTGGTATAGGTTTTTCCCATAAAGGAATCTCAGCTAGCAAGCATCTTAACCAACTCGCTTCTTCACTAGATGTAGCTAATGCTATCATCTCAGACTCCATTGTGGACTGTGCCAGAATGGTCTGTTTCTTTGATTTCCAAGATACAGCTCCTCCGGCTATACTAAATATATAACCACTAGTAGCTTTGGAATCATCTGATAAGGTGTTCCAATCTGCATCACTATACCCTTCTAGTACAGCAGGAAATTTCTGATAGTGTAGGCCGAGGTCCATAGTCCTTTTAAGGTACCTCATTACTCGCTCAATAGCTTGCCAATGTTCATTACTTGGCCTACTTGTAAATCTGCACAACAGTCCTACGACATATGCAATGTCGGGTCTGGTACAATCAGTGGCATACCTAAGACTGCCAATGATGCTCGCATATTCTGCTTGTTTGACACTTTCTCCAGTGTTCTTAAACAGTTTCACACTTGGATCATACGGAGTGCATGCAGGTTTACAATCAAAGTATTTATATTTCTTTAAGATCTTCTCCACATAGTGAGATTGATCCAAAGAAATTCCTTGGTCGGATCTCGTGATCTTGATACCTAGGATCACGCTTGCTTCTCTGAGGTCTTTCATATCAAAGTTATTGCATAACAATGATTTCATATCATTAATGGCCTGAATGTTTGATCCAAATATAAGTAGATCGTCTACATATAGACATATGATAGTACAAATGCGATTCTCAGATTTGTAATAAACGCACTTGTCACTTTCATTCACTTTGTACCCATTAATTATCATTAAGTTATCAAACTTTTCATGCCATTGTTTAGGGGCTTGTTTTAGTCCATACAGAGACTTATCTAACTTACAGACCTTGCTTTCTTGTCCTTGGATTACAAATCCTTCTGGTTGTTCCATATAGATTTCTTCTTCTAAGTCACCATTTAAAAAAGCTGTTTTAACATCCATTTGGTGTACTATTAAGTTATAAATGGCTGCTATTGAAATGAGTACCCTAATGGATGTAATTCTAGTGACCGGAGAAAAGGTGTCGAAGAAATCTATATTTTCTCTTTGTCTAAAACCCTTGGCTACAAGGCGTGCCTTATATTTCTCAATCGTTCCATCAGGTTTTAGTTTCTTTTTCAAAACCCATTTACAACCAATTGGTTTGCAACCCGGAGGTAAGTTTACTAAGTGCCAAGTCTTGTTAGATTCTAGAGAATCTATCTCATCATTAATGGCTTCTTGCCATAAGTCTGCATCCATAGATGACAGTGCTTCTTGAAGATTTATTGGATCTTCTTCTACATTATAGGCCGCATAATCGGGCCCATAGTCTTTAGCAACTCTTGCTCTTTTACTTCTTCGAAGCTCTGTTTCTACATTGTCGCTACTTTCAGTGCCTTTTATCACAGGGATGTGACTCAATTGTGTGCCCCAACTATTTCTCGATTTGAAAGGAAATTTATCTTCAAAGAATTCAACATCGTTTGATTCTATAATTACTCTGGCATTTAGGTCATAAAACCTGTATGCCTTACTGTTTGCTGCATACCCAATGAATACGCATTCACAGGCTCTACTAGCGAGTTTAACTCGTTTCGGATCCGGAATTCTGACATAAGCCAGACAGCCCCAAGTTCTTAAATAAGACAAATTTGGTTGTCTTTTCTTTAATATCTCATAAGGTGAGATCTTACTTTTTGACTTGGGAACTTTATTCAGGACATAGCAAACGGTCAATAAAATTTCCCCCCACTAGTGAGGTGCAGCACCAGAATTTAACATGATTGCAACTACAAGTTCAGTAAGAGTCCTATTCTTTCTTTCTGCTTTACCATTCATTTCAGGAGAGTATGGAGCAGTCGTTTCATGTATAATACCATGTTCAGCATAAAAATCATTAAACAAGCTAGAGTCATATTCGGTTCCCCTATCACTGCGAAGTCTCTTAATCTTCTTGTTAAATTGATTCTCAATTTCAGTTACATACACCTTAAACATGTCAAGCGCTTCACTTTTATTCTTCATTAGATATACATAAGTATAATCAGAGCAATCGTCAATAAAAGTGATAAAATAACGTTTATTATTTCTAGTTAAACTTCCATCTAATTCACATATATCAGAGTGTATAAGATCTAGGGGGGCAGATTCTTTTATAATTGATTTATGTGAAGTTTTTGTTATTTTAGCTTGACTGCAAAATTCACATTTATTGGAATCATTAACATTTAGTTTAGGGACTAGGCCTATGTTGCTTGCATTAGAAAGGATTCGTTTATTAACGTGACAAAGTCTACCATGCCAAATATTAAAGTCACACACAGAGTAAACAGAAGGAGAAATTTTATTCAAATCAACATTCAACTTAAACATGCCATCAGTGGCGTACCCTTTCCCAACAAAAATACCATTCTTAGTGATGGTGTACAAATCTGCCCCTAAAGTTTGACTAAACCCAACCTTATTCAAAAGAAAACCAGAAACAAGATTCTTCCTAATTTCAGGAACATGCATGACGTCCTTCAAGATCAAAGTCTTTCCTGAAGTGAACTTCAGCTCAACATCTCCAATTCCAGCAACATTAGTGGTGTGAGCATCTCCCAACAACACTTTCTTATCTTCAGTATTCATGTATGTCTTGAACATAGCACGATTATAACAGACATGACGAGTGGCGCCAGTGTCTATCCACCAACCATCACTTCCACCAACCATGTTGATTTCAGTGATCATGGCAATGAGTTGCTCATCAGTCAGGTTGACCTGATCATTTGAGCCAGCTGCAGGTTTAGGCCTGCTCCTACATTTCTTTGCCATATGGCCCGGTTTCCCACAGTTGTAGCAAGAAAAAACCGGAGCATCATTTCTTTGAGGTGGTGGCTGTTGCTTAGCAAATGGAGCCGATGGGGCCCTAGAGGGATTCCCATTCTTAGTTCGGTTCATAGCATTGCGGTTCTGATTCTTTAAAGGTTTGCCCGTAGGCTTCAGAACCGCACCGAATTTCTTTTTTTTGTTAGACACAACTAAGACTTCTTCTTTCTGATCTTGTTTCCGAGCCTCCTCTTCAATTCGGAGGCGAGTTATCAGACTCTCGATTGAAAATTCTTTTGTTTTGTGACGAAGCACATTTTTGAAATCTTTCCAACCAGGGGGCAGTTTGTCAATAATTACAACAATTTGAAATTGTTCATTAAGGGGCATACCTTCTGTAATGATCTCATGAGCAATCTTCTGAATTTCGTGGCTTTGAGCTTCCACCGACTTCTCATCCACCATCTTGTAGTTCAAGTAGCGGCTGACAGCAAATTTCTTCGCACCTGCTTCTTCAGTATCGTATTTTCTTTGCAGAGCCTCCCAAACCTGTTTAGTAGTCCTGTAGCTACTGTAGTAGTTGTACAGATCATCAGCTAGGCTGTTCAGAATGTGATTTTTGCACAGATAATCATTCTCGTGCCATAAGGCGATTTCTTTTCGGAGCTGCAGATCATCTGCTGCAGCCTTAGCTTTTGCAGCATCTGAGTCAGACATTTTGGAAGTCCCGTCTGAATCTGCAAGTGAGTTACCGTTAGGTAGTTCAGATGATGCAGAAGGGACAACCGGGATATCCTCAGTCAAAACGTGGGCAACCTTTTTCAGAGTTAAGAAAAATTTCATCTTAGCTTGCCAACGTTTGAAATTGGAACCCTCAAACCTGAAAGGTTTGTCAGAGACCGAAGCGGCCGCAGTAGTACCGATAATTTCCTCTAGTACCGATAATTTCCTCAGTTGCCATGGCAGTTATGAAAACATCTTAAAATTGTTGTTTTCGGATTTGAAAAAATAGAGTTTGGCACAAGGAAATTATCGGGACGAGTCGCGTACTAGGTCGCTTTCTTTAAGACGTTTCGCCGTACTACCAAATTATGCAAAGCAGTCGAATTTACGACGACGCCTCCAGGATAAAACAGCTCGTTCAAACAACTTACGATTATCAGTTGCACACTGATAAATCGCTCTAGAAATACACCTTTCAAAGTATCTGGTTAAAATAACCAGTCAAGAAAAGAGAAAAATTATAGATGAAGAGAATTAAGGAAGAGAAGAGGGAAATCAAAATTCATGAATTTGTGAAATCCGGAGTGCTTACTACTGAATTTCTACCCTTTATTTATAGGCAGCTAGTAAGGCTTAATTTTCATTCCCGTCAATGTGGGACTAAAATGAATCTTAATTTCCATTCCCTTCAATGTTGGACTAAAATGAATCTTAATTTTCATTCCTTCAATGTGGGACTAAAATGAATCTTAATTTCCATTCCCTTCAATGTTGGACTAAAATGAATCTTAATTTTCATTCCTTCAATGTGGGACTAAAATGAATCTTTTCAAATTCACTTATATATTACTTCTTACTTGTGTTGATTTATTGCCCATTAATTGTCAATAAATCTTTCCAATTCCCACTCTAATTAATATAGTTCCAACACCATTGCCGAGAACTATTTTAAATATATTTTTTCTTCTATTATTTATTAGACTAAAATAGTTTTTCTATCATTTATTTTTTTGTCAAAATTTTTAGATTTTGGTGTAATGCGAAGAGCACACTATGTTGGAGATCTTGTTTAATAAAATTTTAATATTGAATAATTTTTACATAGGAGACATAAACAACACCAACAACAAGTGATGGCTAAAAATTTGAGGTTGAAGGACTATGAGTCCCTAAACAATACGAAACCTCTCTAGTATTTTGCGTTCTACAGGGGATGCAACCAATTTTGAACGCAAACCTTCCTTGTTATTCATGGTACAACAAAACATTTTCTCTAGTTTGCTGACATATGATTTGAACATGCATCTATCCGTTTTTATTGAATATTGCAACACTCTGAAAATGAATAGAGGGGGATATAAGGTAAGCACCTTAAAAAGGGGGATATGAGGTAGATGCCTTAGAACAACTTAATGCCAAAGTCAATACACTATTTTCAAATTTTGACAAACTGAGTCTAAAGATTGCCAGTCTTAACACTCACTGGTGTGAAATTTGTGGAGTCGTAGGTCATACTGGTGTTGATTATTAGATGATGTTAGTTTGATAACCCAACCATGATATTTTTAATTAAAACAACTAGAGAACAAATCTCCACTCTAAATACTAATAACCATGAATAGAAAGACCATCCTATTTTTCCTATAAAAATAATTCTTCCAAATAAGCAGTTGGACCTCCAATAAAGTTCAACCTTGAAATCTTGATGGAGAATTTTGTGATCACCCAAACTAAATAAAATAACAAATTTAAAAATAAGAATTTACACGTGAACGAAATCCTTGGGTAATTAGCATCTAAGGTAGACTTAATAGTCACCCACAAAAAAATGGATATCCAAATCTCTCAAGTGGCACAACAATATGCTTCATCCTCAAAACATCTCAGAATATTTCTAGGGAATCCTGAGAAAAATACAAAAAGGCATATGAATGTTGTTACCATGAGAAACGGGTTTTGAACAAGTGACTCCAAACACAAAAAGGAGGGAGAGGGGAGTGAATTGTTGATCAACCAATATTTTTGTTATAATTATTATCATTTTAATAGGTGAAAGTATGCAAGTTATTTTCATTTCCATAAAGTTTGAGCATTTATATATTAGTTTCTTTAACATGCTTTACAAGTTAGAGGAAGTCAAAGAAATGGCCGGAAAAGGAACGCGACGAATTTTCAGAAAGATTCACAAAATCTATTTTAAGCATGTTTTACATCATGATATGCGTATGGTATTTTGATCATAACTAGAGCGTCGTAAATCGAAATGAGGTGGGACCGACAGAAAATTAAAGATAACATCTAGAGATACAACTTCATAAAGACACCAAAGAAAAATTCGAAAATCCCATAGGCGTATCAACTGTTTCATACACATATCAGATCTGAAAATGCATGTTTTTGCCCATAATCGTATGGCCTGCGCCATATACGTACGGCCTGCCCCCCATATGCCATATACACGTACGGAACACCTAAAATTCAAGTTTTAGATGTCCCATACACCCACACGCATTTGGGCGCCCAGAATCGTAAAAAAAAAAGCCCTGTTTCAAGTATTTAAAGCTAGAAAGTATTTTTTGAGGTTTAGACTGATTTGGGGACTAATTTTGACTGCAGAAACAAGTGTAAAAGGCTGGGAAAATTACATTTTCAAGACGGATCAATATTTTCATGAGCTTTAAGTGATTGAAGACTTATTTCACGTTTAGATCTGTAACTTTTAAGAAATTTTACCATATTTTTCTTTATTATTATGAGTAGCTAAACCCCCCAATGGTAGGGGGTGTCCCTGATTCAGATTTATGATACAATTCTGATTTAAACCTTGTAATGACGTTATGTTGATTATATTTGAGTTGATTACTTTTTATACTTAATGCTTTCTCTCTCGACATAATTGAGTTTGATTTGTGGTTAACACTTAGGTCGGAAAAACCAATGTTAACGCTTAATTGTGAGCATTTCATTTTAGATATCACCTAGGCCTATGGATACCTTGTGGACACCAAAATATTCTTAATTAAATTAATGCTTAATTTCATCTGTAATTCACTATGGCCATAGAGATTAATTTGAATGATTACATATTTTCTCACTAAGCCTTATGAGTAAACACCCTTAAGGACTGATCAGTACATCTTCATACACATTCTTCCATTGTTATACTTAAGCATTTCTACAGTTTATTTGAGTATTTTTTACTATTTTAATGTGTTTTCATATTTAATTTTTTTTTTACCTTTATTTTATTTTCGTAGCTTATTTTCAGCTTTAACGGTTATTTGATATTTGTCCATTGTTTGAGTCATAACTGGAATTGCGAAAATCAGATTTGCGCGTTCTAATAGGCGCTAGAAAGCTAAAACAGAGAGCTACAACTTTTATGTTTGAGGTATAAGATAATTCGGAGTGTAGAAGGTCCAAGTAATTCGTTGAAGTCAGGACCCAAAATCTTCCGTTTGAAATATTTAGTTTTGGGCCGGGTTTTTTTAATGTTTTTCGACCCAATTGTGTTAAAACCAGTATGTTGATGCTTTCTTATACCTAGCAGCCATACTATTGTCACTTTACCTTCTTTTTACGAATTTCATTGTGTTTTGTACGATTTTCATGGAAAACTAATTCCTAAGGCAAATCTTGTAGCTTACGGGTTCCATCACTTTGAGGTTATTATAATACCAATTTAAATTCAATTTCTGTTCAATTCTTTTCTATGAAATCATTTGCTTAATTTTATTGTAATCGTTTGCTTAATTTGATTGTGTTCATAGGATAGAATTGATTAAATTTGATTGTATGCATGTTCCTAAATTTAATTGCGTGTTATCGTTTGCTTAATTCGTTAACTCGTCATATTCTTAACCGTTTGCTTAATTTGGTAACATGAACATAATTCATATGATTTTGATAAGCGATTATCTGATTAATATCATAATCGAATAGGATTGAAGCCACTTAGGATTGGTATTATAATAGTCGATGATAAGTCGGAATCAGAATCAGTAGGATTAGCCGTTTTAGCTTAATTGATAATCACTTATTTTAATCACTTTTTCTCTTGTTTTATAAATCAAAACTTAAAACCCCCCATAAACCTTTTCTTTAGTTTGTTGAAATAATACAAGAATCCTTCTGAGAGCGATACTCGAGTTGTCGTTACCGTTACTACTGTTTTCAAAGATACTCGTTTTTGATCCATGCGCGACAGCGGATTAAAGATTTTCTCACTAAGGCCTTATGAGTAAACACCCTTAAGGACGGATACTCAATGTTATTGAATTAAGTCGTTACAAGATCAGGTTACTGTTGTTGATGAATTATTTTACACACCTTCCTTATCATGTTCACTCATAATCACTTTTAAATTATTCAACTACTTTATTTACTTTTTATTGCATTTTACTTTCTAGAATCTCAAAACCCCCAAAGCATTTTACTTTCATTTAATAATATAATAATTATAGCTTTAGTGGTTGTGTGAAAAAGTACCTAGATTGAAAATGTGTGTGTGTCCTCTATTCATGCTAACTCACCGAACTATTTTTTATATACTTTTGAATGATCTGATTGGTTTAATTGAGTTGTATTGAAGGTTGAGTAGGTTTACCGTAATTGATTGAGATGCCCCATCACAGAAGAGTGTCATACCCTAATTTTTTACCCTAATATCCCACATCATTTGCATTTCATTAGCATCATACATGTGTGTATGTCATGCATCACTAACCCATTTGAATATACAAAGATTGTTGTTTGTTTCGTTTGACTACCAATTAGGGTTTAAAGCCTCAAAAGAAGCTCAGGCAAAAGGTCAATCAAGAATAAGCATGATATTTAACTTTCCAAGTCCTTTATTTATCCAATGAAGATCAATATATCTCCTCCATTAAGAATCAAGTATAAGCTTACATCATTTCAAGTCAACCAAACCCCAAGTTCATCTCGTGCACTAATTAGGGTTTTGGTTGATTTGGATCTCCTAAGTGAAAATTTTCATCTGGGCATGATCCAATACCTCAAGATGTGTTTCAAATACCTCAAATGCCTCACATTAGTCCATTATATAGTTGGATTGATCCAAAGAAATTGACTCGTAAGCAAGGTAAGGATTCAAATTCATCTGGACCATAAACTAAGGTTTTGATGAAAAGTCAACTGTATATTTGACTTTTGACCAAGACATGATCTTAAACCTTGGGACATGATTCAAGACACTCAAAAACACCCTTGGAGGCCATCCATGGTGTTCAAATAGGCCAATGGTTTGATTTCAATAATAGATCACATAATCAAAGTTTATCTGATACAAAAGTAAACTGTGCCCACTAGTCAGGTTTGACTTTTGAAGTTTTTGGTCAAAGATGGTTTCTTCAAGTAAAGAACGTGTTGCACCCTAATTTTTGACCATAAAATCCCGTCTCCTTGTTTTTTTGCTTGTTTTATTATACTTTTTATGTATGTGTATTACGACTAACAAATATGCGCAGGTGCAGTAATGTCAAGTATACATCCTTACAGTCAAATAATCCAAGGTGACTGTTAGATCATGGGGATTCCGGAGTTAGTCTATTTGATCGTCCCCTCGAGATTTCTCAAAGGAGAAAAGGTTCGATTTTGTTGATACGACAAGTATGGAGAAGAATCATGATTCGGAGCTTGAGTACTTTGTTATCAGGACAAAGTTCATTTGACTCGTGGACCTACAAGTCCGTTAAATCGTGGAAGGATTCCCAAGATTCAGAAGATTTTCCCCAAAGGACAATTAATTCATTTGTTTTAGCTGTGATTTCAATTTGCAAGGTTTCAAGGCACCCTTCACCAAGATAAAAAAAGAAGATAAGGTGGCCTCGCATATTGTTAAAGCGCGATCTAATGATACGATTGGAAAGTAGAGTCTAAAGCAAGCTGGTGTTGTAAGAGCACCTAGGAGAAGCATTCACACGTTAAGAACAATAAGGAGAAAAGGGAGTGGATGTGCGAGCTGTTATTCGTAGAAATCTCCATTTTATTACAAAGTCTAAGTCATCAACAAGTACAACATTAAAACATTTTATTTGCAAGCCAAACAATATAGCAAGTGCTCAAAGACAAATTCATGTCTAACTGCTGCAGTTGTTGCATAATTCATGAGTCACTTTTGGAACCAGCTGCAGACTCATACCAACCATTACTTTTCGTGCACTGATAACATCTCCAAAGCTTCTAACGGCAATGTCTCATGGAGCCAAACTTGGCCGATACTCCACAGCAACTTTAACGATATTTAGACCACCCGGAATTCGTAAGACAGAGAACTCGACAACAAATCTGAACGTCACCTCTACCATCCAAGGCTTGGTCGCTGCAGAGTACATGGAAATCAAGTAAAATTCAGAACTAACCATTTCTCACATGCAAATTTAGAAGTCGTTCATCATACAACCACATTTACCGGCAACATCGGTCTTTCATAATAAAGTTCTCTCCAGCACATCTAACTATCATCAAAACAATGAACTTGAAGCTGAACAAAACCTACAAGTAGCAGCCATTAGCAAGCATACAAGGTCATAAATTCACAATCACAACCTTTGAGATTACCTACGGAAGGGTTACGCAGTGCGTCATTACTCCGTGTTTCCTTCCTGCACAAGATTGGACATAAGCCAGAGCATGGCATAATGAAGAGGTTATGTGAAAGCAGCTACGGTAGAAGGCATAATAACTAGACTTATAAGGTTGCCTTAATTACCATCAATCCGCAGCTTCCTCCCAACCTAACAAAACAAACACATTTTCAACGATTAAAATCACACATAATGGAAAAAAATGCCGCTTATAGTATCAGAAAGAAGACAATTGCAATTTGTCAGTCAGGGGAAAATTTGAACTGTAAAAGATGGTACTTTGTTGTACAAAGGTGGTGATGCTCATGCTATGGACATTGTTGAAATTCATAGACTTTAGGGCTGAGATAGTAGAAATGTTTAGTTTTAATAATGTTGGTAGCATATCTATCAAGTATTTTCTTCTAGGTAACAAGACCACTCTCATTTCAATTTCGAATGATAAAGATCTACAACGAATGGTTAAGTTTCATTATGATTCGAGTACTGTCGAAATCTATGTCTTTATTGAAGAGGTACTTGCCCTTGAGGTCTCAACCATGCCTGCCAGTAGGTCAAGTAGAACAACTTTGTCTGAAACAGTGTTGCCAATCAATACCATTATGAATCCTGATGCTAAATGTGCTCCACCTGTTGCTTCTCATGATACCATTCAAATTGATACAGATACGGAGATACCTCTTTTGAGTCTTTCCCCGAACGAGGAGAAGCTGGCTAAAGGGGCACAACAGTGGCGGAATACTATTACTAGTGTAGGTCAAAGATTCAACAGCGTACATGAGTTTCGAGAGTCGTCGCGTAAATATGCCATTGCTCATCAATTTGCATTCAAATATAAAAAGAATGATAGTCATCGTGTGACTGTTAAATACAAAGCAGAAGGCTGCCCTTGGAGAATTCATGCATCAGGGTTGTCGAGTACTCAACTGATATGCATAAAAAAGATGAATCCGGAACATACTTGTGAAGGAGCTGCTGGTACTACATGGCATCAAGCCCAAGGACATTTTCAATGACATCAAGCAGGAATATGGAATTCAACTTAACTACTTCCTGGCATGGCGCAGGAAAGAGATTGCGAAGGAGCAGCTTCAGGGTTCTTATAAAGGGTCATATGGCTTCGTTGAATGGCTTTCAACAAGGTTGTCGACCACTGATTTTCCTTGATAGCATTCCATTGAAGTCAAAATACCAAGGGACATTGCTAGCAGCAACAGCTGCCGATGCAGACGATGGTGTATTCCCTGTTGCCTTTGCTATTGTTGACGCTGAATCTGACGATAGTTGGCATTGGTTTTTGCTTCAACTCAAAACAAAGTTGTCAACATCTGTTCCTTTAACATTTGTAGCAGACAGAGAAAATTGGTTGAAGATTCGATTGTTGAGATATTTGAAGGTTCATTTCATTCATATTGCCTGCGATACTTAACTGAGCAACTTTTTAGAGACTTGAAAGAGCAGTATTCTTATGAGGTAAAGCGACTCATGATTGAGGATTTATATGCTGCTGCTTATGCAACCAACCAGAAGCTACCACAGATCAACTAGAACTCACGCAGGAAAGTGTTAAACGCCAACTCCATTGTCCTACTTTCTTTATCAGTGATCGGAAGCTTCAGGAAGATGAGGATACACTTTGTGACAATAGGTAGCAGAACTTGTACCTGCTCAACCAACAACGAAGATCATCGTATAATATAAACACGATTACCGGGAGTTTAAATTCTACAAAGCACATACAAAATAGTTGTCAAAATTTCATACCGTCCTCAATAGCATATTCATGGAGCGTGTTCGATACCCAAGATTGTTTCCAACACCAATTGATACTTTAGGCTTACCAAATCCCGTTACACCACAACTGTCATAATTTACTCTAGACCGCATGTTTCTTCCCAGGCCCAAAACAAATCGTTATCCACATCTGCCAAAAACACAAATCCTGAATTAGTAAATCCTTTGAGGAATATACCCGTGTGAGAGAAAAGATTCGAAAAGATCCCATCCAAATTTTCAAGACATTGAACCTAGACAGATGAGATTTTAAACAGATTAATATCAGAGATTGAATTTTCATTTAACAAGCATTAAACGAAATTGGGCGAAAGAGGAAAGTTTTCAAATTGGTCTACACCAAAACAGAAAATCCAATCAGGCTTTCAAGGCATTTTAAATCAGATTTCAAAACATTTGATTCTCAGTAAAGCCTATAAAAGAGGGTCAAAGGGAGAGGGAGAACGGGGGATAGCTACCGTAAAGAAACCCTATGTGCGCGAACTGAGATCTTGAGTAAAAAAATAACTTATCTCTTTAGCCAACGAGATCATCTCCGGTCACCACAAACACAAATTGACGGAACATCATCTCCGGCGCCGCTACGATCAACCTTCGGTAAAATCCCTCTCTTGTAAAAGATATCGAACATACTGATCTGTTTTATTGTGTTTTAAGTTTTACAAGGAAAGAAAGCCAAGGAGAAATGTACGAAGAATGAATCCGAGGGAGATGCGAGCGAGAGAGATGCGAGCAAGAGGGATCGAACAATCTGAGGGAGGGAGACGGAGGATATGGGGTTCACAGCTTCTGTTGTTTTGCTTTTTTTCTTTTTTTTCTCTGCTGTCTTTTGTTACTGTTGCCCCTTATGATTAATCCTGCTTCACACACACAGCACTACACAAACCCTCTTAATCGCTAATCACCCCCCCCCCCCCCCTAATTCACCCTTTAATCTGCCTTTTTTTTAATCACTTTTTATTTTCTTAACCTTTAGTTTTTTTCTAATCAACCTCTATTCTTTTTATTAAACTAATTAATCGTTTTTTTCTAAATAAATTGATAATCTTATTTAATTAATTAGTCTTATCTTTTTTATTATCTTAAAAATTTTCGCCGTGTTTAATAGTTATTTATTTTTATCCCAACTTAATTAATCTCATAATCTTTTTTATAATAACTAATAATTTTTAATAATCAGTTTTATCATTTAATGTAATTATAGTTTCTTAGGTTTAAATATTTTATTTTATTTAATAATTTAGTTATTCCACTTTTCTATTTAACTAACACAAATTAACCTTTTTATCTTAATAAACAACCTTTTATAATAAATTGCATTTTATTTAATAATAATAACAACCGTCAATTTTTAATTAATTCGTTCCATTTAACTAATTTGTTATAATAACTTAAGTAAGAAAAAAAAATTTATATAGTAAAGGTCATTTTTATAATTTAAATAACATTATTTCACTTGTTAATAATTAAAACTAAATTTTTTTAGTATTAGAAAACCTTTTAAGTAAATTAACTTTTAATGTGATAGTAAACAATTTTACTAAAAATGAATCTAATGCAACCTCCTCCTTAAAAATTAATCCACCCTCCAATTCAATTTCCTTAAAAATCAATCTCCTCATAAAATTAACTCAACATTCCCCTTAAAATCAATTCGATTAAAAAATTAATCGATGTCGCCTAAAACAATTGCGCACGCTTACACCTCACATTCACATTCACATCACTTGCACTCACTTAGCGCTTTCATGCGTTTGTGTATGGATTTATTTATCTGTTTTTCCGCAATTCATATTTTCGCATTTATTATCGCATTGCATTCCGTCCAAAGGAAAAACCTACACATGATTCAACGCTTGTGTGTAGTGCACATCATTTTGCATCATTCTCCCACTTGATCCTTGATCCCATTCAAGTTGATCTTTCTAAGTTAGATCCTACCCTATAAGGAGGACCTTTTATCTTTACAACATAGGAAAACAAAACAATCAACAATTTAAATTAAACTTATTCAAACACAATAGAGAAATAGATGTTAATCATCTTAAGCGAGATAGAATCTCCACCCCACAACAATACAATCAATATGTAGGGACTTTGCCTTAAGAGAGATAGAGGCGTACTTGTCGATCAATATCCGAGTACTTGATTCCTTCTCTTAAGAAGATGCAAAGACTATTTTCCTAAAATTTGTGGCGGTTAAATCTCCCTTAAAATGACAACTCGTCTTTTCTCCTAAAATCAATCAATCAACTACCCTAAACCCATAAGAACTTTGACCACAGTTAAAGAACTCCTCAAACCCTTTAGGGAGAACTACAAATACTCTGATTCCACTCCCGTAAGGATATGTAGGCATAAGATGCAACATCTTATCGAGTATACTTAGAAATAAACCCCTAGGTCTTTCAACCTTAAGCAGATAAACCTTAGTAATAAACAAACATAGAACAAGAGGTTCCTGTAGAGTACTGCAGAAACTTAGGATGCTAGCACCTTCCCTAAGTTTAACCAACCCCCGAACCTATAACTCTCTAACCTTGCATTTGCATTGCATTATGGGTATTTCGATCTTTATCCCTTCCTTTGGACAAATCAAAGACTGGTTGCAAAATGAATTAAAGATTCAAACTAATCAATAGTTTGGTATCCAAATTTCACCGCGACAGAACGATGTTAATATGTAATTTGAATCATGATTGATTAATAAAAATCAAGAAAAGTGAGGTTACCTGTAAATAGGGCAACCATGAAAAAATGAAAATTTTCTAAGTTATGGAGAAAAACCCTAATTTGGTGCAAAATTTGCAAAGACATAACTTCCAAACCAAGCAATCATTTTCTTTTATCCAAATACCAATTTAAAGAGCTTGTTACATACTACAACTTTGTCACTTAGGGTGGATTTCCAAAAAAATGCATAATTTTGAGATATGAAGCCATGAAGTTAGGGTTTCAAGACTTTTTGAACCTTGACACTTAAATTGTTTTTGGACAGAATCTATTTTGTGTTTTGACCAACTTTGAATCCATTTTCTCCATAATCCATAATGATCCAAGGGAAACCTCAAACATCAAAGTTGAAGTACAACATCTCAACTTTCCAAAATGTCCAAGAACACAATCTAATTCCATTTGAGCAAGGAGATATGAATTGCATAATAGGCGTTGATGCAACTGTTTTTCCAAGGCAGATTTGGCATTTACTTGTACCACACAAATTTGAGTCCAACTTGGAATGATTACACAAGACTAATGTGCACTTAATTCAACATAAATCTTTGTTAGTCATGCTGAACCTGCAAGATAGAGCCATTTGATCATGAAGATTCTCTTTGAAAGTGGAAGAAAGCCTTGAATTCAAGGTGCATTTATGTGAAATAGTGCATTGTCAAAGAAACCATTCTCACCAGTCAAGATGCACTCTTAAACAACAATAAACACCTCTACAAAATGTGGAATTGGTCAAAAGTAAAGCTAGGCTAGTGGAAGAGATAAGGAATCTTGAATAGGAAGTAATGATGAATTTCCAAAACCATTAAACATTGAGCTCATCCTTTAAACCATCACTATTCCTCCAAAAAAAACTTACTCCCCTATAAATAGAGACCACGTATGATGTTTCAAAACACACCAAAACAATCACAACACTTGCTTTCTTATTCTTCCTCTTTCACTTAAAAAATTCAAATTTTCAAAGAGTGAGAATCGAATTTTCAAAACTAGAGCTTAAACCACTCAAACAACCATCCAAGAGGTTTTGCCAATTCTCCAAGAAGAAGCAAGATTTTGTCCAAGAGGTTTTCCTTTGGTTCCAAGCATCCAAGAATCTCCCTAGAGGTCTATTCGAGGTGTCTCAAGTGTCATTTCATTTCTGTAACAAGACATTTGGAAGTTGGCAAGTGAGCTACAAGAGGTATGTTCCCTTAAACTTGGAACTTTATGAAATATGCTTTGCTTTGTTTTCTTTGATTATGAGCATGTCATATATGTCATACTTGTTGTGTTTGAATCATTTTTAAGTGCTATTATTAACTGTGTATAGCTTTAGCATAGAACTTGCAAAATCATGTCATTTTAGGAATCACTATCGTGTTTTAAAATGTAGCCATTTTTATCAAAATCTAAAACCACCACTAATTCGAAATTTCAAGCAAGATTGGTCTTTACACTTTTGAATTTCATTGAGTATAGACCAAATTCTGATTGGTTTTACAAATAACACAAAACCTGATTTTCTTGGTCAAGAAACCAACCATGGAACCCTTTGTGTGGTCTGGCCTCATATCATACTTAGCTTTATGTATTAATGGGTGTGTTTTGATACACGAATGTATCACCACCCCAGTGGTTTAACTTGCGCACTATAATACTCTCTTGTCCTCATTGTCTTGGGTTCGAGTCTAGCTGACCACCCTTTTTCCATTTTGCGCCTTTTCTTATTTTTCTGAAGCTTTTTCTAAATATATATTTTTCCTCTCCCCATATTATCACAGCCGCGCCATAGTTGAGTTGGTTGGTATTTTAACTTGCAATCTGAGTGGTGTGAGTTCAAGTCCTACGGAGGCCATCTCCTTATTTTTTACCACTTAATTTCTTCATTTTTCTTTGCAAATTTAATTGATCATAACGTTCTCATTTTTAATCATATTTTACCAATTCTTTTTGAAAATTTTTCATGATAATGTCTATTTTATGTTTGTAAAAAGAAAAATACCAAAAATAATAATTTTTATGGAACTTAGACATGTTTAAAGTAAGTAATATTTTTAGGGTTTCTTAAGGCACATCTTGATTCTTTTTAGTAAGGCCTTTCCTTTCCTTGCTTACATTGGTTTGTTTGAACCTTGTGCAACTTGTGTGAACCTTAAAATGATGTTATGATATTTATCATCCATGTTCCTACTTGATTATGATGCATTTTTTAAGTATATGTTCATATGTAAATACATGTTGAATATTGTCCATACCATTAGATATTTGCTTGACTATTTTGCCTTAACATGATATGTTCTTTCCATGTTTACATGACCATGATGTACATGTTTTCCTTTGTGTTTCTTTCACCATGTTTATGTGTCCTTATACACTTGAATGTTTTCTTGAAAATGACTATGAATACATACTTGTATGCCTAAACTCCTTGTGATGTTCTTACTTACCTATGACCATATTGGAACCCTAATATCCATGTTTAGTTGTTACCAACTTGTCTTGACATGTTCAAATTATATCCATACTTAAATGTTCAAGTAATGCCTTAACTTGTTGACATGATGTTTGAACTTTAAACTTGTCATCTTTAAGTATTCTTACATGATATCTCTTGTATGTTTACATCTTCATCCACATGTTATTGACATGAACGTGTCTCTTTTTGTTCAAGTATGCTTGGTTATTACCCTTACTATATTCATTGGATCCTCGATTCATATTATACTTGCTTAAATGTTTCTATAATTGCTCCCATAGATTAAATCTTTGCTCACATATTCAAGTATTTCCTTCATAAACTCTTACCATGATGAATATATCTCTTTGTTTGATGCATATTCATTTCACTTTCAAAACCTTTTGTCCCTCGGTTAGAGTGTAAGACCCATTAAATTTTCAAAAACCTTTTGGGTCTCTGATAGAGTGTAAGACCCATTACATTTTCAAAAACCTTTTGGGCCTCTGTTAGAGTGTAAGACCCATTACATTTTCAAAAATCTTTTGGTCCTCTGTTAGAGTGTCAGACCCATTACATTTCCAAAAACCTTTTGGGCCTTTGTTAGAGTGTAAGACCCATTTCATTTTAAAAACTCTTTGGGCCTCTATTAGAGTGTAAGTCCCTACCCCCTCCTTAAAACTATCTTCAATTTCTTAAAACATTCAATCTTTAAAAACTCAATCTTCAACTTTCATCAAACAAAGCCCTGATGGCATTACATTTTCAAACTTTATGGGCCTCTATAATAATGTAAGACCCATCACTTTTTTAAGTCAACCATGCTTATACATGGACCTCTATTAGAGTATGAGCCCCTCCTTTTTCAATTTATGTCTATACTTGTCATGTATTTGTTTATATTAAGTTTCTCTTGACATTTATAACACCCCATTCCTAGTTTAAGCTTGGTTCAACATTAGGGTTCCCTCAACTACTACTTAGGTCAAACCCTAGTTCCCCTTTGATAAAGTCAACTTCATCAGTAGCCTCTTCTTGAGCTTCATACAAGGACCCTCAGGCTTTGTAAAAGCACCATAGCCTCCATATTAGGCTTCATACAAGATACTATCAATTCAAAACTCCCCCTAGTTAAGTCAGTATCCTCTCAGGAAAAATAAACCTTTAGTTTCACATCTTGGGCTTTGAACAAGATACAAATAGACCTTCAGCGTTACATCTTGGGCTTTGAACAAGATACTCAAATAAATCAACTTCTCCCCAGAGATGAGACATTGAGTCGTATCTGCAGGAAGATATCTCTTCTATACACCACAGTTCAAAACCAAACATTAACAACAATTTTTTCCATATAAGTGATGTAAGTGGCCAACTTGTTGATTCAAAATCCAAGCTGGAGTCATTCTCTTATCATGGTCTAAAACTTTTCTTTCATCTAAATGATGTAAGTGGCACACTTGTTGATACTATATCCAAGTTGAGGTTCTTCTCTTAGCGTACAAAGACTCATAAAGGAAGATGTGTTGCTTAGGATTATTTAACATCCAAGTTCAAAGATTCTTCCCTTATGATATCATTCTCAAAATGTTTGTGATGAAATAGGTGGGATATCTCCCTTAAGAATGACAATTTATCTTTTCTTTTAAACCAACAAACCTTTTAGCTTCATCATCTTGGGCCTTAAACAAGATACAAATTTCACCCATAGTTAGGTGGAACACAAACGCTCTGATTTGCCAAAGTCTATTTTCCTTTGGGGAATACGTAGGCATAAGATTGCGAGATCTTAGATAGCACACCTTTAAATAAAACCCCTTAGGTCCCCATACCTTTTATAAAACAAAAACTCCCAAAAATATCTCATATTCTTGATCTCACCCATAGGTTAAAACATTCCCAATCGACATTAAATAACTTAAATAGATGAAATGAATAATAGTAAAAAGTTTACGAAATTGTTCCTATAGAGTACTATAGATACTCAAGATGTTAATAACTTCGCTTAGTATAACCAACCCCCGATTTCAGATCTCTTTGCATTTGTAGGGAAAACACTTGCACGCAGGGTTAGTTTGGATTTCTTCCCCTTCCTTTTAAGCATCATAGGATAAATAGTAGAAATTTGAAAGTGGCATAAGCACGGTTCACAAAAATCTCACCATCTCAGAATTGGGTAGGGTCACGGAAATCGCTCCACAGAAAAATGGCGACTTCATTGGGGACCTTCCCATCCCCTAAGAGGGATAAGCCTTTTTTTATACTTTTTTTGCAGTCAGTATCATATCATTCTTCATTTTTACTGTCAATATTATCTTTTTACTTGCCATACCTGTTTAAATGCGTTAGTTTTGGGAATATGATTAATACACATGTGGTGAGAAAAGGTCCTAACTTGGACTTGAGAACACACTTTAAGATAGCAGGTGGTATAATCAATAAGGCTTATAGGGATTGAGTCCCGAACAAGCTAACTTGAAAATCTGCCAGCTCAGTGGAGGTACCCTCTTGGAATTACTAGTGTTGAGCGAGAAAGTCATGAATACATTACTTTTTCCATTGGGAACCTGAGAAACTGAGTATTTTAGTAACCTTTTACCCATTTGGCCATCTTAGGATGTAGTGCAATAACTATCGGCAATAGTTGATACACGATACTACACTCAAATGAGATTCATCTTCAGGATATTACAACTCTCATGAGTTAATCGGTTTGCTGTTAATATCCTAAAGAGGGGTCAGAGGATTTTGGGAACCTTATTAGAAACCGTTCTACAAGTACAAAATGAACCCCTAGTACACACCTATGGGATGGGTAGATCCATGGCTCCATGCTCGTGACGATAAACCCTTAAACCCCTATTTGTAAATATTTGTGTTTATACATACATGCCTTCATCAAAAAATTTCAAAATTTGTTTTTTCAAACTTTTCAAAAGAACTAAAAAATTGATTGTTGCAAATATCAAAAACTGTGCTATGGATTTTGGTAGAAGAAAAACTCATAAGTACACCTTCAGAAGTTCGAAACTGGAAAACTTGGGGAAATTGGGAAGATTGATCATTAACCCTGAAGCTTTCAAAGCTAAGTATGAAGGACTTTTCTCTCTTTTAAAGGTAAACACGGTGGGAGGAGTCCTATCTATATTGGTTCAGTTCTATGATCCGGTATACCACTGTTTCACATTTCCAAATTATCAGCTCACACCAACATTGGAAGAGTACTCTCAGTTGATTGATTTACTCATTTATGACCAAGACCCATTTTCTGGTTTAGAAGAGATTCCCAAATATCAGACCATTTCAAGAGCTACCTCCTTTGAAGTGTCAGATATCAAAGCTCACATGAACACCAAGGGAGAAATTCAAGGATTACCAGCTAAGTTTTTGATGGAAAAGCCCAATACTTTTCCAGTATAGGAAACATAGTTGCATTCGAGGATATCTTTATTTTGCTCATCTATGGAGCGTTTCTATTTCCCAACATTGACGACTTTGTCGACATCAACACTATCAAGATATTCTTAATTAGGAATCCAGTCCCGACTTTGCTAGATGATACTTACCACTCCATACGTCTAAAGAACTTATACCGTGGGGGAATGATTACATGTTGTGTATCGTTACTCTACAAATGGTTCATTTCTCACTTGCCCAAATCTGTTGCTTTTTGGGATCTCAAAAATGGTATGCGATGGTCGAAAAAGATTATGTTTGTCACTCACTCTAACATAGATTGGTACAAATGAGTCTATGATGGAACAAAGGTAATTGACAGTTGTAGAAGTTTCCTCAATGTACCTCTCATTGGTACTAAAGGAGGGATCAACTACCACCCAGTTTTAGCTCGTCGTCAGCTTGGTTACTCTATGAAGAACATACCATACAACATTCATATGGAAGGTCTTTTCTTCAAGGAAGGGGAAAATGCCAATACACTTAAAAGAGAAATTGTGCATGCCTGGCGTCATATTCACAGGAAGGGAAGAGAATCTTTGGGAAAACCAAAATGTGCCTCTGCGGAGCCTTATCTCCAATGGGTACAAACTAGAGCCATCAAGTTGAGGATGCCTTACCATCATCAAGAATTTTTTTCCCTAAAGAAATCTATCCCATACTTCATGAACGACACAGAGAAACTCCAGATTGCTTTTAACAAAACTCAACGTGAAAGGAACTCTTGGAGGAACAAGCATCAAATTGTCAGCTTGGAGAACACAAAGATCCAAAAGAAAAAGATGTTCTGATTGAGATATTTGAACAACATGTTGTGGAAATGCAAGGAGAATAGGAAAATTTACTCTCCCCTTTCACTTGGCAGAAGATCGTCAATCCACCGATGGTTGAAGAAGCCCGATTCAAGAAGCAGAAGAAAAGTCAGCAACAAGGGGTTTGAACCTCATCAAAAAAGGGGTTTTTAATAGCTATATGTTTAGTTTCCCTTCTATGCATTATGAACATTGTACTTTTGTAATCCTTTCAGCTTATCAAATAAAAGTGTTTTATTGATTATGTTATCCACTGAATGATATTTGCAACATAATTATTGAAAGTTATTTTAAAAGAAATACAAAAAAATGCACTTTGCATCCTTTGCACATCATGCATCATTCTAGCATTCCACATCTTTCACAAAAAAAACTTACACATACTTTTCGAACTTTAGAGTCAAACTATCTTATTCATACAACCCTCGGGCCAATCGTCAGAAAAAATGGACGATCTGGAGGAACAAAACAGAAAGGAGGTCACTACTCTAAAGGAATGTATTGAAAGACTTAAAGTCATGATAGAAACAATGGCAATAGCTTAAGATCAACTGTCTCAGAGGACTGTGATCTCATAAATTATCTCTGCACCAATCTTCGAGGTACTCATCACTCTTCCTCAGTACACCATGCCTAAAGGTTTTCCCTGAGGCATGCCTTTCAATTTCGTGCCTGAAGGTTATATACCTCCAATCACTGAAGACCCAAGAGCTACAACTGAAGTCTCTAAGCCTGAAGGTTACAAACTTCAGGTCAATGAAGATGCAAGAGCCACGACAGAGATTCCTATACCTGAAGGTTACAAACTTCAGGTCGCCGAAGCTCCACGAGCTGCAGCAGTAATGATTGTACCACAACTTGTGATACATACTACTTTAGAAGAACGTATCTTTCACGCCGCTCCAAGCAAGCAGAGTCTGCACTATCTCATCCTCAAGAAACAAATGAAGTTCCACTGGAAGGAATGTTGTCAACTTTCTGTTAACTTTTATGAAGCCAACTAGAAGACTGATGTTCCTTTTGTAACATTTATGCTTATTGTTTGCAAGGCATGTTGATTTTACATTAATATTTTGATAATAACTATGATAATAGTCATATGTTGTCAATTTTACAACTAATTTTTTTAAATGCAATGCAATTCATTTGTCTTAGAATTTGTATTTTATTGGTCTTGATTGTGCTTTCTATGTTCATTTAAGCATTATAAAATATATTAAAATAATTTATCTCTATTATTACAAGTTAATTTTAATCGTGCGGGAGCACGAGTATTCTATTAATTAGTTCTTACAATAATTCTCTTACACCACACACTGTTGAAGCTTTACAATATGCACAAAATTATTTAAGATGCTTCCCTTTGAAAGTGGATATTGAAAAACATTTGGTAGACTAAGAGAAGCTCAAAAAAGGTCTCTCTCTCTCTCTCTCTCTCTCTCTCTCTCTCTCTATATATATATATATATATATATATATATATATATATATATATATATATATATATATATATATATATATATATATATATATATATATATATATATATATATATATATATATATATATATATATATATATATATATATATATATATATATATATATATATATATATATATATATATATATATATATATATATATATATATATATATATATATATAATATTAATGTAAAGTATGTTTTGCTCATCTCCTTTCTAAATATATAGAGAACTTCTGATTTTGTGTGTGTGTTAAATAAGGAGCAAGGACATCTCCTTTATATAGGAAATAAGAAATCTAAAAAAGGAAACGGTCCATGGGCAATTTTAATGGCCCAATCGATTGTATGACTTAAATAATCGATTATATTTGCCCATTTTAAAAAGTTTGGATATAAAGTTGTGGTCAATCATTAAGACAATATCATAATTAATTATATAATTGATTTTCCTATTCTAATTGATTGGCTTAAGGTCCAATCAAATGTGTAGTTAAAAAAATGCTTTAAAAGAAGTTGACAGTTTCCTATTCAATTGTCTTAGGTTTGAAAACATTTTTGGGAGGCTTGATAGTTAAAATAGAGGTTCAAAAAGAGATTTTAAATTTGTGTGTGAGTTGCCTTAGTATCTTAGGAGTTACTCTCCTACTTGCACAAAATATTGGTCACTCAAACAGACATGACCAGACGAGCTTTCATACTTCCTCTCTTTCACAACTCTAAGGCTTTCAAGATCCTTTTTTAGATAAATCGATCATATAAGCACTTCATAGGAATCTAGAGTCTCCTACTTTATGAGGCTTGATATGTCTTCATGTTTGGTTGTTATCATCATAGAGTTGGGAAGTTATTACCACCGACTTCAATAATAATTGGTGTTGTCGTCATCAAAACTTTAAGAAGGTTCTCAGTAAGATCACAAACTTCATACATGCAAACTAAAGAATCTAAGATTTGAGCAAATTTTGGTAAAACATGACGATGCACAAGATGTTCTAACAAGAAGAAATCTATGAAGAACAACATGTCAAACAAGATGTCCTAGCTTGTGGACTTGACATCTTAGTCTAACGCAACAGGTTTGTACAGACCTGTTCTAATATTTAAGGTGCAATCAAAACATGGATCAAGGAAAGATTGGACAGAGACTTCGAAACCTATGGACTGCTGAAGGCTATAAAAGGAAGACCAAGACCTAGGGAAAAAGTAGTAGACCTTGTAATGAATTCTTGAAATATAATTATAAGGGTTTAGGATTTTGAGAGTCGAGTGTCTTTCTTGTGTTGTAAGTCACCCTTTGTATCAGTTAATACATTGTGGTAGACATAGTTTTACACATTCAGAAACCTGTAGGTAATGAATTGTATATTATTCTTGGATGAAACTTTTACGCAAATAAGCATTATTTTTAGTCAAGAGTCTTGACTGAATATTGTATTGAGAAGGGTGTCTTTCAATTGAACAATTTGATCCAGCCACCGAAGGTTGTGACTGTTAGATATCACTGAGTTAATTTAGGAATTGAGATGGGTTTTTCTTATCTAGATGGTGATTTCTAGGTAGAAGTTGCATTGGGCAGGGATTAAGTGAGGAGTTGTAAAACAGAGGTTGTTTACCTTTGAATTAATACTACTGATAGTGAATTCATTCTTGGCTTGGTAGCCCCCATATGTAGGTGTTGTTATACACCGAATTAGATCATCATATCTTGGCGTTATTAATCACTCTGTTATGAATATTTCAATTTTGTTTCTTGTTGTAAAATACATGTCTTAACAGATGTTGAAACATCTCTCATTACACTATTTTGATTTTGACATATCAGTTTGTTCTGGTATGTTCTATTATATCCTTGTTTAGTTATGCATAGATCAATGTCTCGACATCTCTTGGGACATATGAGATATGTCCACCAAATTTTCAATTGGTATCACATCATACATTATGTTCTATTTTTGGATGAGTTCTAGGGAAGATACTTTTTGGTCTTTTGAATAAGGAAGGAGATTGGAAGCTAGGAGGATAGATTTTTGAATTTGGCCTGATAACTACTGACGGTTGTTAGAATGGTATGTGAAGATTCTTTCGCTGCTGCTGATAATGATGCTTACGTTAAGCATGATATCTCTTAAAATATTCTGGCATATGTCCTGGCTTGTTGAAGATGGTGTGAGTCTCTCTAGATGTTCATGCCATCACTAGTTGGGAGTTATGTAAAGGAGTAAGAATTTTGATGTCTTCCTCTGAAGGATCATCCTATGTTGCTTGGGTGACGGGGTCAACCAGGTACCCTGAAGGGTAATAGGAGGAAAAAGTTTGAGTTGAGATCTTGTATATCAAATTCATGATCTATGGATTTGGTAAACACTCTATGTCATGTTTTTGGTAGCCCAAGATACTTGAGTCCTCTCTCAAGTCCACTCATAAAGGCACTGTTGAATGTGTTCAGAAGAGTCGAGGGTATTATAAGGAATATTTATGCCTTGAAGATTTCTCTCTAGGTTGTTCATTGAGTAAGAAGGGGTTTCTTATGACATTTTGTGACCGAAGAATACAAAATTGGGATTTAAAATCAATTGTTATTTGTTGCCTTAGCAAGTATTTAATTGATTATCCTTTTTGATTGGTGAGGTCAAAAATCTCACTCCTGAAGGTGCAGCTTCAGACAGTGCAAGAACTCAAGATCCAATGACTTGTTCCTGGGAAAAGGACCAGATGTTCAACCAGATGTTGAAACATCACTACTAAGGAGTGTGTGCAGAATTTTGTCGACCAAGGAGTGAACTTCTTAGACAAAGGAGAGATGTAGCATATGTTCTAGAGGATAAACAAATGTGTGTTTATCAATAGTGTTGGGAGTCTTATTCATATTGGTCTTGAAGAGTCTTTTGGTCTGTAATCTAGGAAGCCTCTATCCAAGAGTTTTGTCTTGTATATGTATGTTGGTGAAGATGAAGATCAAGACACCATCAGCTTTGGTGAGTTTTCTTTAGGTAAGTTTATTTCTGATCTAGAGCTAGGCTTCTGTTTATCCTTTGAAGGAGCTTGTGGCCTAATTTATGCTGAAGGGATGTGAAGACATCTCTATTAGATTATGTGCATATGAAAGTCAAGGAAACGTGTCTAGGACATTCACCCTGACATTTTGGAGACTTTTATGGTCTTTCAAAGCTGAATCTGAGTGATCTTGCAAATAGTTATATATATCCTGTGACTACCTCTTCTATTATGTTTGGTTTTGGTATGGACTCTGGTCTTGTATGGATGATTCCCTTGGAGAATTGTGCTTGAAGCAAATTGTCGTCAAGGTATTTGTTCCTTCTCTTGAGTCATTTTGAAAAGGATTGGTTGTTGTTTTTTTCATTTATATGTATAGGATAGAGGTGTTAGCTCCTAAATTCGACACCTCTTGCAAAATAAAGGAATTTAAGAATAAATGCCAAAAACAAGTTGAAAGCAAAGGTTGGTCGAAAGGTGTGAGGCAGCTGGAGGAAGGAGTCGAAGAACTCACCAAGATTGAAGAGAAACCACAAGGGCTTTGACCGTTTCTGCTGTTTGGTGATTTATCGAAGGTTTGAAATTTGAAAGTTTTGGAGGGAAAAATTGTGTTTGCCAAATGCTTAAGAGAACACGTGGCACCTTATGAGCAGTAGATCCATGCATTGTGACAAGTGGCAAAAGATGGTGATGTTGGAGGTTATTAGAAGTTGTTTTTTAGTATTATAAATAGGATGTCTAAGACATGAAATAAGGTGTGTTGTAATTTAGCATTGTACAAATTACTCTTAGAATTACTCCAAGTATCCGAGCGTAGAGAAAGCGAGTATTACAGAGAATGTACGTGATGTAAACACACCATCTTTTATCTTAATGAAATTTACTTTACTTGCTTTAAACTTTACAAAGTCTTTTATTTTCTTTGCACCTTTCTTCCTTACTTTCTTTCTTTCTTCTCTTTCTATGCAATTCCTTTCTCTTCGTCCTTAATCTAATCTTCCCTCTCCAAACAAATTTCTTTCTCTTTTTTATTAAAGGCTTTATTTTTTAACTTGTCCCGTAGTCGAATAGATGTTTCTTTAAGATTCTTTTACCCCAATATTGTCTAAGTGTGAAACTTAGATTGATTTCCAAAATAAAGAACCTTTAGCACATGTTATAGGATCAATCCGATCGATCCTGTGAGTCACCAAAGTTAGATTTGGAAGGTCAGCGGTTGCTTTTCGATTTTCAAGGGAAACAAAATGGCACGCCCAGTGGGACCGTGCTAAAAAATCTTTTTGTGCAAAACTAAATTTACAGAAATTTGCAGTCGTGTTAGTCCTTTTCGTGAGAAGTGCATTTTATGTTACTGAGAAGTGGTAGAGTTACCGCTGTAAATGAAGAAAGACGACCAAGATGAAGCATTAGGAACATGGTTACAGATGCGAACCAACCAAATAACCCCAACCGTCAGGGAGACGGTTCCAGTGAGGGAATAAGAGACGATAGAGTTCTCCCTCCGATACCGTCGACCGGAGAACAAACGGTGCTTCCTGTGAGGCCAGTACCGACACCCTCCGTACTTGGGACTGGATTGACGGTGATAAGACCTTATAGTTAACCAGTGTTGGAATATATTGGCCTTTCAACGTCGAATCCTCAGATACTGTTAGGAGGAAGTTCGACTTCCAGACAGTTCGTTCCCCCTGGGTTTTCACAGTCACCAAGAAATTCCCCATATGGGATGCCCACCACTGTAATGCAAGGGCTCCAAAGTGTGCCCCCCATATTCTCAGATCATGCAATGGCTTCACCATTACAAGGGTCAGGGTCTGGTGTGAACATGGGTCGAAATCCCCAAAGCCAGAGCTTAGGGTATTCGACGCAAGGCCCCAACTTGACCAACACCTCAGTTGCCTATTTGAGACAGCAGATGGATGAAAGTAATTTACAAATGATCCAGACCTTGTCACAAACCATGGGCGAAATCTTTCAACCATTAATCCAAAATACAACTCAGACCAATCAACAATTGGCGGTACAACTGACAAGATTGGCTGAATTCATGGGGGTACCCTCCTTAGCCAGAAATCAAGCTCCAATAACGGACATCCCACGAGAAAACTTGGGAAATGCGGCAAAAACCGATATAGGAAACCAAGGGAGGATAGCCCCTCCCGCAGTCGAAGTGCTTAGGGAAGAACCATTGCGAAATCATGCACGTGTTATGGGAGAAAGAGACCCAGGAGTGGTTATCGTGAATCGAAACCAGAATGCAGACAATGTAGTCCAACAGGTTCGACGAAATAACGCGGCTCTCGATAATAATCTAGCAGCCATGGTCGAGAGAATTATGGCCAGAAATGGTTTGAACACTGGGTTCACCAGGCCAAACTACACTTCACCTATAGTAGATTATATCCTTCAGGCGGAGTTACCCCATAGGACGAAAGTGCCCAAGTTTACTAAGTTTTCAGGAGATACGACGGAGTCCACTGTCGAACATGTGGCCCGTTATCTAATCGAGGCTGGAGAGATAGCGAATGATGAAATCCTTAGAATAAAATACTTCCCAAGTTCTCTTACTAAAAATGCCTTTACTTGGTTTACAATGCCACCCCCTAATACATTGTGCAATTGGACCCAGTTAGAGCGTTTATTCCATGAACAGTTCTACATGGGACAGACTAAGATTAGCTTAAAAGAACTCGCTAGCGTGAAGCGTTAGTTTTCTGAGCCAATTGAAGAATACCTTAATAGATTCTGTTTGCTTAAGGCCAAATGTTTCACACAGGTCCCTGAACATGAGTTAGTCGAAATGGCCGCAGGGGGCCTCGACTATTCCATTAGAAAGAAGTTGGATACCCAATATCTAAGGGACATGGCCCAACTAGCCGATCGAGTTCGGCAATTAGAAAGGCTCAAAGACGAGAAGGCTAAGTTTAATAATAATAAGAAGGTAGCTTTTGTCGAATATAATGAGAATGTCGAAGGATTTTGCGATGATCCTGTGTGCTTCGACGAAGGCGAAGTGGATCTTGCTGAACTCAAACAAGGACCACCTTACTCGTGTAAAGTACTAGCTCCCCCACAGGGGAAGAGTTGTGTCGAATCCGAAAAGAACGATAGGTTCCCAAAGAAAACAGATACTTTCGACATCACAAAATGTGATGAAATCTTCAATTTGTTAGTAAAAGACAGACAAATGATAGTGCCACCTGGTGCTAAAATGCCGTCCATAGAACAAAGGAAGAAAAGAGGGTTTTGTAAATACCATAATTTTTTGGGTCATAAAACATCTCAATGTTTTCTTTTCAGGGACCTTGTTCAAAATGCAATTCAGGAAGGACGTCTGAAGTTTGGAGAGAAGGCTAGCGGCCAGATGAAGGTCGACACAAACCCTTTGCAAATGGCAGACGCACATTATACAGAACCAGCGGAAGCCAACATGGTCGAAGCTACTGATGGCTACGACTTTTCAACCAACATGGTCAAAACTACTGATGGTTGCGACTTTTCAACCAACATGGTTGAAGCTTCTGATGGCTGCGATCTTTTAATCGACATGACAGAAATTACTGATAATCTCATAGATGAAGTTGTGATGGCAAAAGTCACCATGAACTTCGGACGAAAGGACTGTGTGGAAATGACAATTGATGGCCACGACCAAAGGAATGAAGGCATAAGTTCAAATAACAAAAGCAATCTAGGGTGGGAGATAGTGACCAAAGAAACTGCTGATAACTTCGTCAGAATTGATCAGGCCACTAAAGGCGTGGAGCTAGGCCTAAGGAAGCTTAATCTGGTCGAAGAAGTTGAGATTAATATGGTAGAGATCACTCAACACGAAGATGTAGTGAATCAAATTACTAGGGGCCACACACTAGGGAAGCGTACCTAGAGCAGGAAGAATCGATTATTGCTTTCCTCCACCGTTGCCAAGAGAGAGGATCTAGTGTGATGCTATGTCCTCGATGCAGCGCCATTTTTGACAAAAAGGCCGCACAGAAGCTAGAGGGAAAACGGAGGCTAAGACAAGATAAGGAGAGGCCCAGATTCGACCCTCGAAGAAGTCTTCAAAAAAGATCTGAGCCCCGCACAAGGCCTCCGACAAACAAACCCACTAGTTTTAAGCCCAACCCTGAGGCCATTAATGGAAAGTGGACAAAGCTCAATGAGAATAGACAGCAGGGGCAACAGAGGTGGAAGAACTTTGAGGTGCAACGAGGATCTTCATTAAGCTATCGAAAGGAGTTTCAGTCTTCAAAGGCTGCCCATGTATCTGAAAACTATAAAGGAAAGAATCCCATGTATCGATCGCAATGGAGACGAGAACAGCGTAAAAGAAAAGCACTCAAGGAAAGTGCACAAAGGGACCAACCAGAATCCAGTACCAATGTTCCTGTCGAAAATGAAGAAGGACGAACGAAAGCATTTGGGAAGACACCTGTAGGACGAAAATTGTTTCCGGCGTAGGTCGAAGAGCAGAGAAAACTGGTTGGGGTTGATGACAAAATGACCGATAATTTTGATGAAGACTCTGACGATACTCTGGATATTTTGGTTAATGTTGTATCAGTGATGCCTAGGGAATTTGACGGAATTTCCTTGGTTGAATACCTGGACACCTATACGGACTGGGATATGGTGGCTCATAAGCCTGTATGTTACTATGTGATGAATAATGGCTGCGTCGATGAGAAAAACGCATTCTTCGAACGACCCACCGAGGCGATGAAGAATCATCTCAAACCTCTTTATATTACGGCAAAAGTGGAGAAAGTCCCAGTTAATAAAATTTTGGTGGATTGCGGCACCACAGTGAATCTAATGTCGCATTTCCTGCTGAATAAGATTGGAAAAGATGAGACAGATACAAAACCGCATAACATGGTATTGTCAAACTATGAAGGTAAGGTGGGTTTGACCATGGGGGTCATACAAGTGAATGTCACAGTCGGAACCATTACCCGCCCAATTGTCTCCATGGTGGTAGAAACCACTGTCAAGTATAATCTACTGCATGGAAGAGAGTGAATTCATGGAGTGGGGGCAGTGCCATCTTCGATGCATCAAAGGATCGCCATCTAGAGACCATATGGCATTGTCGAAAACATTGAAGTAGATCAAGGATATTTCAAGGCACCCATAAACCATATTGATCGAAGACAATTTGACAAACATTTGGCCAGCATAGGCCCCTGCGTGCCTGCAGATTTTGAATTTGTACCAAACGATGAAGTGCATTGCTCACTTTATCTGCATCCCGTCGACGGTTTTCGCTGGGATAAGGAAGTACCAGGTGAGAGGCTCCCATACCTTGGCACACTTCATATAGACCCCACTGGATGGGGAAGTGAATTTAGTGATGATGACTGAAGCCATAGCTGTAACAGCCCAAATTTCATTAAATAATTAATTGTAGTAATTAATTTATTTAGTGGGATTTTATCAATGTTGGAAATTAATTTTATTAATTGGGATTAATAGAGAATTAAGAAGGAATTGGAGAGGAAGGAAAATGAAGGAAATATATAAGAGAGAAAGAAAAGAAAAGAAAGATAGAAAACATTTGGAAAGAAAGAGGAAAGAAGAAGAAAGGAGAGAAAGAGAAGAGAAGAAGAGGAAAAGTGGAAATCGTCAAGAACCAACATCAAAGCTCCGATTAACCGAGGTAAGGGTGAGAAATGTTTCTATTTGATCATGGTATGATGTTATGTATGTTGGGTTAGGGTTTTAGTAGAGTTTCCATCACTTTCCATTTAGGGCAAAATGTTGGATAATCGGTAGATTGATGATTTAATCGGTTGAAACTGAGCAATAATGCCGTAGAGTAGTCGGGTAACATGTATTGATGTCGTTTGTACTGATTTGGATGTGTAAGAGAGGGTTGATGATGGATTGGTGAAGGAGGAACAGAATGGGGTTCTGTTCTGCGCAGGTTCGCTGGCTCTCGCCAGGCGAGCAAAGGCGAAGCTTCGCCAGGCGAAGCCTAGCGAATGTTGGCGAATAATTATATTTAAGTCCCAGTAGACTTCGCTGGTGGGTTCGCCAGGCGAAGTGGGATAGCGAAGGTTCGCCCAGCGAAGGTGCTGGCGAATGGTGGCGAATGAAGTCAGTAGCTACTGACTTGGGCTCGCTGGGAAGTCTCGCCAGGCGAAGCCTAGCGAGTGTTCGCTGAGAGAGTTCGCCAGGCGAAGGCCAGGCGAAGGTTCGCTGCGAGGGTTCGCCAGGCGAATGGAGGCGAATGTGACAGCATTTTTCCTTTGCTGTGTTGTTCATGTGGAGATGGTTTGGTTGCCTCTCAGAGGTCAATACCTCTATGATATGATATAGATATAATCTATTGTGATGATGTGTTTGTGGGTAGCCTACGGGCGTGAATCCTAGAATTGTGATTTGAATGTTAATTGCATCAAGTATAAATACATGTGAACATAATAGGTGATTATGTGTGTATTATTTAATGAACTTGTGAATGCTTGATGTGTATACAATTATGTGACGAGTATGCATGAGAACATTGTGAATATGTGTGCATCACTTGTAATTGTATGATTGGTATTGTGATGTGAATACCTTGATTGTTGTGATATATGCTGTATGTGCAATCATTGTGTAATTCTTGAAGAGATGAATTATGTAAATGCATGAGATTAAGATGTCGGTCTTAAGTGCATTTGTTGTGGTTGATTGTACATGCATCATTTAGTCAAGAGGCAATGTCTGTTAGTTTCGTGGAAACTAGTGGCTTGTCCCAAACCTAGAAGAGTGGGTTTGAAGGCTTAGAGGACGGGCCTTTGTGGTTATCGGTCTAGAAGAGTGGACCCGGTTTAATGTAAAAACCGAAAAAAAGATAACGGGTTATCGGTCTAGAAGAGTGGACCCGGTTTAATGTAAAAAAAAACCGAAAAAAGATAACGAGAGTCGGTACCGCATTGCATGAGTTGCATTGAGTTATTGAGTCACATTGATATATGACATATGCATGAAGAGATGCTTATGTGTGAATGATGAGATTGTGGAAATTGTAAGTGTATGCATAATGTGGAAATGCTTTGTGAATATCCAGGTTTGTCTATATATGTGAGGTGAATATATATGACTAAGAGAATGAAGTATGGTGAGAAATGTGAATATGTGTTATATGACTACCTATATATATATATATAATCTTATGCTTTGATTATTATGGTTATATTTCTCACCCTTCTGCTGTTTTAAAATGCTCTATGAGGCATTGCAGATTAGGATGCTGGAGTCCTTTCGTGAAGTTAGTCTTCATTCTTTTGAGTCTGCTGCTCTGATATGTAACACCGGGTAGTTAGACTAGTATAGTCATTCTTTTGTGATACATTGCGATGTATCAGCTGATGTGGTTTTGTAATCTAACTGACATGATGTATTAATCTGGATGACTTATGTGCATTTGAATTAATATTTTGAAAAACGATCAAATGATTTTATCTTCTGCTTAAATTGAAAATGTTACATATTTTATGGAGCAAATAGTGAAAGTGGTTTATTGGGGAAATTGTGGCATTCTTCTTTTATACCTTATTATAAAACCTTTTTACTCTGATAATTTGTATGTGCTTAATTGTTTTATATGCATTTATTTGGGGTATAGAAGGGGGTGTTACAATAGTGGTATCAGAGCAGGTCGGTCCGTCCGGCCAAGTTGTTAGAGTGTTTTCTTCCTGTGTGTTATTGATATGCGTGTGTTGCATTATCAATATTGGTTGTTCTTACGTGGTTCTGTGGTTGGAATTAGTAAGATGGTTGCAGGAAGGAACGACGAAGCGATTGCGGAGGCATTGACGAGATTGGCGGGGGCAATTGGGCAGAATCCTCCGGCCAATGTGAATGTGAGGAATCATGCTGATGATGGATTCCGTGCTTTGGGGAAATTCCAAAAGAATAACCCTCCGGTCTTCAAGGGAACTCATGAACCGGACAAGGCACAAATTTGGTTGAAAGCTGTGGAAAAGATTTTTCGAGTTATGAATTGCTCGGATGCACAGAAGGTGCAGTTTGGGACTCATATGCTCGAAGAAGAAGCTGAAGATTGGTGGGGTAATACTCGCCAAAGATTGGAGGAGGATGATATTGTGATTACGTGGGATTTGTTTAGAGAAACTTTTCTGGAGAAGTATTTTCCAGAGGATGTGCGGGGGAAGAAAGAGATCGAATTTCTTGAGTTGAAGCAAGGTAATTCGACGGTTGCTGAGTATGCGGCGAAATTTGAGGAGTTGATCAAATTTTGTCCTCACTATAATACTGGTAATGCTGAGAGGTCTAAGTGCCTCAAGTTTGTGAACGGTTTGAGACCCGAGATTAGACAAGCTATTGGATATCAGGAAATCAGGCGGTTTTCTGAGTTGGTTAACAAGAGCAGAATTTATGACGAAGACAGTAGGGCTAGGTCCAGCCACTACAAGAGTCTAAGTGACAAGAAAGGAAAGGGACAATTCAGAGGAAAACCTTACGTGACTCCTGCTGATAAGGGGAAACAAAAGGTTGGTTTTGGCAAGAGGCCAAGTGGGGGAGTTTCTACCCTGGTTAGGTGTTACAATTGTGGTGAAGCGGGGCATCGTGCTCCGGAGTGCAAAAGTGTTGATCTGAAGTGTTTTAAGTGTGGCAAGCCAGGCCACAAGGCTCTAGAGTGTAGAAGCGGTGCGGGTGTTACTTGCTATAACTGTGGTGAGCGAGGGCACATCAGTACCAAGTGCGATAAGCCGAAGAAGAATCAAGGGAGCGGGAAAGTGTTCGCTCTATCTGGATCTGAGACTGCTAGCGACGATCGATTGATCAGAGGTACGTGTTTTATTAATGGTATACCTTTGGTCGCTATAATTGATACCGGAGCTACGCATTCTTTTATTTCTTTGGATTGTGTTAGAAGGTTGAATCTTGAGTTGTCTGTGATTGGTGGCGGTATGGTTATTGATACTCCTGCTATGGGTTCGGTAACTACACCGTATGTTTGCTTGAATTGCCCGTTGAGTATTTTCGGTAGAGATTTTGGGATTGATTTAGTGTGTCTTCATTTGGATCAACTTGATGTCATTCTTGGAATGAATTGGTTAAAATTCAATTGTGTGTATATTAACTGTTTTGACAAAACGGTTATTTTTCCCGATTCGGAAGTTGAAAGGGAATTGTTTATGACGAGGAAACAAGTGAAGGAATCGGTACAAGATGGGGCTAAGGTATTTATGCTTATGGCAACTTTGAGGACTAGTGAAAGTGAAGAGATTGATGTTGTGCCCATTGTTAGAGATTTTCCGGAAGTATTCCCTGAAGAGATAAAGGATTTACCGCCGGAGCGAGAAGTGGAGTTTTCGATAGATTTGATTCCTGGAACTAGTCCGATATCGATGGCTCCATATCGTATGTCGGCCTCAGAGTTAAAAGAGTTGAAGAGTCAACTTGAGGATTTGCTTGAAAAGAGGTTTATTCGTCCGAGCGTGTCACCGTGGGGTGCACCGGTCTTGTTGGTCAAGAAGAAAGAGGGTTCTATGAGGCTCTGTGTGGATTACAGACAGTTGAACAAGGTGACTATTAAGAATAAGTATCCACTTCCAAGGATTGATGATCTGATGGATCAGTTGGTTGGTGCGAGCGTGTTCAGCAAAATTGATTTGAGATCTGGGTATCATCAGATCCGTGTGAAAGCTGAGGATATTCAGAAGACGGCCTTTCGGACGAGGTATGGACACTATGAGTATTCTGTGATGCCATTTGGTGTGACTAATGCACCGGGCGTATTTATGGAGTACATGAATAGGATTTTCCATCCGTATTTGGATAAGTTTGTGGTGGTGTTTATCGACGACATCTTGGTTTATTCGAAGAGCGAAGGAGAGCATGCCGAGCATCTGAAGATTGTGTTATCGGTGTTGAGAGAGAAGCAATTGTTTGCAAAGCTTTCTAAGTGTGAGTTTTGGTTGAAGGAAGTTAGTTTCCTTGGTCATGTGATCTCGAGTAATGGTGTTGCGGTTGATCCGTCGAAGGTTGAAGCGGTGTCGCAATGGGAGACTCCGAAGTCAGTTTTTGAGATCAGAAGTTTTCTTGGTTTAGCCGGTTATTATCGGAAGTTTATTGAAGGATTCGCTAAGTTATCGTTGCCGTTGACGCAGTTGACTAGGAAAGGTCAAGCCTTTGTTTGGGACGCCAAGTGTGAAGCGAGTTTTCAAGAACTTAAGCGAAGGTTGACGACAGCTCCTGTTTTGATTCTGCCAAATCCAGAAGAACCATTCGTTGTGTATTGTGATGCTTCTTTGATGGGTTTAGGAGGTGAGTTGATGCAGAATAACCAAGTTGTGGCTTATGCTTCGAGGCAACTCAAAGTGCATGAGAAGAATTATCCGACGCATGACTTAGAGTTGGCCGCCGTTGTGTTCGTGTTGAAGCTTTGGAGGCATTATTTGTTTGGTGCGAGGTTTGAAGTGTTTAGTGACCACAAGAGTTTGAGGTATCTTTTTGATCAAAAGGAATTGAATGCGAGACAAAGAAGATGGCTTGAACTTTTGAAGGATTATGATTTTGGCTTGAATTACCATCCGGGTAAAGCGAATGTAGTAGCGGATGCATTGAGTCGGAAATCATTGCATATGTCGGCATTGATGGTGAAAGAGTTGGAATTGGTCGAGCAATTTCGAGATTTGAGTTTGGTATGTGAGAGAACTTCTTTTGGATTTAATTTGGGTATGTTAAAGCTTACAAGTGGTGTTTTAGACGAAATTCGAGAAGGACAGAAATCAGATTTGAGCTTAGTTGATCGGTTGACTTTAATCAACCAAGGCCAAGGTGGTGATTTTCGGATTGATGAGAATGGTATTATGAGATGTCGGGATCGAGTTTGTGTTCCGAACATGGTTGAGCTTAAGAAGAGCATCCTTGAGGAAGGACATCGTAGCGGATTGAGTATTCATCCGGGTGCTACTAAGATGTATCAGGATTTGAGGAAAGTATTTTGGTGGCCTAGTATGAAGAAGGATATTGCAGAATTTGTGTATTCTTGTTTGACTTGCCAGAAGTCGAAGATTGAGCATCAGAAGCCATCGGGTTTGATGAAGCCGTTGTTTATTCCTGAGTGGAAATGGGATAGTATCTCCATGGATTTTGTATCGGGTTTGCCGAGGACGCCGAGTAATTTTGAGGCTGTTTGGGTTATCGTGGATAGGTTGACTAAATCTGCTCATTTTATTCCTATGCGTATGGATTACCCTTTGGAGAAGTTGGCTAAGTTGTATATTGAGAGGATTGTGTGTCTGCATGGTATTCCATTAAGTATTGTTTCGGATAGAGATCCGCGGTTTACTTCGAGATTTTGGGAGAGCCTGCAGAGTGCTTTGGGTACTAAGTTGCGTCTGAGTTCAGCGTATCATCCTCAGACTGATGGTCAGACGGAGAGGACGATTCAGTCGCTTGAAGATCTTTTGAGAGCTTGTGTATTGGAAAAAGGAGGAGCTTGGGATAGCTACTTGCCTTTGATTGAGTTTACCTACAACAACAGTTTCCATTCGAGTATTGGTATGGCACCATTTGAGGCGTTGTATGGTAGGAGGTGTAGAACACCATTGTGTTGGTTCGAGTCCGGAGAAAGTTCTGTTGTTGGACCCGAGTTAGTTCAACAGACTACTGATAAGATCAAGATGATTCAAGAGAAGATGAGAGTTGCTCAGAGTCGTCAGAAGAGTTATTATGACAAGAGGAGGAAGGCACTTGAATTTCAAGAGGGAGATCATGTGTTTCTTCGAGTCACTCCGATGGCAGGTGTTGGTAGGGCACTGAAGTCGCGCAAGTTGTCGCCGCGTTTCATTGGTCCTTATCAGATTTTGCAAAGGATAGGAGAAGTGGCCTATCGTGTGGCTTTACCACCGTCGCTTGCTAATCTTCACGACGTATTCCATGTATCTCAGTTGAGGAAATACATTGCGGATCCGTCTCATGTAGTCCAAGTAGATGATGTGCAGGTGAGAGATAACCTGACTGTTGAGACATCACCTATGCGGATAGAGGATCGGAAATTGAAGCAGCTTCGAGGTAAAGAGATTGCTTTAGTGAAGGTCGCTTGGGGAGGACCGGCTGGTGGAAATGTTACTTGGGAGCTTGAGAGTCGGATGAAGGAGTCTTATCCAGAACTGTTTGAATCAGGTAACATTTTCGAGGACGAAAATTCCTAAAGTGGGGGAGAGTTGTAACAGCCCAAATTTCATTAAATAATTAATTGTAGTAATTAATTTATTTAGTGGGATTTTATCAATGTTGGAAATTAATTTTATTAATTGGGATTAATAGAGAATTAAGAAGGAATTGGAGAGGAAGGAAAATGAAGGAAATATATAAGAGAGAAAGAAAAGAAAAGAAAGATAGAAAACATTTGGAAAGAAAGAGGAAAGAAGAAGAAAGGAGAGAAAGAGAAGAGAAGAAGAGGAAAAGTGGAAATCGTCAAGAACCAACATCAAAGCTCCGATTAACCGAGGTAAGGGTGAGAAATGTTTCTATTTGATCATGGTATGATGTTATGTATGTTGGGTTAGGGTTTTAGTAGAGTTTCCATCACTTTCCATTTAGGGCAAAATGTTGGATAATCGGTAGATTGATGATTTAATCGGTTGAAACTGAGCAATAATGCCGTAGAGTAGTCGGGTAACATGTATTGATGTCGTTTGTACTGATTTGGATGTGTAAGAGAGGGTTGATGATGGATTGGTGAAGGAGGAACAGAATGGGGTTCTGTTCTGCGCAGGTTCGCTGGCTCTCGCCAGGCGAGCAAAGGCGAAGCTTCGCCAGGCGAAGCCTAGCGAATGTTGGCGAATAATTATATTTAAGTCCCAGTAGACTTCGCTGGTGGGTTCGCCAGGCGAAGTGGGATAGCGAAGGTTCGCCCAGCGAAGGTGCTGGCGAATGGTGGCGAATGAAGTCAGTAGCTACTGACTTGGGCTCGCTGGGAAGTCTCGCCAGGCGAAGCCTAGCGAGTGTTCGCTGAGAGAGTTCGCCAGGCGAAGGCCAGGCGAAGGTTCGCTGCGAGGGTTCGCCAGGCGAATGGAGGCGAATGTGACAGCATTTTTCCTTTGCTGTGTTGTTCATGTGGAGATGGTTTGGTTGCCTCTCAGAGGTCAATACCTCTATGATATGATATAGATATAATCTATTGTGATGATGTGTTTGTGGGTAGCCTACGGGCGTGAATCCTAGAATTGTGATTTGAATGTTAATTGCATCAAGTATAAATACATGTGAACATAATAGGTGATTATGTGTGTATTATTTAATGAACTTGTGAATGCTTGATGTGTATACAATTATGTGACGAGTATGCATGAGAACATTGTGAATATGTGTGCATCACTTGTAATTGTATGATTGGTATTGTGATGTGAATACCTTGATTGTTGTGATATATGCTGTATGTGCAATCATTGTGTAATTCTTGAAGAGATGAATTATGTAAATGCATGAGATTAAGATGTCGGTCTTAAGTGCATTTGTTGTGGTTGATTGTACATGCATCATTTAGTCAAGAGGCAATGTCTGTTAGTTTCGTGGAAACTAGTGGCTTATCCCAAACCTAGAAGAGTGGGTTTGAAGGCTTAGAGGACGGGCCTTTGTGGTTATCGGTCTAGAAGAGTGGACCCGGTTTAATGTAAAAACCGAAAAAAAGATAACGGGTTATCGGTCTAGAAGAGTGGACCCGGTTTAATGTAAAAAAAAACCGAAAAAAGATAACGAGAGTCGGTACCGCATTGCATGAGTTGCATTGAGTTATTGAGTCACATTGATATATGACATATACATGAAGAGATGCTTATGTGTGAATGATGAGATTGTGGAAATTGTAAGTGTATGCATAATGTGGAAATGCTTTGTGAATATCCAGGTTTGTCTATATATGTGAGGTGAATATATATGACTAAGAGAATGAAGTATGGTGAGAAATGTGAATATGTGTTATATGACTACCTATATATATATAATCTTATGCTTTGATTATTATGGTTATATTTCTCACCCTTCTGCTGTTTTAAAATGCTCTATGAGGCATTGCAGATTAGGATGCTGGAGTCCTTTCGTGAAGTTAGTCTTCATTCTTTTGAGTCTGCTGCTCTGATATGTAACACCGGGTAGTTAGACTAGTATAGTCATTCTTTTGTGATACATTGCGATGTATCAGCTGATGTGGTTTTGTAATCTAACTGACATGATGTATTAATCTGGATGACTTATGTGCATTTGAATTAATATTTTGAAAAACGATCAAATGATTTTATCTTCTGCTTAAATTGAAAATGTTACATATTTTATGGAGCAAATAGTGAAAGTGGTTTATTGGGGAAATTGTGGCATTCTTCTTTTATACCTTATTATAAAACCTTTTTACTCTGATAATTTGTATGTGCTTAATTGTTTTATATGCATTTATTTGGGGTATAGAAGGGGGTGTTACAATAGCGCTTCAAAAGATTTCAGCCTACGTGGCCGAAACTAAACTACAAACGGCCCTGGAGGCTGCCAATAACAAAATGGCTGAGAGAGCCAATGAAGAATCTGAACGAATAGGCTCAAGTGGGCATTTCGACCCTGAGCCTCCCGACAAGATACAATATGAAGGTCAAAGGCTCGACGCCATTTATGACGATGAGCCTCTGGGTTTTGAGAAAGATCCCTTGGCCAACGATGTTAAAATGATGGCGCAAGATCCATTAGAGGAAGTGGATCTGGGAGATGGAGTAATTAAAAGGCCGACGTATATTAGTGCCAACCTCGACCCCCAACTCAGGGTCGAGACCATCCAGTTGCTGCGAGAGTACAGGGATTGTTTTGCTTGGGATTATGATGAAATTCCCGGTCTAAAGAGAGATCTAGTCGAGCATAGACTGCCAATCAAGCCTGAAAAAAGGCCATTCAAACAGAGCCCAAGATGTTTCGCTCCTGAAATCCTCTCAAAAATAAAGGAAGAAATCGAAAGACTCCTCCGATGCAAGTTCATCCGTACGACCAGGTATGTCGAATGGCTGGAAAATATTGTACCAGTCATTAAGAAAAACGGGTCTTTAAGAGTATGCATAGACTTTAGGGATTTAAATTCAGCAACCCCTAAAGGTGAGTATTCGATGCCAGTGGCAGAAATGCTAGTCGATTCAGCCGCTGGCCACGAGTACCTTAGCATGCTGGATGGATACTTTGGTTACAACCAGATTTTCATTGCTGAGGATGACGTTCCTAAAACGGTGTTCCGTTGCCCAGGGGCCTTGGCACTTACGAATGGGTAGTGATGCCTTTTGGCCTGAAGAACGCTGGGGCAACATACCAGCGGGCGATGAATTCAATTTTTCATGATTACATTGAGTCCTTTATGCAGATATATATTGATGACATTGTGGTGAAATCTGTATCAGGAAAAGCTCATGTAGAACATCTGCGCAAGTCCTTCATAAGGATGAGGAAGTTTGGACTCAAGATGAATCCCCTGAAGTGCGCATTTTGTGTACAAGCGGGAGATTTCTTGGGTTTTGTAGTCCACAAAAAGGGGATCGAAATCAACCAAAACAAGACAAAGGCCATCATGGAAGCAAAAGCGCCATCCAAAAAAAAAGGAACTGCAATCCTTGCTGGGCAAAATAAAATTCCTAAGAAGATTCATATCAAACCTCAATGGAAAAACGCAGGCCTTCTCACCATTACTTCGAGTTACCAAGGAGAGGTTCGAATGGGGGAAAGATCAGCAAGAGGCTTTCGACAAGATCAAAGACTACTTGACTCATCCTCCAGTCCTTTCACTTCTATGTCGAAACAAAAGCATGAGACTGTACATAGCAGCATCAGACAAGACTCTAGGGAGCATGCTTGCTCAAGAGGACGGGAATGGTGTCGAAAGAGCCATTTACTACCTTAGCAGGGTTTTGAATGATGCAGAAACTAGGTATAGCGAGATAGAGAAGTTATGCTTATGTTTATATTTCTCATGTGTAAAATTGAAGCAATATATAAAACCAGTTGATGTTTATGTCTCGTCGCATTTCGATATTATTAAACACATGTTATCCAAGCCTATTTTGCATAGTCGAATTGGTAAATGAGCATTAACATTAACTGAATACTCATTGACATATAGACCGCAAAAAGCGGTTAAAGTACAAATAGTGGCAAACTTCATCGTCGACCACTCTATAAATGAAAATACCCTGAACGTCGTCGAACTAGAGCCCTGGAAGTTATACTTCGACGGGTCTAGCCATAAGAACGGGATAGGCATAAGTTTGCTGATTATTTCGCCTGATAAAATTCCAACAAAATTCAAGTATAGAGTTGAGGGCCTAGTTGTTCCAATAACGAGGCTGAGTACAAAGCTTTGATCGCCGGACTTTAAATTTTGTCAGAATTGGGGGCAACCCAAGTCAAAATAATAGGAGATTCAGAGTTAGTCGTAAAACAGCTAACAAAGGAGTACAAATGCGTTAAAGAAAATCTTATTATGTATTTCGTGATAGCCAACAGGCTACTCAAAAAATTCGAAGTCTGCACGATTCGACATATACCGCAACTACACAATCAGATAGCCAATGATTCGGCACAAGTCACGTCAAGATATAGGGTCTTGAAGAAAAACTTGCAAGAAGCAATCGAGGTCAGGGGTAAGGTTGTGTCCGTAGGCTTAAAACCATCGGACTTTGAAGTTACAAAACTTGGCTACGCTGATGAGGAAACCTTCGAGATTTTTACGGTTGAAGGTCTGATAGACAAAGATTGGAGGAAACCTTTGGTCGAATACCTTCAGAACCCTTTAGCAACCACAGAACGAAAAATAAGATATCGAGCGCTAAGCTATGTCCTTTTAGGGAATGAGTTATTTAAGAAAACCTCTGAGGGAGTTTTACTTAAATGCCTTAGCGAATCTGAGGCATACTTGGCATTATCATCAGTCCATGGTGGGACATGTGGAGCGCACCAGGTAGGCCATAAGATGAAATGGCTACTATTTCACCAAGGGATGTACTGGCCCACGATGCTGAAAGATTGCATTGAGTTCGCCAAAGGTTGTCGGGAATGCCAAGTCCACGCTGGCATACAGCATGTTCCAACAAGCGAGTTACACTCCATAGTCAAGCCATGGCCATTTAGAGGTTAGGCTTTAGACTTGATAGAAGAGATTCGACCCGCATCTTCCAAAAACCAGAAGTATATTTTGGTGGGGATAGACTACTTCACCAAGTGGATCGAAGTTATACCTCTACCTAAAGTAGACCAAGAAGATGTCATCGAGTTCATTCAGAAACACATCATCTACAGATTTGGGCTACCAGAAACAATAACGACAGACCAAGGGTCAGTATTTACAGGAAGGAAGATGCAGGAGTTCACCAAAGAGATGGGATTCAAACTTCTTACTTCGACGTCTTATTACGCCCAGGCCAATGGCCAAGTCAAAGCAGCAAACAAAGTGATAATTGGCATGATAAAAAAGCAAATTGGAAGTAAGCCTAGAAACTGGTATAAGACGTTGGATCAAGTCTTATGGGCGTGTCGAACATCCCCGAAGGAAGCAACCAACACTTCCCCTTATCGACTGACCTTCATCCATGATGCAGTATTGCCAGTCGAGATATACATACAATCGGTCAGAATTCAGAGGCATCACGAAATCCCTCGAGAAATTTATTGGGACATGATGCTTGATGAGTTAGTAGATTTAGACGAGGAAAGACTAAAAGCTCTAGAACTCTTGAGAAGACAGAAGAAAAGAGTGGAGAAGTCATATAACAAGAAGGTTAAAGCAAAGGCTTTCCTGGTTGGAGATTTAGTATGGAGAGTAATTCTTCCAATGGATCGAAAGGTGAGATCTTTAGGCACATGGTCCCCAAAGTGGGAAGGACCGTTCCAAGTATCGAAGGTTTTCTTTAATGGGGCATACGAAGTGACAGAGTTGAGTGAAGACAAGAGAATATTAAAAGTGAATGGCAAATATTTAAAAAAATATAAGTCTGCACTTCAAGAGGTAAAAATATCAACAGAGTAACAACCGAATATAAAGCAAAGCCATAAATGGTGATTAGCAAATACGCCAAAATGGCCCAGTATCTTACAAACAAAAGTTAAAATGGCTTACAAAGGCCAGTAAAGTTGCTCTATTACAAAAATCTAATAAACTAAAAAGGGAGATTTGCCTTAATCTTGAGGTAGTTCGACTGTTGGAGTTCGAGGCAGTTCTGGCATTGGGCTTTGTCTGTTCTCAGCTGGGCAACCTCAGCTTCCAAGCGACGGGCTTCCTCGGAGAAATTAACGGCATGTTCGAGTTCAGTTGTTAGGGAGGAATCATCGAAAGAAGATAATTCAACATTCTTCTTCTTAGCTTTCGCTATCTTGTTGCGAAGTTTTTTGATCTTGCGCTCCCAACAGGCAATGTTCGCCTCATTAGTAATAACCTCTTGCTTACTTTTCTCCTTCGTCTCCTCTAATTCAACGATCTTTTCTTCAGATTCGACAACAGCAGTCCAAGCGGCAGCTTCGCTGCTTGTTTTCGTCTGAATGTCATCCTCAATCTGGGGCAATAGTCGAAAGTCTTTATGAACTTGGTCAATTAAGGTGCCAACTTCTTGAATAACGCTCACGGCCTCAGGAGAAATCGATTTAAGATCCACTTGTTGTAGAAGAGGTTTTAGAGGAAGATGGTTGACTGAGCCCATTTGCAGAAGGGAGAAAAGATCCCCTTTGAAGATCTTTTTCTTAATCTTTTCAAGAATGTTGTCAGTTGGCTGATACGAGGTTTGGCCTTCAGACGTCGAAGTGTTGGGAGTTCTGCCAGAAGAATGACTTTGCCTGCTCAAGAGAAGCCTGATGTATTGTCGAAGGTTAGAAACCTTCAATGCATCAAGTTCGGCTGTGGTAAACTGAGCTTCGCCTTGGAGGGGGATTGTTTGAGTGTCCTTGGAGGTAGAAGCAATAGGAGTCTTTATCACTTCAGCAGTGGTAGTTTTCTCGACGGAAGTTTTCGCATGTTTCGATTCTTTGTCTTGACCCTCCTTTGCCTCTGCGCCATCCTCTTCCATTTCGTCTCCAGTGCCTTCATCACTGGACTCGTTCAACTCAGACTGATGCATGACTTGATCTTCAACAGCATGATCATCTTCGGCATCCCTTTCATCTACAACCATCATTCGACCCAAGGGAGAACTGTTCGTGTCGACCAAGTTTGTGCCCCCCTCCAAAGTGTTGACTTCATCATCTGATACAACAGGATCGACCAAAATATTATTTTCTTCATGGTCAGATCCATCAGTTTGAGACTGTTGAGTCGTTGTCTTCGCAGGTGAAGGAGGGACTGTGAAAGAATCAGGCTTATTAATCTCGCCAAGAGAATTCATACCATAACCCAAATCAGAGGCGGGATGGTAAGTAGGCTCACCTTGGCTATTCAAGGGATAGAGTGATAAGGGAAGCTTGGTTGGGTTAGCTTTTAGAGCCCCAGCATCAGCCTAGGAAAAACAGACATCAAAAAGAGTAGGACCAAAAAATCAGTGCAAGACCCAAAGAAAGGTAGATGCATAACATACCTTGGCATTTTCATCAGCAGGGCTAGAGTTGTCACTCTCCATAGGAACAACAGTTTGGATCGAAGCATTCCCCATGGGAGCCTTAGTAAGGACTTGAGAGGGAGTGTTGGTTTGAGGCATGTTGGTTGCAGGGGGAGCGGATGGAGCGTCAGAAGTATCCACATCATGGGTGATTTTTCGCTTTCTTTTTATTTGAAGATTCTCGCGAGGAGATCCGTCTTTGTCATCTGAGTCAATGATAATCTGAGCAGAAGCCCTTTTTAGCCTCTTTTGTGAGGTGGGTGGTTTTCGACTAGCCTGAAAGCAACATAAGGTGTTAAGAGTAATTAAGGAAGTCAAAATAATAGAGGATTGCAGGAGATTACCTTCTGGTCTTCGACCTTGCCTTCAGTCTTTGGTGTTGGGGCAGTGCGTTTTGGAGCAGATGAAAAATAAATAATACCAATGCTAGTTAGCAACAATAAAGCTCAGGGAGAAGAGTCCAAATCGAAGGGGGATGAACCTTCAAGAATGTCGGATTCGATGCGAACATCTTCGATACTAACATGAAGGTGCCCTTTAAAAGTATCGAGTGTATGTTTAGTCGGAACCACCTGCTGCGCTTTGGGCTTCGACTGCTGTCGAAGGATTTTTATAGGGTATCCACAAATGAACCAATCTGGGAATGAAGGGGCAAGAGCCACACCAAAACCAGCCGTTGGTAATCGAGGGACTTTTGGGGGAAAGAGTTTAAAGGCAACCTCATACCGTTTCTCACGAGGAACAGAAGAGGGAATCTTTAAATTTTCCAATTTTTTAGAAAACTTTTCCTTCAAGGTAACAACAGTCTCACAGATGGTCCGACTAACATCATCTGGTCGATAGGCAATTTCGAAGTACTTCTGGAAGGCTTGAATCTCTTTGATATGGGTAGACATACCTTTCTTGATCTTCTCCTGCACATCAACGAAAGCTTGGTCAATCAAGCGAGCAAAGCTCGAAGCGTCAAGAAACTCATAGGCATAATGTTTTGACCATCAGTCATAGAAATCTGGGGAGCAGAAATAAGAGGGTTCAAAATGGACAGGCGTAAGGAATGATTTATGGGCATGGCGCGCCAATTGTGTCGAACAGTCAAGGGGAGAAAGCACCGCGAGAGGAAGTATGATGTGTGATTTCTTATCATATAGACACTTGGGAAAAGTCTGTATTAACCCAAATTTCTTGGACACCAAGTTGGGTTGGTAGGCTACTAAGCTGGCCTGACCTCTAACAAGGTTTAATTTATGAACCAGCAGTCGAGGTATGAGGAATCGTTCCCAAATTAGCTTCGATTCCTCTTCTTGTTTCTTTAGTGGAGCAGGGAAGGACCTGGTGAACCACTCAGGGCCGTATCTTTTTTCTGCAAAGGGAGCCATCCTCGAAGTGAACTCGTACCTTTGGCGAACATGTGAATGAAGTTGGATAGGTTGGCTCGAAGAGTATGTCCTTCTTCGCTGAGAGTGAGCTGGGCAAAGCGAGGCCATTCGACTCGTCTCTCAGAAACTGAGGACGAACCTTCATCGGCTTCGCCTTTGTTGGGGAGGTTATGTTCAAAGTAGCATTAAGCCACAACTGGAGGAGCCAAAAGGGGCTTGATAACAACAAGTTGCCATGGCTTTCAGGGTCTTTCAATTTGGCAGCACCTTCGCCCAAGGCCTCATAGAGACTAGCCAAAATCATCTTGCTCATGCTGATACCTTTCTTCAAATGCAACTGGTTTGCCAAAACAAGATATTTTCGTGCCACCTGTAGAGACTTTGTACAAAACACGCAGCGAGATAACCACATGGCCAGAAAGGCTATATGTTCCTCATTATCGACAAAAGTGGTGGTTTTGTTATGATAGTGTTGGACGAAAGTTGTATAAGTGTGTTTGGTGCTGGCAAATCTTATAGTGTCTTGGCTATCAATTTCAGGGTCGTAAACAAGGTCGTGGGGTTTTAGGACCACAATAGCAGCTACATCAAGCAATGTGGGTGTCATCATCCCACAAGAAATGTGGAAAGTATTATGAGTACTGTCCCAGAAAAACAAGGAAGAGGCCAACATAAGGGGGCAGTAAGTTGGGCCTAACTTCGACATCATTATAAGATCATAAATGCCAATGTCCTTCCAATCCTGGGCTTTCACTTTTTCTATTTTTTCCAACTAATTGAGGTAAAGTTCAGAGTCTTTGAAGTAAGGGGTAGCCCTAAATAATCTGGCTCCATCGTGGAGATACCTAAGGTCTACGTCAAAGAGAGTTAGGTTATCAGGGCCATCAGCGGAGACTTTGCTAGAATCTGGTTGCCCTAAAGGTTTAGTGACTCTGTAGGAGGGAAAGAAGTCTTTAATACTAGAGTAATCAAGATCTAAAGGAGGTAAAGGGCCAAACATGGCCAAGGGTTTACCTGCAACAGTAACTGGGATGATTACCTACGATTCATAGATATGGCGTTTCTCTTCTAACAAAGGTTCACGAACGAACTGTTGGTTCTTCACTACCTTAGGACCGCTTAAGCTGGCAAAGGGTAAGAGAGTTGATGCAGAAGTTTGCCCTTTGGGTTGCATCTTCTTCTTCTGATGATCGGCCATTGTTGAAATTAGTGAGAGAGTTTTTTTTAGAAACAGAAAATTGGAGGAAGATAAATGCAAGAGTATTGTTAAGAGTTGGAAAAGTTGGGAAAAAATGACAACACCGGAGGAGAATCACTTATATAGATTTTGGAAGATTAAAAGTTTTCATCATTAAGGGGCTAGAGTTAGTGGGCCAAGTGTGCGCCTGAAGTAGGGTGGCAGGTGTAGTAGTTGCAATTCACGTCCCCTAGGCTGAAAAGGTGATGATGGCCTACGACTTTGGTGGTTCTCGAGAAAATCGCCATGATGAAACATGACATCAGGAACGTGCATCAAGGTGGCGGAACAGTGTCTTGCGTATTCCCCTCTATTTTCTTTTCTTTTCTCTTTCTTCCTTTTCACCTTCCCAGACATGTATTGGGTGAAAGAACATCAGCTGACACGTATGAGGAAGACAAGCGGCGTCGAAATCAGACGCTGTCAAAAAATGTGTTTTTCCACATCAGAAATCGAAAAGACATTTTTGGGGGGCAATTCGTTAGCTCCTAAATTCGACGCCTCTTGCAAAATAAAGGAATTTAAGAAGAAATGCCAAAAACAAGTTGAAAGCAAAGGTTGGTCGAAAGGCGTGAGGCAGCTGAAGGAAGGAGTCGAAGATATCACCAAGATTGAAGAGAAACCACAAGGGCTTCGATCGTTTCTGTTGTTTGGTGATTTATCGAAGGTTTGAAATTTGAAAGTTTTGGAGGGAATGGTTTCGTTTGCCAAATGCTTAAGAGGATACGTGGCACCTTATGAGCAGTAGATCCATGCATTGTGACAAGTGGCGAAAGGTGGTGATGTTGGAGGTTATTAGAAGTTGTTTTTTACTATTATAAATAGGATGTCTTAGACATGAAATAAGGTGTGTTGTAATTTACCATTGTAAAAATTACTCTTAGAATTACTCCAAGTATCCGAGCGTAGAGAAAGCAAGTATTACAGAGAATGTACGTGATGTAAACACACCATCTTTTATCTTAATAAAATTTACTTTACTTGCTTTAAACTTTACAAAGTCTTTTATTTTCTTTACACCCTTCTTCCTTACTTTCTTTCTTCTCTTTCTATGCAATTCTTTTCTCTTCGTCCTTAATCTAATCTTCCCTCTCCAAACAAACTTCTTTCTCTTTTTTATTAAAGGCTTTATTTTTTAACTTATCCCGTAGTCGAATAGATGTTTCTTTAAGATTCTTTTATCCCAATATTGCCTAAGTGTGAAACTTAGATAGATTTCCAAAATAAAGAACCTTTAGCACATGTCCTAGGATCAATCTGATCAATCTTGTGAGTCACCAAAGTTAGATTTGGAAGATCAGCGGTTGTTTTCCGATTTTCAAAGGAAACAGGAGGTTGTTTACTCAAACTTGATTTCATGGTGAAAAGCCATTCAAGGTGGGATAATGTCTGAAAGTCTAAGGGTCAGATGTTCAAGACTGTCCAGGCATGTGTGGTTTCATCAATTGGCTAGTCAAGTCAATCATGTAAATCAAATGTTCGGACATTGTACTGAACATCGGGATGTTCAAGCTGGAGTCGTATGCATTAGAGTTGTACCGTCTTGTATAAGCTGGTCCTCATAGGAGTGGTTTCTCTCCAACTATATGGTTATTTCCAAAGTCTATCTCAACCTTTTAAATCATGCAATAGCTAAAAGCTCAAGGGAGATGCTGATTGCTTGGTGTTTTCATATCTTCTTCTCGGAGTCTCATCTAAGATGTTTGATATGAGTGTTCCAGAGTTCTGTCTGGGGTAAGGGGGTATTAGTATTGGAAGTTCCAGTCCTGTTATTGTTCCCACGTGATCAAGGACCATGTGGAAGGTATTCTTATTGGTCACTTATAGAGGAATATGTTATTTGAGTGTGGTCCAAGAAACTACCTGCGCAAGCCTAGGTTTATGATGTCATCACCCATTGAAACATTGACCCTTGCTAGTGCTTATGTATTTTGTCTTATGGTAGACTGTGCAAGGTGGAGTTTTGAAGGATAGAAGACAGAAGGGCAGAGGAGAAACAGACCTTGCTAAGAAGTTTGCTTAGAGTATGTGTTTATTGTCAGTCATCCTGATATCCGTTTGGGGGAATCTCCTCTTTGGATGCTTAAGATGGGTGATGACTCTGTAATGTCAGACATGATGTCTGAACATTATGCTTCTGAGATGAAGTTTCCTGAGGCTTGGGAGAGTTTATTTCTCCCTGTGGTATTATGCCTTCTATGATGATCCATGAGTTGTTGCAGATGTGATCTATTGGGATCCTCATGTGTTCATTGCAAAAGGAAGTATGTGGCTTACCATGCAAAGAGATATTCCTATGGATGTTGACTCCAGAACCAACGTAGATGAGTTCTTTGATTGAGGATGATGTCTTAACTAGTGTTTGAAACATCATTTCAGTTGACTATCTCTTCAGAAAGGAAAGCTTTTGGTACTTACCAGTTGGATCAGAAGTGAATTATCTATTCATTATGAAGTATGGTCAAGACTCTGTGGATTCTGATTATCTGTGTGTAGATGGTTGGTTCTGCTGGAAGTATCTCTAGAAAAGAGTGTACCAGATTGAATCTTGAGAAGGAAGTAGGCCAAGGAGGTTTTCTTCTTCATTTGGTGAAGGGGTTTGATGACTTCCAAGTGTGGATGACATCTTGGTTAACTAAGGAGTTCAGAGAATATGTATGTCTCTTTCAGAAATGTGAACATTTCAGGTTTGATTGGATTTATTCTCAAAGAACAAGGTTGTTTATGGCTGTAAGGTTCAAGATGGACTTGTACAATGTATGAATGTGTTTAGGAGGAGAGTGATCAATGGTGATTATTTGATCTCAATCCAAGTGTCTACTAATTACAATTCAAGATTTGTGATCCATTTTTTTTTTCTTATGAGCATGAATGTGTTCATGTGAGATTGTGATGCCATACTAAATGTCTTAACATCTTGGTGTGTTGATACTTTATCTTAGTAAGCTGTGCCTATGAGCTTGACTTGTTAAGGTTTTGAATTATTTCAACTATGTTCATGTTTCTTAGAAGAGACTTGAGAAACGAGATTAGATATAGTCTGGGAGATTTATTTTTCTCTGCAGTTTGGGATAAGGTTTATGGATGCTTTTTGTTGATAAATGGGTGATGTCACACATATTGTCTTGTCATCTTGATTAAGATTTTCTAATTCATGCTGAAAGGAGTATACTTGGTGTTCCTTGGAAGGGCATTATGTATATGCCTTAAAAGTTTTAAGAGAGAGTAAACAAAAAACTGACTGGATATCAAGACATTGTTTAGGACTCGTGGCTCTATGTGGATGGTGTGGCTTGAACGGTGTAAGCGTGCCTTTCATAAGGCGTGCAAAACATGTTTCCTTGGTACATGCATACTCTTTGGACGATTCTCATTAAAGGAGAAACAATCAAAACTGAGTTGGCCGGTGCATACTCATTTATGTTGAAGTTTTCTTCTTAATTTACTCTTCCATTGAATTTTCCTTCGGTTATATCAATGGAACGTTAATTCCTAAAGAAAATGCTCGGGTATTTAAAGGGGGTCTTGACTTCTTTTGTTTCAGGTTGTGTTTCTTTTTGTTGTGTCAAGTCTTCATGGCTTTTGTCCGGGTTTAGTTAGCTACCATTTGGATATGAACCTGTGTTAGGAACCTTTGTCAATTTTTGGCTAAAAAGAGGGGAGATAGGTTGTGTATCTAGCCCATTTGTGTGTTGCACCTTACAACACATAACTGATCTCTTGTTGGGGTCTAATTGTGTTCTTGCAGTTGTTTTGCAAGGATGTTGGATAGGATGCTCTAACACCTGTCAGTGACTCAGTTCCTATTGTTTTGAGTCTTCTTTTTGTGTCTTGTGATCTGAGTTATGAACACAGTTGTGTCTTGTGTTCTGAGTCATCCGGAGTTGGGGTCAGGTCCATTGACCCCCGATCTAGTTAATGGAGGATGGTATACTAGGATTGGTTTTGAGGGGGAGTGGCTTGCATCTTCTTCCTCATGTACACCAGGGTTCAGGATACACGTTGTACAACAAGTGGCTCATTATTATCTGCTAGACTCGTCATAGGCTGGCTGAAATGACTTCAGGATTTTCTACTTTTCTTCTCCTTACTTCCTGGATTTATTGTGCAAAAAGAGTTTTAAAAAAAATTGTTAAAAGGGGGAGATTGAAGACTCTAAGATTTGAGTAAATTTTGGTAAAACATGATGTTGCACAAGATGTTCTAACAAGAAGAAATCTGTGAAGAGCAACATGTCAGACAAGATGTCCCAGCTTGTGAACTCGACATCTTGGTCTGATGCAGCAAGTTTGTTGCAGATCTGTTCCAAGATTTAAGGTGCAATCAGAACGTGGATTAAGGAAAGATTGGACAGAGGCTTCGAAGCCCATGGACTACTGAAGGCTATAAAAGAAAGACCAAGACCTAGGGTAAAAGTAGTAGACCTTGTAACGAATGTTTGTAATTTAATTATAAGGGTTTAGGGTTTTGAGAGTCGAGTGTCTTTCTTGTGTTGTAAGTCACCCTTTGTATCAGTTGATACATTGTGGTGGCTATAGTTTTACACATTTAGAAATTTGCAGGTAATGAATTGTATATTGTTCTTGGATGAAACTTTTAAGAAAATTCAATAATTATTGTTAGTCAAGAGTCTTGACTGAATATTGTATTGAGAAGGGTGTCTTTCAATTGAACAGTTTGATACAGTCATCAGAGGTTGTGACTGTTAGATATCACTGAGGTGATTTAGGAATTGAGATGAGTTTCTCTTAGCTAGATGGTAATTTCTAGGTAGAAGCTGCATTGGGTAGAGATTAAGTGAGGAGTTGTAAACCAGAAGTTATTTATCTCTGAATTAATGCTACTGATAGTGAATTCATTCCTGTTATGAATATTTCAGTTTTGTTTCTTGCTGTAAAATACATGTCTTAACAGATGTTGAAACATTTTTCGTTACACTGTTTTGATTTTGACATATCAGTTTGTTCTGGTATGTTCTGTTATTTCCTTATTTAATTATGCAGAGATCAATGTTTCGACATCTCTTAGGACATCTGAGATCTGCACATCAGAATTTCACAAACATATAAATTCACGTTGTAAACATCGACTTACCTCTCTCCTACACAATTTATACTGGTTCTAGATTTTTAATTTTCTAAAATTTTTCAATTCATTGTAATTTAAAGAATAAAGCATTGTTGGACTCTATTTTTTTTCATTTTCTATAACAGGTTCTATTTATATTAACTTATTTACAATGTTTCTTTCTTTATTTATCTTATTCCTTATGTTTGTTATGCATTTGAATCTTTTAGTTATGTTTCTAGATATCATGAGAGTAGTCTTTCAATAAATTTAGGATCACGAGGACTCTCTAAATGAAAGGCTTCATGTAAACTCTAGAATTAAAACTTGTTATGAGAAATTATATTATTACTATGACTTTTAAAGTTTTTTATGTACATCTTTGTGAAAGTAAAGACAACATCATAAAGGAGGTTTACTAAAATATGAAGATTGATATTTGAACTATAAAAGTTGGACAGCTGAACAAAAACATGAAAATAATGGTGGTTCAATTGAAAAAGTTTTGTTCTAAAAATAACTTTACATGATGAATCTAATCATTGAACAAACTAGGAAAATATGGAAGGCTTAGTGGTGTAAGGCACAATTATATACTTTGAAAGAAGATATATATAGTCTATATTTATCTATTTAAATTCTATAATACTAAAGTTTTCATAACATAGTGAAAATGTAGGTTTACATGCAAGAACAAGCCATAGATAGATAGTCATAATCCTAAGAATATGTACCATCATAATTTTAATCAAATAAAAAATATCTCAAATCAACCAAATATGGTCCTGAAGCACTATATAAAGTTGTTCTTTTCTCAAATTTTATTTTATTTTCATTTGTATTCTCTGACATTTTCATTTTCATACATGATATAGTGGCTGACATTCAAATGTACAACACTTACATTAACACACATGCATGATCACTACTTCAAGAGAGAAAGTAAAACCAAAAAATATATTGTCATTCTTCAATACAGACACATCCAATTTCAACTCCAAATATTCTAAAATTACAAGGATTAATATTTCTCTAGCTACTTCAATTTCTTAAAGGAAGAAACTCAAAAAATTGGTTGGAGGAAGATGTTACTTCAGTGTCCATAGAATCATTAACACACAACATAGATTTTCCATCTTGTTCATCTTCTTTAACTGGAAAAAGATCAAGTGTCCTAGGACTAGGACCTGCATTTTCTTCTTCATAATAGTTGAAATTTTCTTTGTCAAATGGTAATAAACCATAGCTTTGAGGTGTGTTACTATTACTACATGTTCTATATGCTGCTGAAGTAAAAGGTACTGTGAAGTAATAAGGAATCTCAATATTTTGGCACTTTCCTTCACTTTCTGCAGCTATGTTTTTCCTCAAAACTTGTATTGAGCCTTTTTCTGATATATCCTGCTAAATCACAGTAAATAGTATAAAGTTAAAACTAAAAGTAAAAAAAAAAATGGAAAGAATGACAGAGAGAAAAAGAGAGAGAGTATGATGATGATATGTGATTGAGAGAGTTCATATTTTGAGTTTGAAATTCACAAAAAAAGTGGAAGAAAGTCTGTGAAGTGTAGCACAAAACAGCCCCAACAGAAAGTTTAAAAAAACAGCTTTTGAAGACACTTTTTTTCCAATATACAAAATTGAAGTTCTTGTTTTTTATATTATAAAATCTTTTGAGTATCTTGGTTAACATAGGTGAATAAATGTTGTAATTGTACCATGAACAAAGACAAGAGTAATTACAGACCTCTGCTTGTTCACTGCAGTTTGAAGTGGTTGCCCACTTCTTTGTCTCTTTAACTCCACTACCTGTCTCTTTCAATCCTGTACTCAAAATCAAAACACCTCAAAATACCATTCATCATTCATAATTTCTTATCTACTTATGTCGCATTTACATCTCTAAACAAATGTTTACCTAGTATCCGACACGTCTTAGTATCTGATACATATATAACCATCACACATGTGATTAAGTTTAATCTATGATTATTTTAGGTTATTATCAGTATCAACGTATTAGTGTAAATATAGTGAAAATTACTGGCTCTTACAATTCGAAGGACAAGAAGTTTTATTTATTTTACTAAAGCCATTTACCTTTTTCTCTCTCTTTCTGTTGTAAATTGTAGTGTCATGAGTCTATATCAAAAAAACTTGTAATCTCATGTGTGATAGTATATTATATAGGAATCTTGACCACTAAAAGAACATTGAAAAGACCTAAAGATAATATCTAGCTGTACCTGCAGCTTCTGAGTTGCTCATAATGTACTTATCTTTCTCTTTTTTATCTTCAGTTGAAGAGCCAGTTGTTTCCTCCATCTCCCGGCGACGACGCTTCTGCCGCTCTCTTGCCTTGTGATTCTGGAACCAATAGAACACGTTTTTCCCTTCGATTTTCCCGAATTGTCGAAGCTGCAAAGCTATCTGTTGGATTTGTTCAGCGGATGGTGTTTTCATGCCTTTCCTATATAATTCTTCTAGGACTAGTAATTGAACTGGTGTTGGACTCCACCTTGAGCTTTGCTGTGGCGGCATAGTATTGCTTGTACCTTGGTCCACGCCGTTGCAGTCAAATGTTCCTGAACAGATACCAACTGAACTGTCTTAACGAGACATAAAAATAACAACCTCAATTTGAATATATGTAATGTAACATGAATATTACACGATAATGTGATAATAACAAGATTGAAGCGTAATACTAATGATGATATTCGGTCTTACCGGGGTGGTGATTGAAGGGGAGGAGATGATTGCAATGGGTGCAAATGCAATAAGGTTGAACTATGGAAGAGATTTTTGGAGGTGCATGAGAATTATGGTTGGAGTTTGGAGTAGAAGAGAGAAAACTACAGAAAGAATCAGACATGATGTGAATTCAGGTTAATTAATTAGTTTCTACAAACTACAAGGTTTTTGTCATATAGTATTTCACATTGGAAAACTAAGATCTCTGGAATTTTGCTGTGAGGGAAGATAGAATGGAGAGGAAGAGAGAGTGTATATTTATAGGAAGAAAAAAAGAACGTTGTAGTAAAAGCATTAGGTGGAGCAGCAAGCAAACATAAAGAGTTGACCAATCTATATTAAAAAAATGATGAGAGAGAGAGAGAGAGTGAGAGAAAGAGAGAGAGAAAAAAAGTGAGATGGAAAGTGTAGAATTGTGAGAGATTTGGAGAGTTAAGGTGTTTCTTTAAAAGGACAACAGTTACTGCATGATGATTATGTCGTGTGCTATTAAAGTTTGCTTCTTCCCCATATGTTTCCAGCTATTTGCTCTTACAAAACACTTCACACTTAATTTTAGGGTTAATGCATTTTAAATATGAATACTTATGAGTTCGAATCCAATTTTAAATTCGAAGCACTGTTAAATATTTTGGACAACTTTACGAGCTATTATAATCCTCGCTATGGAAAAGTTAACACTCTAATATTCAAGTTAGTAAAAAAAAATTCTAGAAATATATGAGTGAAAAAATATTTGAATATTTAAAATAGAGTTTTTTATCCTTATATATTAAAAGCAGTTGAATCTATACGTGTATAAGTGGCGCACTATAGAGAGATAGTTATTTGATTGAATTGAACCTGTATAATTGTCTATTTTTACCTAAGTGTAAGTCTAATTTTTCTGTATATTTTTTTTACTAGAATTTGCTCTTTGATCTTTTTGTTATGGATTTCGCAGACAGAAACACTTTTTAAAGTTTATGCAGTTATGCTTAGAAAATATTAGTATATAGAAGAAAAAATACATCAGTATGACTAGGTGTGTATTTGAGCTACATTAATTGCATATAGTAAATGATGAATCTGTGTTAATTTTGCAAATGGGTACTTGTTTGATTTGTCTTGTAATATATCTGACAGTTGACACTGTATATGCACACTACAGTTTAGGATGTGACAACTTTAACATCTAAAATTGGAAAAAAGAATTATCTAAATATTGCTAAACAATAAACAACTCCAACCATATTGTGATCTAAGGTGTTGTGGTTCTTTTACAAAGATTCCCCTTTAAATAGCTCAACAAAACCAATCAAAGTGACCCAATTCACATTCAAACATAAATTCTTTCTTTTGCTCATTTTCTTTCTATTCTTTCAAATTATGTCCTTTCTCTTAAAATTAACAGTTTTGAGCTAACACAGTTCGTAATATTGAAAGCATGAAAAAAATATGATTGAATGTGTAATAGTTTACAAGGCAAAGATGTAGAGAAAGTATATTAAAAGAAAGGTTATTTTTAAATCATTTTGAGACTTGAAGCTATTCTTGGTATGAGTTCTAGCTTCCTGGTTGTCGTTTTCTGAATCTAATGAATCTATGTATTATCTATGAAATTATGAGCAGAATGTTGCTTTTTTTTGGAAATAGACCCCGCTGGTAGTGTTGATTGGGTCATCTTTCTTCTTAAGTTTGAGTTTCATAATTACTTTTTGTTCAGTTTTTGTTGATTATTCTCTTATTCGCCTTAGCTTATACTAGCTCTTCTTTATTGTATGCATATAATGTCTTGGATAGAAATATTATAGGCTTAAATAATCTATGGCTTCTTATATATAAATTACAGAGTTTTTTATTTTAGTCTTTGTAATTTTATTTATTTTAGGTTTGAATCTCTATATCTCATTTTTTGTGTTGGTATTAGTTTTTAAAGGTAAAATCTGCAGGAAAATTCGTAGGTTATTTTTAAATTTTTCTACAAATTTTAATTTTAGAGACTAAAACCAACATAAAAGTGAAATATAGAAATTCAGATCAGAAAATAAAATTAGAAGCACTAAAATAAAAAACACGATAACTTATAAAAACCAAAAGTGCATTTAAGCTAATATTATATTATATAGATTGTCAATGTCAAATTAAAAAAAAAAAATTAAATCATTGGTGTGATTGAATATTGAACGGTCGCGAGAATGAGTATTATCTAATTATAATCCACTTTTCTAAACAATATGGAACTTCTAACTCACAATTGTATTTCAACAGAACATGTCATTTGATCACCACTATGTTAAAAAAGCTTTTGATATAAGGAGTTAGTCTCTTACTCGAACCATCGACTCTGATATTGCTGAAGGGTTATGAGGCAGAGCATCCATATTTGATCAAGAATAACCACACTAATGAGAGGAGCATCACATATTCACCTAAAACCTTAAGACATTGGTATGTGGGTGAAATTCTATTCTTTAAATGACAAGATGTAAGACATAATGTTGTAACAATATGTATGACAATAAATGTGTAGCAGACAAAATAAAAGCAAAATATAAATAACACCGGAATTAGTAACTTAGTTCGGTGCAAAATCAACTACATCTGAAGGACGTTAACTCAATGAAAGAAAAATTCACTCTTAATAGTCATAAGTATAAATTGGTCTGATTAGAAATCTCCTAGTTCAATACCGATTTTCCTGATATTATTAGTGAATTTCTATTAAGGACACTATATAAAGAACTTCCCTCATAATAGTTAGAAGTACAATTGGTCTTATATGAACTCACTTCGCACATTATCGTTTTTCTAATACTACCCATAAAGATTTGATTATTTTCTTAAAAGCATTTAAAGAATCTGTATACATTTCATTAAATGCTTTCAACAATTATCTATATGAAGGATTATTTTTAGGATCAGAAGAGTATACATGTGAGTTTTCACTTTTCTTTTGTTCCAATAAACATAGGTTAGGAAACTCATATTCAGAGTTTGAGTAAGAATATGAAGAGAAGCTCTCATCCTCTTCTTCCCACACAATATAAGCTCTACGACCTTTGGAGTTTTTGTCCTTCGTCTTGTAGAATTTTTTATCCTTCTTTTTATGATGCTCAATGAGACTTGGACAAGTAGTTCTATAATGATCCAATTTTCCGCACTCATAACATGTGATGCTGTCGTCCTTTTTTTTTTTTATGTTCTCTTTTAGGTGGATGAGTTTTCTTGAAATTTATCAAACCTTTTTCGAAATGCTTGAGTTTGTTTCTTTTCAAATATCGATTGTAGCGTCTAATGAATAACCACATCTCATCCTCCTTAGGAGTTTCTTCGTTAGAATTATCACTTTCCTCCTTTGATTACTTCGAAGAAGCTTTCAAAGAAATATCCCTTTTCTCTTCTTTAACTTTCTCTTTCTTTTTCGAATTCATTTCGCTATCTGCAAGTCGTGTCATCTCATTCTCACGCTCAACAAGTTTCCCAAACAACTTTGTGATGTTCAAATTATTAAAATCATTAGATTCTTTTATGGCGGTAACCTTCGATTGTCATTCTCTACAAATTAACCTTAATATTTTCTTAGTAAAATCTTTGTTAGAAACATACTTTGCTAAGTTGTTTAGTGTATTGATTAAATGGATGAAACAAGTCTGCATGGATTTCACAAATTCTCTGAGTTCCATAAGAAAAAAATTTGAACTCCTTAGTTAACATGTTGATCTTAGAATCATTAACGTCTTCAGTTCCCTCACAAAGAGTTTGAAGAGCGTCCCATATAGCTTTCTTGCTCTTATGATGTGAAATAGGATAGAATACTTTCACGCTTAAAGCATAGATAAATATATTCCTCGCTTTCAAATCATATGAAGCTTTTTTGGTTTCATCGTCTCTTTAATCCTTTGGGTGTTTAATAATGTCATCAATATTTTTAGGGATAAAAGGCCTGTCAGTAACTGCTATCCATAGATTTTTTCAACTGATATTAAATTGACATACATGTTTTCTTTCCAATAAGTATAATTATTGTCTTTAAAAACAGGTGTTTTATTATGCGTTCCCTTTTGATCGTCGTCACCCATATTCCCAAATTTTTTAGTCGCTTAGACCTAATCAAAATACCATTTCTAAGGCTAATTGTTGGGTGAGAATATGTAATAGAGAAACCCTATAGAGGGGGGAGGGGGGGTAAATAGACATTTTTTTTTTAAATTTGACCAGTTTTCTAAATGAAAAATTAGAATTTAAGTTACGGAAAGCAATTTGCAAAAATAGAGACGTTATGCTTATCCTTGTAACGAATCAAAAAATGTAATTATACTACAAAAAGTTACAAACTATATTGAATTGATAAACTCAAAATTACACAGGTTTGTTTAATACAAAACTAAATTGCTATATAATTCAAGACTACAGTTTGCATATTTTAATCAGCACTAAAATGCAAATAGGTTTTGATTCTAACAAAACCTACACTTATGTAATAAACTGGTACCAACAGGAATTAAAGATAAACTACATTAAGAAATGATTACCTAAACATGAAATAATCTACAAAAATTAAAATGCAAGAGAGAGAGAGAGAGAGAGAGAGAGAGAGAGAGAGAGAGAGAGAGAGAGAGAGAGAGAGAGAGAGAGAGAGAGAGAGAGAGAGAGAGGAGAGAGAGAGAGAGAGAGAGAGAGAGAGAGAGAGAGAGAGGATACACCAAGATGTATAGTGGTTCAGTTTGATCGTCCTCGTAGGAGCCTACTCCATTTTTCAATGGTTTCCGATTGAAAGTTGTTCTTCCACTATGTTTATACAAATATTACACAAGTTCATACAATCACAAAATCCACAATAATGCTGGAAAAGTAAATCTCCTATATGGATTTTGACTTATATCCAAACCTGATATCGAACTCTCTGCAAAATCCTTACTCGATTCTAGCTTGCTTCCAGCTTCACCAATCTATTTCAAGTCTTCATATGTGGAAATCCCGCTTTGATCCCACTGGTTGAAGGTGATTTCTATAATCTGTTTGGTTCTAGTGGATTGAGTCCTTGTGTATAAGGAAAAATCACCTTGGCGAGTAGACTGGAGTAGCTTTGATTTCAAACAAACTAGGATAAAAACCTCTCTCTCTCTCTCTCTCTCTCTCTCTCTCTCTCTCTCTCTCTCTCTCTCTCTCTCTCTCTCTCTCTCTCTCTCTCCTCTCTCTCTCTCTCTCTCTCTCTCTCTCCCTCTCTCTCTAATATTTTGATTGTGTTGAGATTTTGAGTTGGTAAAAATCTTTTGTCTTTAAAACCCAATTCAAACCCCCCATTTCTTGTGTGATCGAGTGATGGCCAGAATGCTTGAGAGGGCCAGGTTGTTTTTGAACGGCTTGGAGGTTGATTCCTTGAGAGGCGAATGAATGTCAGGACTCCCAAGAAGGAAATGGAAGGTATCCATTATGGTTGTAATCATGTTGATGATTAGTGGATTAAGTCATTGTGATAAGGCAAAATCACCTTCAGGGGTGGACTGGAGTAACTTCGTTAATAGTGAACCAAGATAAAAATAATTGTGTCATTTATTTTTATTATCATTGTTATATTTATTATGCTAATTTCGCAAAAGGGGACAAAATTTGAAACTCAATTCAAACCCCTTTTTCTTTTGTTTCTCAACCTTTAATTGGTATTAGAGCCTAGTTCTGTTATTGATGATTATCAAACACTTAACCGTGTCAGATAAAGATCTGAACGAGCTTTGAAAAATGCTCTGGTTTATCTCGTCCATCATCTATAATTTCAGTATCATACTTTGATGAAAAGATTGAGTACTGAAATGACAAACTAGAAAGGTTCATTCTAGATTGTGTCACTGATTCCTAGAGTTGGTTGTTATTGACAACATAATCTTCTCTTATGGTGCTTGTAAGAAGATTGAAATCAAGATGAAGAGTCAGCTAGTAAAAGGATAATAGACTCATAAGATTAGTAGAAGAATCCGATGAATGCTATTCTTGGAATACGTTAGTTGAGAGATACATATTTCCTCAAGGTGATGCCTAGACAAGACTTAAGAAGAATGATCTAGAAGAGATCAACAAGAATCATCAAAAAGTAATAAATCATGTTTGTTGAAGGTTAATTCTTTCTAAGTATGGGATGTTTTCAACAATCAGACTCGGTCTACCGTTGACTTTCTCAATATTGCTCATTAGAACTCTTTCATGTGAGAAGAGAAAATGCTCATGTCATGATTCTGAATCATAGAGACTTCAAGATGAAGTATTCTGAAGATGTTATAAATCCTGTCATCAAGATTCAAAATCATGACTGCAGAACTTAAGATTCTGAATGATGATCTCCTCGTCAGGATTCTTGAAGAAGATGATCAAAAGCTTGCTATTGTGAATAAAAGCTTATTGCAACTGCTCAAGCATGCAGAAGATCTCTCCAAAGGATAAAATAGTTTCTTATTCAACATAAATTAATTCTACTGCAGATAAGTATTGGAGCTGGTTATCAAGATTCTGATTGTATGAATGAAGACATCTACTTCAATTCAGGAAAGCTTCACAGATTTTTGAAGAGATCAGAAAGGAAGATTGTCAAGCTGTCAGAAGTTTGGAAGAACAACACATGCAAGATCATATTTTCTGAGTTCTTAACAACGTGTGTCTATGAAAAGATTTGGCTAAAGCACAAGACAAATTAAGTCATGTTATCTTGAGAAAGGTATCTCAGTTGAACAAGTTTAAGTTGGTAAGAATGCCTTCCATAGTTTCTTTTCAGAAGAACCTGATACATAAATGTATTCTTCTGGGTTCACTACCTTCTGGACTCATGTAACTGAGTGAAAGTATGAACTCGAGAAGCTATCTGATGAAAAGAAGATTCTAGTGTTCTAGTTCTTCACTATCTAATACAGATGATTGAAGATAGAACAAGCTTGGAGAAGAAATGGCTAGAATCATGAAATCATCATGACAAGGCATCTAGGAAGCAGCTAACATGTTTATTCAGAATATAATATGATTAGAATATATTATGATGCATATTGGTTAGATTGGTCTGTATATCCAAGGCTACTAAAGTACCTTCATCAAAAATCAAATCAATGTCAGATTTGATAGTAAGCTAGGAAGTTAGAAGCTAAAGCTTGTAGAAAAATACAAAGCGGGAAACTATCGTCTCTATGATGAAATAAATGGAGCTAATTAAGAAGTATTACAATGAAGGAATCAGAAGATGCTCTATCATAAACCATCACAGTTCACACTCCAAATAAAGGAAAAAACAAAAGGTGTTACTTTCTGATGAACTGTTTCTGACTCATAAGACTAAACCAGTAAGAACAAGATATTCATTCAAACCCTCAAAGGAAATATGTCTTGGTTTGATGATCATGATGATTTCTGCATCTGGTGAAGATTAGCATCTGTTCAAAGAATGTACTTTGATGATGCTAGAAAAAAATCAGCAAGCTCTCTCAGCACATAACGTATACGCCAAGAACTGAAAAGCTAGTGGCTTTCTAGAGAACAAATCTTCTTAAGGATAGAAGATGGATGATTCCTAGATGAAGACTAGTTAAATTTTTTGACTATTCTCTAATGATCAAAATGTAACAAACATCAAAAGAGAGGTCTTTCATTCGTTAGAGAAGAAGCTTAAGAAGTCATGAAGATATTCATGTTTCTGCATAATGATCAAAGACTCTTATGAAGATCGCAACAGAAAAGTGATGAAAGAAGAAATGATTATAGTGGAAGTTGAATGTGCGGTGAAGAAGTTTCTATGGATGGAACTCTACAAGAGTATTGGATTATGTAAATGGTTGAAATTTATGTAACTGTTGGGAATTGAGAAATTAGCACGTCGCCCAGGTATATGAAGAGGTTATGCCTCATTTTAAGACATTTGTCTTTTTACATCCACGATCAGTAGTTATTACCCTATATGACTAAATATGCCTTGGGATTACATACAAGTAATTATTACCCTAATCGATTCCTTTTCTTAGTACTCATTATCATCTCTATTTATATTCACGTCACGTCATATCACATACCTACACTACATCTTGTCACACTTCTAGTTCTTTTTAAACTATTTCTTCTCTTAATCCTAAATTGTGCGTTAGCCTTCATCCTCTTCAAATGGATAATGACATGTCTCTGATCAATGCTTGGCTCTCCAAAAACATCGCTTGGAAAATCATCTGAATGATGATCCAAAAATCACATTGGCTCTACCAATTGAACTATTATTTGTTATCTCTGAATGCAATATGGATTTTGGGGATCTTACTGTACATGGTTTTGACTTCTCCGAAACAGTTAAATTTCAAGGCAAGAAACCATACTTTGATCTTCTTAAAGGACTTACCTTTCCAGAACTTGTCAAGGAATTATAGGAAAATGCTAATGTTATAAACAATACTTTGGTGTGCTCAAGTATTAAAGGTCATGGTATAAATATTAATTTAGATGAAATTTCTAAGCTTCTATCTCATGACAACACTGGATATCACTGTCACAACAGAAGAGAAGTTATGTTGAACAACAGGCTAACTTATTCTGAGTAGATTTGTATGATCACTCCTACCATATTCAAAGATGGTAAGGATTCTAAATTATCCCCGAAGTTGTATGATAATCTTAGAATCTGGCTCAATATCATCTATGGCAGCATTTCTCATTCACCGAAGGAAAATCCAGCAAAAGTGGATTTCAATGTAAAGTATATGCTATTCTATCTGGACAAAAGAAAGAAGATCAATCTATCAACATTTCTCTTCAACTACTTACGTGATTCTATCAATCGTTTAAAGAGAATATTACAAAGTCAAAGAACCTGGATTCCTTATGGAAGGTTAATATCTGATATTTATATTGAAAACAATATTATAGAATTGATAAACCCTCTAGTAGCACCAAAAATGAGTTACGGAAAATACTTCCATTATGAAGATGTGTTGAAGTTGGGAATAATCAGATCATATGTTGTGCATAATCCAGAAACTGACTCAAGTAGAAAAAGAAAGAGAAAAGTTGTTGAAAGTAGTTTAATTAAGGAGAAAGAAGTAATTGAAGAGGTTTCCACTGAAAAGGATTTTATAGAAACCCCCTTGAATCAAGAAACTTAATATAATGAGTTAAACTCCTCTAAATCTGATTTGTTCTATCAAGTATTGAATACTCTATTGGAAGTGCAAAAAGAACATAAGATACTCAAAGCAAAAGTTGATGATCGACAAGAGGTCAACAAAAGCATTTTGGATATGGTCACTTAGTTGTTTCATTGAACATTTCCTGAACCCAAACCTTAGGCACTATAGGATTTTTTTTATCTTGATATATTTTTTCATTATTATCTCTCCTGTTATTGTTATTTAATATTAATGAAATATTCCCTTTCGTCTTTTTAATCGTCTTCATATTTTTATATCTTTATCTTTCTTCTTTACCTTTTTTATTTATGACAAAGGGGGAGAAAGTGATATATGATTTTGATAACTAATATAAAAAATCTCATCCCAAATAAAATGGAAATATGTTTATTTCTAACCATATGTTTGCAAATTGATCAGGAACTTCGTAAAAGTTCACTGTACGTTAGAACATATTATTAGAAGACTCTATCAGAAGACTTTACCAAAAGTGACAAGACATATCAGAATCTATGATATATCAGAATACATAATTTGTATTTCAGATATGACCAAGAAGCAAGTGATGTGCATCAGAAGTCAATAATCAAGAAGATTAAACAAGAAGCATTTGTACAAGATATCAGAAGATATAATCATAAAAAAACACGTACAAGAAAGAAGAATGCTAACTGATAATATATGAATATCTAGTGTTGACCATTAAAGTATCATAAGCAAAGGATGTAACACCCCCTTTCTATACCCCCAAATAAAACAATTAAATAATTTAGGCACTTAATAAAAATTTTCATCAGAGTATAAATTAACACATGGTATAAAAGAGGCACGTCACATTATCCAGGAAATTCAAAACACATACAACACCTGCTCATAAGGATATGCAACAAAGGGTAAATCACCACAAAGGAACTTAGTCCTTAAAACCCACATATCAATATTTAGAATAAAAGCGGAAACATCTAAACATTGAATCACTTCATTCATATAAACATTATATACATCAACAGTTTAATTGAAGTCATAAGTCATGTTTACAAAACATGCACCAGAAGATACATACACAGATGTATCACAAAAGAATCAAAACAATTTCTAACTACCCGGTGCTACATATCAGAGCCAACCGACCAAAAAGAATGAAGCCACGCTTCACAAAAGACCTCCACCAAACCTACTCTGCAATGCCTCATAGAGCATCATAAAACAACAGAAAGGTGAGAAACATTATCATAACAAACAATGCATATAATTATATATCTATATACACCAACATAGAATACACATAACATATTTCTCACCGCAACTCATCACAATTCATCACAAGGTATATCTACACAGCTAAGCATATTCACCAATCATGCTTCACAACTCACAACATTTACACTTATGTTTACTCCAACAATTCACTTAAACATACACGATTATATTCATTACACCAATACATCATATGAAGATGATAATGCGACTCATAGAGACCGACTCACGACTCTATGCAGATGCAAATGCGGTACCGATTCATTCAGCAGGTTCAATTAAAGAACCAAATGGAACCATCGCTCGTTACCGAAGTAACTCCCCGTCGGGCCTATGATGTTCACCCATCGCTCACACCCCATATGGGCACATGATGTTTCAGGATTGCTCATACCCCACACAGGCACACAATCTGATTGCTCACACCCCACAAGGGCACACAATCGTTCTGCAGATTTTCCACGGAATCAAATATAAACCATCGCTCACACCCCACAAGGGCACACGATCGTTTCTGCAGATCCTCCTAGGGATAAAAAACAAACCATCGCTCACACCCCATAAGGGCACACGAGGTTTCTGCAGATCCTACGCGGGACCAGACACACAAGAATGCAATCATGATGCTTCACATGCAAAATGACCCAACATACTCTTGAAATGCATACATATTCACAAATATATAATTATGCATTTTCACCTCATACCAGTATATACAATTTACGCACATTCACTTTAATCATGCCAAACGACCACATTCCACACTCCACGATTCACAATCTAGGATTCACGCCTTACGACTACCCACAACACATCACATCAAAACAACACTCAAATTATCCATTCAGATAAGGATTAAACATAATTAATCCAAACAATCAACAATTGGATGGAAAGCACAGGAAATAAAAGAAAATGTTATCACATTCGGCGACCTTCGCCTGGCGAAGCATTTAGCGAATGCTCGCCACCACACTCGCCTGGCAAACTCACTGGCGAAGACAGACAGTAGCTACTGGATGTGTTCGCTACTACTCGCAACCACACTCGCCTGGCGAAGCCTCTCGCCGCCTCCTTCGCCTGGCGAACACACTGGCGAAGACAGAGTTGGGCTACTGACTTGGTTCGCTACCCCCTCGCTGTGATTCGCTAGGCGAACCTTCGCTCCCATTCGCCTAGCGAATCTGCGAACTCAGAAATCCCTAACTGTCAAAATCGCCCAATCCTTCCAAAATCAACCGATTCTCACCAAACCAGTTTGAACCGCCTTAGTCTAACATTCCTCGACTAAACTTTACCACTTATTCTCATTTTTAACCGTTAAAACTCGGTTTCTACCGATTAAATCAAATTCGATCTAAAAATGGAAAATGAGCAAAACTCTCCCCAATCCAAAATCAAACCAACAGAAACATACATAATCATACACATCGAAAGAATAATAAAGTTTCACACCCTTACCCGATTAATCGAAGCTTAGAAGTTGATTCTTGATGGTTCTATGTTTTTATCCTCTTCCTCCTCTTTTCTCTTCTTTCCTTTCTATTTATTTCTACCTCTTTTCTTTTCTCTCTATTTCCACTTATACTCATTCTATTCTATTTCTCTTAAATAACAACTAATTAAGGATTATCTAAAACACCCTCTAATTAATTCCCAAAACTCTCAGAATAATAAAATATCATAATATGTACACATATCATATTCATATTCAAATTTCACAAATGAAATAATAATCAATCAAATAAATCAAAAGACTCAACAAAATGGGAATTCAGAATCGGGGCGTTACAACTCTCCCCCACTTTAGAAATTTCCGTCCTCGAAAATATTACCTGATCCAAATAGTTCCGGATACGACTCTCGCATCTTACTCTCCAATTCCCAAGTCATGTTGCCTTCTGCAGCACCTCCCCATGCTACTTTCACAAGTGCAATATCCTTGCCTCTTAGCTCCTTAATTTCACGATCCAAAATCCTAATTGGTAAAACTTCAACCGTAAGGTTATCTCTTACTTCAACCTCGTCCATAAGAATAACATGTGAAGGATCTGGGACATACTTCCGAAGTTGCGAAACATGGAACACATCATGCAAATTCAAAAGATTCGGAGGCAACACCACACGATACGCCACAGTACCCACTCGTGCAATAATCTGATACGGACCAATAAAACGAGAAGTCAACTTCTTCGACTTCAAGGCACGACCCACACCCGTAACCGGTGTAACTCTCAAGAACACATGGTCGCTTTCTTAAAACTCAAGATCTTTCCTTCTCTTGTCATGATAACTCTTCTGCCTACTCTAAGAAGCTCTCATCTTTTCCCGAATAAACTTCACCTTCTCCGTCATTTATTGTACCATCTCCGACCCAACAACCGACTTCTTCGACCATACAAAGCCTTAAATGGCGCCATACCAATACTTGAGTGAAAACTGTTATTGTAGGTGAACTCAATCAATGCTAAATAACTATCCCAAGCACCACCTTGCTCTAGTACACAAGCATGCAACAAATCCTCCAACGACTGAATCGTCCTCTCGGTTTGACCATCTGTTTGCGGATGATAAGCTGAACTCAATCTTAGCTTAGAACCCAAAGCCTTTTGCAAACTCTCCCAAAACCTTGAAGTAAATCTAGGATCTCTATCCGATACAATACTCTTAGGAACTCCATGCAACTTCACAACCACGCGAACATAAATCTCGGCTAACTTCTCCAAAGGATAACTAATATCAATCAGAACGAAATGAGCAGATTTAGTAAGCCTATCAACAATCACCCAAATAGCATTATGACCACTTTGCGTATTCGGCAATCCCGTAATAAAATCCATCGATATACTATCCCATTTCCACTCTGGAATATCCAAAGGTTGCATCAATCCACTAGGCTTCTGATGTTCTACCTTAGACTTCTGACAAGTCAAACATGCATACACAAACTGAGCTACATCTTTCTTCAATCCGGACCACCAAAAGATTTTCTTCAAATCTTGATACATCTTATTCGCTCCCGGATGAATACTTAATTTACTCCCGTGTCCTTCCTCCAATATGATCCTTTTCAACTCCACATCATCGGGAATACAAATACGACCACGAAATTTCAAAACTCCAAAATCGTCAACCTTAAAATCCTCATTCTCATTTGTCCTCAAATCAACGAACTTCAGATCCAACTTCTACTTTTCACATACGGTTGCAAGAAAATCATTCGTAATACGAAGCATACCAAGTCTCACACTTCTCGGCGTCATTTCACAAACCAAACTCAAATCTCTAAAGTTCTCCAAAAGTTCCCATTCTTTCATCATCAATGTAGACATGTGCAACGGCTTCCGACTTAAGGCATCGGCCACCACATTTGCCTTACCCGGATGGTAATTCAAACCAAAATCATAGTATTTCAAAAGCTTTAACCACCTCCTTTGCCTCATATTCAATTCCTTTTGATCAAATAAATACTTCAAACTCTTGTGATCACTAAAAACTTCAAATCTTGCACCATAAAGATAATTCCTCCAAATTTTCAAAACAAACACCACGGCCGCTAATTCCAAATCATGCGTAGGGTAATTTTTTTCATGCACTCTCAATAGTCTCGAAGCATAAGCCACAACTTTTACCTCTTGCATCAACACACCACTCAAACCTGTCAAGGAAGCATCATAATAAGCCACAAAAGGTTCCGTAGGATTCGGCAAAATCAAGCATCCCACATAAAAGCCTTTCCCTTACAAGTCAATTGCGTTAACAGAAGTGCCAACCTCGAAAATCCTCCAATAAACCTCCGATAAAAACCTGCCAAGCCCAAAAAGCTTCGAATCTCCGTAATCGATCTAGGAGTCTCCCATTGCATTACCGCATCAATCTTGGATGGATCCACACTAATACCATTACCGGAAATAATATGCCCGAGAAAACTCACTTCTGACAACCAAAATTCACACTTTGACAACTTAGCATACAATTGCTTCTCTTTCAAAATCTGTAACACAATCCTCAAATGCTCTTCATGCTCCTCTTGAGACTTAGAGTAAATCAAAATGTCGTCGATGAACACAACCACAAAACGATCCAACTGCTCATGAAAAATATGATTCATGTATTCCATAAACACACCCGGCGCATTAGAAACTCTGAATGGCATCACAGAATATTCGTAATGACCATACCGTGTCCTAAAAGCCGTATTTGGAATATCCTCCTCCTTAACCCGAATATGGTGATAACCCGATCTCAGATCAATCTTGCTAAAAACACACGCTCCAACTAATTGGTCCATCAAATCATTGATTCTTGAAAGCAGATACTTATTTAATTGTCACCTTATTCAACTGCCGATAATCAATACATAACCGCATACTCCCATCCTTCTTCTTTACCAACAATACCGGCGCACCCCAAGGAGAAACACTTGGTCTTACAAACCTCTTGTCCAACAAATCATTCAACTGCTCCTTCAGTTCTACCAATTCCGACGCTGACATACGATACGGTGCCATCGAATTTGTCTAGTACCGTGAACTAGATCAATAGAAAACTCAACTTCCCTTTCTAGCGGCACATCCGCAATCTCCTCCGGAAACACTTCTGGAAAATCACACACCACTAGAAACACATCAAGCTCAACTTTGCTCTCCACAGACAACGATGCAAACAAGCCGAACAACTGAGCTTCGTCCACTAAAAGTTTCTTCAAGTCTTTAGTGGATAGAAAACTCTCACCTTCATCATCTTCCAAAGAAGGAAACCTTACTAACTTGTGATAGCAATCTAAATGAACTCTATTAAATTGCAACCAGTTCGTACCCAAGATCACGTCCAAACCTTCCAACGGAAAACACACTAAATCCATAATGAAGTCTTTACCATACATGGTCAAAGAACAACTTACACACACCAAAGAAGTAGTTACTGACCTTGAAGCAGGAGTCTCAATAACCATGTCTCCACTCAAAGAAACCATGCACAAACCCAAACGCTTAGCACACTCAAGAGAAATGAACGAATGAGTCGCTCCAGTATCAATAATAGCAACTAAAGGCATATTATTAATAAAGCATGTACCTTTAATCAAGTGATCCGCATTAGTAGTGTCTGAATCTGCTAATGCAAATACTTTTCCGTCCGACTGGGATTGCTTTGGTTTGGTACACTTGGTACTAATATGACCAACTTCCCCACAATTAAAACACTTTACCACATTCCTTCTACAACCAGAAGTGGCATGTTCAAGACTTCCACAATTAGCACACTTCTCCACAGACTTCCCACATTCAAAATATTTGTGGCCCATCACGCCACACTTGTAACATTTGACCGCACCAGAACCTCCTCCTCTGGGTCTCCTATCAAAGTTTCCCTTATACTTGCCCTTATCAACATGCGTCACATAAGGTCCACTCCTTACTTGTTGCTTGCCTTTCTTCGCACTCAAACTCTTATAATGAGTAGATCGAGCCCTGTTGTCCTCTTCAAAAATCCTACAACATTCGGTCAAGTCCGAAAATCTTCGTATTCTTTAGTATCCCACTACTTGCTTTATCTCAAGACGCAAGACATTCTCATACTTAATGCACTTAGAGAACTCCGCCGTAACCGCCGCATAATGAGGATGAAACTGAACTAATTCCACAAACTTAGCCGTGTAGTCCACCACAGACATATTGCCTTGTTTCAGCTCAAGAAATTTCATTTCCTTTTTCCCCTTTACACTCTCAGGATGATACTTTCTCAAGAATTCGGTGCAAAATAAATACCAAGTTATTTCTGAAGGTGAGAAAATACTTAGAAAGGGGGGGGGTTGAATAAGTATGTAGAAAAAACTTAGTAATAAAAACTCAAGAATTTTTATCCTGGTTCATTGAACTCAACTACTCCAGTCCACCCTATCAAGAGTGATTTGCCTTTCTCAAACAAGGACTTAATCCACTATTAAATCAACTAATTACAATAGTAAGCACTAAGAACAACTGTTCAAAGTCTTCTCAAGAACTACTGATCCTAACTGGATCTTCTTAAGGTTCTTTTACAATCAAATGTAATAATAATACAAGTGTTTAAGTTGCTTCTAATAAAGCTTTATCACAGTTGTGATTTTTCACTTAAGATTAAGAACAATGAAATAAATTCAGCAAATGAGTATAAGTTGTATGAGAGCTTGTAATGAATTCTTTCAAGTATTTCGTCAACTGAAGAAGATGAATGGAGTCTTGCTTTTATAGGCACAGAGGTCCAAGTAGCTTTTCGCGTTGAAGGCTGTGTACTAAAAAGGTCTGAGCCTTTTTGTCTTCACATCACATGACCTTTCCTAGAAGTAGAATGCATAGAAAAATCCTTTTTGTCTGTGTTCTTGTGTCTAGCATAAATGAGGAAAGAGTCTTTTGGTCATTCCAACGGACATAACTTGGAATTCTTCTTCAACAAGTTTCAGCAAGTATCATCAGAGTCTAGATTGATCAGAGCCTTCTGATGTTCATCAGAGTTTTCTGAATCAGAGTCTTTGCAGCAGGTGTGCTTTGAGCGTGTAATTGTTCAGAGCAGAGTTTGGGATCAGATCCTCAGTACTGGCAGTGTTAGTACTATCAGAGTCTTCTAAAATAACTGTGCTTGAAACTCTTCATACAGAATTCTTCAATGCTTTAAATGTTTCTGGCTTCTGCTTTAGATTCTTTTGTAGCTTCTGCTTCAGATCCTTCTGTAGACAGCACTCAGAATCTTCTGGAGGCAGCGTTCAGAATCTTCTAAAAGATGCTTCTGACGCTTCAGAGCCTTGCATAATTTTCATGTTCAAATCTAATTTGCTTCTAGAATAATATTCACTTTAATATCTGCAGCAAACATTCTTAAGCAAATTTTTAGAGTATATAATTCTTTAATATAAAATTTCATAAGAGTTATCATCAAAACATAGAGATATTATTAAGAACCAATCTGTGTTCTAACAATCTCTCCCTTTTTGATGATGACAAAAACATAGGAAGTTTTGTTCAATAACCAATATAAATATAACTCCCCCTGAGATGATGAATCTCCCCCTGAGTTGAATACTAAGAAAGAATAGAAACTTCCCTTTTGCATGAGTATTCTTTTCAGAATCAGAGCCTGATTGTTCCAAAAATTAGATCTTGACTTTTGATGCATGTTTCAGAACCAGAGCCTAATAGGTTAAAACTAGATCTGGGGATCTCAGAGTTACTCTTAAAGAACTTGTCAGAGTTTTCAAATGTTCTGAAATACTAAGAGTTCACGTTAGTTAAAATTTATATAAATTTATATGTCTGAATTTTCATTTAGGTAGAGTTTATTTGAACAGTCAGATCCATTTTCTCCCCCTTTTTTGTCATAATCAAAAAGTAAAACTTTTAAAAGACAAATAAAAGGAAATACAGAAAAGATAAATCATGTAGAGAAAACACTGAGTCATTCATTCATTCAGAGCAAAATATAAAAATCATCAGATAAATTCAAGTACATGTGCACAAACATCAGATACAGAAAAAAAAACATAAACTAGGTTTGCTTGGACAAAATCATCTTCAACAGGTGAGTGATCTCAGATGAAGACTCTTCTTGCTTTGTCATCCACTTAGCCATGTTGTCATTTTTCTGATCTTGCTTGGACATCCATTGTTCCATGTCTTCAGTCTTCTGGTCTTGCTTGGCCATCCATGACTTAATCTCATATTGTCCAGCTTCCAGAACTGCAATCTTATCCTCAAGATCTAGATTCTCTTTCTTGATCTCAGATGAAGAAGGTGGGGCAGAGTCTGAAGCAGGAACTAAGTCAATTTCCATGGGAGATGCAGAGTCATGAGCAACATATCCAGAGGGATATTCCACAATAGTCATAGCCAGAGGATTTTCTTCAGAAGCAGATTCAGCAGTCATTTCTGTATCAAATACTTCAGAAGATGAAGAAACATCTTCAAGAAGCAATGGTTCAGATCTTTTTACAGTCCAGATCATGCTTCTAACAGTCTCAGCAAATCCGAGCTTCGCATCATCAGAACATACATTCTTCAGATTTGAGGCTACAATATTGAATCTGTTGATGAAGCTATTCTAGATAGAATCAGATTCATTTGCATCCATTGTTGACAAATATCTCTTCTGAACAGAGCCTAAATACATCTTTATTTCTTTCAGAAAACTTGCAAATAAATTATCAACATTCAACCTAATTTTTGGTTTCAGAAGGGTTTCCAAAGTGAAAGGCTTGGGTTGAGGTGTAGGTGGAATGGTGAATTCTGGAATAATTATTAGAGGGCTAGGATATGCTGGTTTCTTTTGAGCTGGCATAATACGAAAGAATGGTTTGATTCTGCGAATGGAAGGTATGACAGCTTTTGGATTGTCAAAATAGGGAACAAACGCAGATTGTTTTTGCTTAACAAGAAAAGGAACAACAGCTGATTGAGGTGGTTGATCAAAAAAAGTTTTCTATTTCAAGTCCAGATGGAAGAGGATCAGATGGAAATGGTTTAGCAGAAGCAACTGAAACAAATTCAGATGCTCTTGGTTCAGGAGTGGGTTTAGAATTGGTAGTTTCAGAAGAAATGGGTAGATCTGGTTGGTTAGATTCAAATGTTCTAAGGGAAGGGGGTGAGATGAAATCTGGATGGATATCAGATTCAGATGAATCAGATGATGTGGTTGGGGTGCAGGATGTAGAGGATACAACAAACATAGTCTTGAGAGGTTGAACATCCAGAACCTCAGAGTCATGAATATCTGATTCAGGAGGATTGGATGGTTCTGGTTGAATCTCAGAAGGTTTGGATGAAGGTGGTTCAGACACAACTGGGTAAGATGCAACATGATCAGATGCAATAGGTTTAGATGCAACTTGCTCATATGCAACTGGTTGTTGAATTTCTGGTGGTTGTTATGTTGTAGGTTGTTATGTTGTAGGTTGTTCTGTTGGTTTTGTTTGTGGTTTTGGAATTTGGTCTGCATGTGTTGTTGTTGTTGGTTCAGATTGAGGAATATCAGAAGATTTAAGTTGATTAGTGGAAATAGGATCAGATGATTTTGGTGAGGAAGGAATTTTTGATGGTTCAGATTTTTGAGATGGAGCAGGAATAGTTTTATTTAGAGTGGGAGGAGGTTTAGGAATAGAACTAAATGTTGATTCATTTATAACAATTTTAGAGAAAGAAGATACAAATGATTTAGTACCTTTAGTCTTTATGCGCTTGGTGGGAACAGAGGGAACTTCTCCAGAAGCTTTTCTGTTGATCTGCTTCTGTGGCTTATCAGCAACTTTTGGCTTCTTCTGAGTAGCAACTTCTTCTGCCTCTAATTGATTTCTTTTCCTCATGTTCTCATTATACACATCTGGCATTGGTCCTCTGGCACGAATCAAAATATCTGCAGGAATAGGCATTCCATCTGCTTTGCATATATCAATATACCTAACAATAATATCCCTTGGTTCTTCAGCACCAAAAAATGGAAAATCTTCAACTGGAATCCTCTTCTGACTAACTTCAAAAATATTTAGCTTCTTAGGTGCAGCTGTGAGTTCATCCACAATCTTTAGCCTCTGAAGACTCTTTGCATTTAGTGGTTTTCCAACAATTGATTCAAGCTCATCTTTAACTCTAGCTTCATACAGAGCAGTTACCAAACCATTCTCTGTCAGAATGTTTGAAATCAACCTTCCAAAGGGAATCCATGTCCTGATCTTCTGTCCCTTATCCTTTACAGATTCTCTTGATGCATTGATATGATTCCACAGATGCATGAAGAGAATGTGTGGAAGATCTACCTTTGTACTCTGACTCAAACAGTACATAAAGTAGAGTTGTTCATTATTCACGTAATATGGAGAATTGGTGGATTTTCTATGATGGATGCATCCCAGAAAAATCTTTGCTCAGATCTTATAGTCAGGCTTCAGATCCTTAAATTTGTTAGAGGCCTGTCCAGATGTAATGACTTCCTCATAGACTTCTTCCATATCCACACGCCCAGCTGGCAGATGACATACTCCATCAGTCTCCTCATACCCTATGAGTTTCCTGATGAGATCTTCAGTGATGATGATCTCCTTTCCCAGAACAGAAGAGAGGATAAATTTTGGATAAATAGAAGCATGGATCCAAAATTCCTTCACCAGATGTGGGTATACTGGTCCAAACAACCTGTCAAAATACTTAACCCAGCCTTATGCATCAATTATAGAACGTAACTCAAACCCATTTTCAGCTAGAGAGTCAAATTCCACCATGGATTTACAAAGAACTTCAAGTTTGTCCACAGGGGTTAACAATGTCCTCTTAGGTACCTTAAATGGAGTCACACCCATATTTGCTTACGTAACTGTAGCCATAGTTGATTGAAATTGAGTTGCTGTAGAGGATGAGGTTGCCATTGAAGAAGATGAAGATGATTTGGACGTAGGTTTAGGGTTTTTGTGAAGAGCAAAGAGAAGACAGAAATGCATAAAAGGGTTTGTGAAGTGAAAAGTGTGAATTTGGTGTGAAATGTGGTATATATAGAGAAAGCAATTAGGGCAATCAAACAGACACAAATAACACGTTTTCACATAGCAATAAATGACAATTAATGAAAAGAATAAAAATCATTTCAAAGCATTAATTGATTCTGACAAATTGAGGGGAAAATCAAGATTTTCACTATTCAAACCATACCTCAAATGTCTCTTCAGTAGTGTACACGCCATCTTTTCAGATTCAGAGTGACACGTGTTTGCTTGCATGTGCTTCTGAATTCTCATGAGAAATGAAACGTTAGCCAACGTTCAGATCATCTAAGACTTGTTAGTTCAGATACACACAAATAATAATAAATCAAGTAAATAACAGATGAAATACTTCAGAGTTTTAAACATTTTGCATCTGAGAAATTTGCTTCTGATAAATATCATTCTGGACAAAAATCCATACCAATATTTTTCAGAATAAAATTGAACCTATCTTCAGCAAGGGGTTTTGTGAAAATATCTGCCCATTGATGATCTGTATCAACAAATGCTAAGTTTATAATACCCTTCTGAACATAGTCTCTGATGAAATGATGTTTAATTTCTATATGTTTTGCCTTAGAGTGTAAAATAGAGTTTTTAGACAAACATATAGCAGAAGTATTATCACAGAATATAGAAATATTACTTTCAAATATCTGATAGTCTTTTAGCTGACTTTTCATCCAGAGCATCTACGTGTTACATCCAGCAGCATCAATATATTCTGCCTCTGTAGTTGATAGTGCAATTGTGGGTTACTTCTTACTATACCAAGAGATTAGATTTCTTCCTAGAAATTGACAACTTTCAGAAGTACTTTTTCTTTCCACTCTGTCTCCAGCGTAATCAACATCACAGAATCCAACTAATTTGAAATCATCAGATTTTCTATAACACAAACCCACATTAGAAGTACCTTTCAGATACCTTAGAATCCTCTTAACAACTGTTAAGTGTGATTCTCTAGGATCTAATTGAAATCTTGCACACAAGCATACACTGAACAAAATTCCAGGTCTAGAAGAAGTTAAGTAGAGAAGAGATCCAATCATACCTCTGTAGAGTTTCTGATCTACTTTCTTACTTACCTCTTCCTTACCAAGTGTACTTGTTGGATGCATGGGAGTCTTTGCCATCTTACTATCAGTCATGTTAAACTTCTTCAGAAGCTCTCTAACATATTTGGTCTGATGAATGTAAGTGCACTCTGGAGTTTGGTTGACTTGAATTTCCAGAAAGAATCTCAATTCTCCCATCACGCTCATCTCAAATTCTGCCTGCATACATTGAGCAAACTCCTTTCCCAGCATAACATTGGTATATCCAAATATAATATCATCCACATATATTTGACAAATTAAAATATTTTTCTTAAATGTTTTACAAAAGAGTGTTGTGTCCACTTTGCCTCTGATGAAATTTTTCTCCAGAAAAAATCGCTTAATCTCTCATACCAAGCTCTGGGAGCTTGTTTTAAACCATAAAGAGATTTCTTTAGTTTGAAAACATGTTCTGGAAAATTTTCACTCTCTAAACCAAGAGGTTGGTGAACATAAACTTCTTCTTCTATAATACCATTTAGAAAGACACTCTTAACATCCATCTGATATAGAGTGATGTTATTCTGTGCAGCAAAAGAAATGAGTAAACGAATAAACTCTAACCTTGCTACAGGAGCATAAGTCTCTGTATAATCAATTCCTTCTTACTGACTATAACCTTGAGCAACAAGCCTTGCCTTATTTCTTTCAACTTCTCCTTTCTCATTTAGCTTGTTTCTGAAGACCCATTTAGTTCCAATTATGTTGAATCCTTTTGGTCTTGGAACCAAATCCCACACATCATTTCTTGTGAACTGATTGAGCTCTTCTTGCATAGCAATAATCCAGTCATTGTCTTGCAAAGCTTCATCCATAGAAGTTGGTTCAATAACTGAAACCAACCCAAATAATGATGCTTCAGAAGATCTAAGGAAGGATCTTGTTCTAATGGGGTCATCCTTCTTTCCAATGATCACATCCTCTGGGTGAGAGGCCTTGATTCTGGAAGATGATCCTCTAACAGTTGATTCTTCACAAATGTTCAAGTTGTTCATTTGAGAAGCTAAAGGAATTACATCTGGTGTTGCTTTAGGTTCCTTCACTTGAGATTAGTCTGCCTCTGAGCCTTCAGAGTCTGTGAGAATTACTTCTCTATCTGCAGGGTTTTCAAACTGCTTTGGCTTTTCAATGCCAAGCTTATCATCAAATCTAACATGTATAGATTCCTCTACAATCTGTGTTTCAGTATTGTATACTCTGTATCCTTTAGAGCATTCAGAATACCCAAGCATGAAACACTTCTGTGCTTTAGAATCAAACTTATTAAGATTCTCTTTAGTATTCAACATATAGCAAATACATCCAAAAGGATGGAAATAAGAAATGTTGGGCTTTCTATTTCTCCACAATTCATAGGGAGTCTTTTCCAGAAGAGGTCTTACAGACACTCTATTCTGAATGTAACATGCTGTGTTTATTGCTTCTGCCCAAAAGTGCTTTGCCAGATTAGTCTCGTTGGTCATGGTTCTGGCCATTTCTTGCAGAGTTCTATTTCTCCTCTCTACAACTCCATTCTATTGTGGAGTTCTAGGACAGGAAAAATCATGAGCAATGCCATTTTCATTAAAATGTTTTTCAAAATATTTTTTCTCAAATTCACCACCATGATCACTTCTGACTTTAATAATTTTGAAATCTTTTTCATTCTGGACTTGTTTGCAGAAGTCAAAGAACACAGAATGTGACTCATCCTTGTGTTTTAAGAATTTTACCCATGTCCATCTGCTGTAGTCATCAACAATGACTAATCCATACTTCTTGCCTCTGATGGATGCAGTTTTCACTGGTCCAAACAGATCAATGTGAAGTAATTCTAATGGTCTTGAGGTTGAAACAACATTTTTAGATTTAAAAGAAGATTTTGAAAACTTTCCTTTTTGACATGCTTCACAAAGAGCATCTGAGTTGAACTTCAACTTAGGAAGTCCTCTGACCAGATTGAGTTTATTAATCTGAGATATACGTCTCATATTAATATGCCCCAATCTTCTGTGCCAGACCCATTGCTCATCATTAACAGACAAGAGGCATTTAACATTTTGAACTTTAAGTTCTGAAAGATTTATTTTGTAAATGTTGTTCTTCCTCTTTCCATTAAATAGGATTGATCCATCCTTCTAACTAACAGCTTTATAACATTGTTGATTAAAGATTATATCATAACCATTGTCACTTAATTTACTTATGGACAATAGATTATGCTTTAATCCTTCTACAAGAAGAACATTAGATATAGAGGGAAGATTACCATTAACAATAGTACCAGAGCCAATGATCTTGCCCTTCTGATTCCCTCCAAACTTCACTTCTCCTCCAGATTTAAGCTCCAGACTTTGGAACATAAACCTTTCTCCCGTCATGTGACGTGAGCAGCCAGAGTCCAGGTACCATGACTGGCGTCTTGACTTTTCTGCTAAAAACATCTGCAACATGGATAATCTTATCCTTAGGTACCCAGATATTTTTGGGTCCTTTTTGTTTAGCTGCCTTGAAAGTTGGTATGAACTTCTTTCTTTTTACAACAATTTTGTTCTGACTTACTTTTGGCTTAAACACAGGAACATTCTGATCAGAACGTATGTGTTTAATGTCATTCAGATGACCAAACTTGAAATGAGAGTACAAGGGAGTTTTCTTAATAACAAGTTTATCAACAAGCATTGGATTTAAATCCTTTCCAGAGGAAGATTCATATCCAATTCCTTTCTTGTTATTTTTGCTAACCCCATAGATCATAGAAGCCATCTTGCTCCTGTCTATGCTTTTAGCAAGAAATTTCTAAAAGCTAAAGTCATATTCTTCTAAAATGTTTTTGCATTTAGACTTACTTTCAGATTCAGAGTTTTGTTGAGCTATTTCAAAATTGGCTTTCATTTTCAAGTTATTTTCTTTTAGCTCAGCAATCTCTGATCTTAACAGATTATTCTCAAATCCAAGATTGCACTTAAGCTTCTTGCATTTGAGCTTAATCTGATTATAATTTTTCAGGACTTCTGATAAGACTTTAATAAGCTCTTCCCTAGTGAGATCAGAAAGTACCTCTTCTGAGTCAGATTCAGAATCACACTCAGATCCAGATGATTCTTCATTCTGATCTTCAATGCCTGCCATCAGAGCCATATTGGCGCATTCATCTTCAGATTCTGATGAGGATCCAAATTCATCAAAGTCATCCCATGTAGCCATTAGAACTTTCTTCTTGTGCTCAGGCTTTCTTCTGGGCTTTTCTTTCTGAAGCTTTGGACATTCACTTTTGTAATGACCAGGTTGTTTGCATTCAAAATAAACAACTTCCTTCTTTCCAGTTCTTTTTGGTCCAGAGGACTCCTTGCGCTGATCTGGCTTTTTGAAGTTCTTGAACTTCCTCTGCTTGTGCTTCCAGAGTCTGTTGATTCTTTTGGACAGTAAGGATAGTTCATCTTCTTCTTCTGAAGAAGAAGATTCTTCAGAGCTTTCTTCTAACACCTGCAAAGCTTTCACAGATTTGTTAGATTTTAAGGCAATAAACTTACCTTTCTTTTGAGGCTCATCTTCCTCAAGTTCAATTTCATGGCTCCTTAGAGAGCTGATTAGCTCCTCCAGAGTGATCTTGTTCAGATCCTTGGCAAGCTTCAGAGCAGTGATTATAGGTCTCCATCTGATAGGCAAGCTTCTGATGATCTTCTTCACATGATCAGCAGTTGAGTAGCCTTTGTCCAGAACTTTTAGACCAGCTGTAAGGATCTGAAATCTAGAGAACATAGTTTCTATAGACTCAGATTCTTCCATCTTGAACGCTCCATACTTCTGTATTAACACCAGAGCCTTGGTCTCTTTCACTTGAAGGTTTCCTTCATGAGTCATCTTCAAGGACTCAAACATGTCAAATGCAGTTTCTCTATTTGTGATCTTTTCATACTCAATGTGAGATATTGCATTTAACAAGATTGTTCTAGCCTTGTGGTGATTTCTAAATTCCTTCTTTTGGGCTTCAGTCATAGATTTTATGTCTACTTTCTTGCCATTCCCATCAGTGGGATGAACATACCCATCTATGACCAAGTCCCACAAATCAGCATCATAACCAAGGAAGAAACTTTCTTTCCTGTCCTTCCAATAATCAAATTTCTCCCCCATCAAACATAGGGGGTTTTGTGTTGATTCTGTCCCTTTCTTCATATCTGTTATTACTGTTAGATGTTGATGTTTCAGCCATAATAACAACCAAATATATATCAAAGTTTTTCTCACTGGATCTTTTCTGTCACTGTGAAGTGGTAGCACACACAGAACCGGAGCTCTGATGCCAACTGAAGGTGAGAAAATACTTAGAAAGGGGGGGTTGAATAAGTATGTAGAAAAAACATAGTAATAAAAACTCAAGGATTTTTATCCTAGTTCGTTGAACTCAACTACTCCAGTCCACCCTATCAAGAGTGATTTGCCTTTCTCAAACAAGGACTTAATCCACTATTAAATCAACTGATTACAATAGTAAGCACTAAGAACAACTGTTCAAAGTCTTCTCAAGAACTACTGATCCTAACTGAATCTTCTTAAGATTCTTTTACAATCAAATGTAATAATAATAGAAGTGTTTAAGTTTCTTCTAATAAAGCTTTATCACAGTTGTGATTTTTCACTTAAGATTAAGAACAATGAAATAAATTCAGCAAATGAGTATAATTTGTATGAGATCTTGTAATGAATTCTTTCAAGTATTTCGTCAACTGAAGAAGATGAATGGAGTCTTGCTTTTATAGGCACAGAGGTCCAAGTAGCTTTTCACGTTGAAGGCTGTGTACTAAAAAGGTCTGAGCCTTTTTGTCTTCACATCACATGACCTTTCCTAGAAGTAGAATGCACAGAAAAATCCTTTTTGTCTGTGTTCTTATGTCTAGCATAAATGAGGAAAGAGTCGTTTGGTCATTCCAACGGACATAACTTTGAATTCTTCTTCAGCAAGTATCATCAGAGTCTAGATTGATCAGAGCCTTCTGATGTTCATCAGAGTTTGCTGAATCAAAGTCTTCGCAGCAGGTGTGCTTTCAGCGTGTAATTGTTCAGAGCAGAGTTTGGGATCAGATCGTCAGTACTGGCAGCGTTAGTACTATCAGAGTCTTCTGAAATAACTGTGCTTGAAACTCTTCATACATAATTCTTCAATGCTTCAGATGCTTCTGGCTTCTGCTTCAGATTCTTCTGTAGCTTCTGCTTCAGATCCTTCTGTAGACAGCACTCAGAATCTTCTGGAGGCACCATTCAGAATCTTCTAAAAGGTGCTTCTGACGCTTCAGAGCCTTGCATAATTTTCATGTTCAGATCTAATTTGCTTCCAGAATAATATTTACTTTAATATCTGCAGTAAACATTCTTAACCAAATTTTTCGAGGATATAATTCTTTAATACAAAATTTCATAAGAGTTATCATCAAAACATAGAGATATTATTAAGAACCAATCTGTGTTCTAATAATTTCTTCGTCATCTACCTCAAGAACTTGTCTCATACCGACCCATCAGTCGTCGGCCTCTTCTCTCAACATGTGAGTTCCAAGTCTCACCTTGTTTCCTTCAGCATATCCCATAACTCTAAAGATTCTCTCAATCTTCTTCAACCAGATCTGAGCATCGTCCGGATCAAACCTCCCTTTAAATACCGACGGCTGATTCTTTCTAAACTCATCATTAGCGTTCGCATTCGGTGCACCTTGCACTGCCTTAGCCATAGCCTCCAACGCCGCAGCCATAACATTGTCATTACGACCAGCCATATTCTGATGATTCTCACAAATAACAAGAAGGTTAAACAATCGTTCAACCAACACAACAACAAGACAGACACAACTAACTCAACACTGGCTCTGATACCACTTAATGTAACACCCCTTTTATATACCCCCAAATAAAACAATTAAATCATATAGGCACTTAATAAAAATTTTCATCAGAGTATAAATTAACACATGGTATAAAAGAGGCACGTCACTGTCACACCCTAATTTTTGACCGTAAGAACCACCTCCTTGCGCCCTTCTTACATGTTATCTTTAGGCTTTTATACACGCTTATTATGTTTAACAAGCTCATGCAGGGGCATTTGTTTTCAAATAGAGCAGGCGTTCGTCTTTTCAATTCAACACTTCAGGAAGTAAAGGTTTTCTTACACGGATGTGGTGCACGAGGATTTATGGGTTTGTTATGGTTGATGCAAGGAGATTTTGAGGTCGGGATGCATTTATCTTAGGTCAAAGATTATTGGGCTTTAGTGTTATTTCTTGATCCTAGGACTAAGGCTTTGGAATTTTGGATTAATATTTCAAATCAGTGGAATTAAGTTTGTTAGGTATGCTATCAGGATTCCTCGAATCTAAATTCCGGGACGAAGACAACTTTTTGTAATGATCAACAAAGAAGAGTCACGTCACGATAAGGCCTAAGCATTCTCTCTCGTTAACTATATTCAAGCCTCGATCAATAACCAAGAAGTTATAGGATTCAAGAGCCTCCGGAGGTTATCATAAGAATTTTAAGCCTTCAAGAGTAATTCAAGCTTATTAGTTCAAACCCTTATATTCAAACCGAGGAACATATGAGATCCAGGAATTCGTGAATTAATTGCAATTTATTTGAGGCTCCTTGAGAAAGCTAAAGTTTATTCAAAGAGAGTTATTCCTCGTGATCCTCCTCTCCGTCATGACACAATTAAAACCTCAACAATTGAAGAAAAGAGGAAGGCTACCACAAATGCGAAGCATACGGAATCTGCATGACTCATGTGTTCACTTTCAAACAAACTACAAAAAAAAAAGTTGAGTTTTGTTTCAATTTATTCAATTTTGATTTAAGACGACGTCTTTCAACAAAATAATGGAAAGGGTGTGAAGCCGTATAATATTCCGTCAAACTCATCGCAAATAATAAAGTTAGGATAATGTTTGTCAACTTTAACTAAAGGTATTACAAAGGAGGAGTAGTTTTGTTTAATACAAGAATAAACCTATATCACAATTCTTACTACCAGACCATTTCTTTACATTATGGCGGCGATACGTAAATCCTTTGCACCAATTGATGATGGTGTTCATTGAATGGTAATGTTCGCCATACTCTTAGGATTTGTTTTACCTGAAGGCATAGTTTTAAACTTGTGGGAACTCTGTGAGTCCATAGAGAGTTCTAGCAACCCCCCTTTAAGTGGAAAGGCAGTGTCGTTCCTTCCATTTTCCTGAAGAGAATACAACAGCCCAGGAGAGCCTTTGGTTATGGCTGAAACCAATTTTTTTTCTTCTTGGACGTTCTACTCTGTATCATGATGAATGATAACACACTCAGCAGGATAACATCAAAGCAACATGTAAAGGAGACCTTATAATTGCTTCACTTTTTTGCATGAACAGCAGTTGTTGCAAACTTGTTCGCCACGACACGACCTACTGCATTACCGACACCGGCTTTAAACTTACTGAAAGAAGCAGGATTTGAGGTCAGTAATGAGAGCCAAACCACTCTAACAAACCCCTAAAACAAAGGTCATATAAGTCATTAGTCATTACCATCTGTAGACATCGAATGCACATGATAAAATTTTGGTCGGTAAACAAATCACGGTAACAGTGCCACGGGCCATCCACCAGCGCCTCACCTAGGTTCTCCAATACCAACAACCTTCAAGAAGTGAGCGAGCACGACTCTAGAAACTCGCCTGCGAAGAATTTACCATAAACTAAATCAGCATTTTGTAGCAGCTACTTAATACCTAAATGCAGTCCAAACAATTCAACACTCACGCTAAAACTCCAATGATTACGCCAAGTTCCGATAACACCCCTTTGCTTTGTTTCCATACCTGACGGTGATGTGGGACATAATCCAACATACAACCCTTTAAAACCCAACTTTGTGCTAGCCTTGCAACATCCCCAAATCCCTCCTGAATGTCACATGGAAAGAGGAGAAACAAAATAACTTAGCAACAGTTCGACATGTGAGCTTAAAATCAAAAGTATTTATGGACTAAAATCAAAGAAAATTATTGAAAGCACTTATCACTTTTCAAAAGCAAAGGTTCATGAGAGTCATCCCCACCGAATTCAGCATACCAAAGACAGCACTGCTCCCGAATTCATACGCATAAAATTACATTAATTCAGAAGATTACCTTGTGAATCATCCTTCTCTATTCTTGGAGAACGAAGAGCAAGCGTCCTTGGGAGATGGTTTTGTGTATATATGGCTTCCCAACAAATGTGTCTGCTCTTCAGTTGAATGGGCTGGGCAACACCCTGATTGAATCATTGGCGTATGGATATGACATTCAACTTCTTCTCCAAAATATATAAAACATCGCGCTGGCTGCCCTGACTTGCCGCAGCACATGACAATTGAGATTGGTTCGACGGATGAACTTCCGTGTTATACTGAAATTGATGGTATATTAGATGATGGTAACAATGAACTGGAATTCGATGATAATAATGCTAGCACGGACAGTTCTTACCAGTTGCATGTGATGATGCTGTAACTATTGATTCGCAAAAAAATCTGAGTCATGGGGAAAACATTAGTGAACCAGTTGAATGTAACAAAGAATCTGAGGCAACAGAACTCCCAGGTCACTCCTTCCCTCCACGAGAGCATCATCAGTGATCGAAGTAATGGATTTCATAAGCTCAACGAAAGGAGTAATGCTGAGTCAAGTAAAACAGATCCTGAACAAACAAAAACCACAATACTTATAGTTCGTATCACAATATGGAATACATGACAAGCTACACCATCGTAGACTGACCAAGCCTAATATTTTTTCATTCACAATGCCTAATTCAAATTCTATATTGTGTAAGAAGTACCACCTATCCCTTTCGTATCAAAGTTAATTATGCGACAGCTATTCTTGGACCAACACGATTCATAAGACCTCTGTGTTCTACACTCTTGAGCCTGTCATGTATTATGAGCTGCAGCTCAAACAAACACATGGTTAGCATTGACACAAAGAACTTCATTCACTTCACTTGTATAAGAGACTGAACAAGAAGCAGAGATTAAATTGAAAAGAGCCACGTACCCTGCGATGCTGTTTCTCCTCACCACCGACCTTTTCCATGGAAATCCCCCATCTCCAACGGACGTACCAAGCACGAGTTTCCCCTTCTGGGCTTCTAATCCACCTTCTGGCCTAAAACCGTTGTTTCCCACATCTGTCAGGTCACGTCCAGAATCAAAATAAAACCGTTAGAGAATATTCTTGGAAGACAGAATATCCTATTCAGAAACAAATCAAATCCAATCTCAAATTGAATCACAAAAAAATCAAAGATGGAAATATCAATCAATGGCTCATTATAACAATCAGATGAATCGGGAATATTTTCGAATCTGACTCATACCAATCCGGAAACCCTAATCATATTCAAGGTAGCATTCATTATTCATCAAAGTTGTTTTGCGATTAGAGGCCTATATAAGAAGAGACCCAAGAGACAAAAAAAAACACCGATAGCTCTCACAAAAAACCCTAACCCTCGTAACATAAGAAATTGAAAAAAAAACTTATCTTTCAGTCGTCGAAGCCATCTCCAGCCACTACGAGTCCTATCGGCGAAACGCCCACTTTCATCACTTCCGGCCACCGCGAGTTCCAACCTCCGCGAATCCACTCCGCCGCTGCTATCACCCAAACCTTCGGTAACCCCCCTATCTTCATCTATGTTATTGAACGATTGATGCTTCGATTTGTTGTTTCAGGTACAAACGCGAAGGAAAACGATGAACAATCTGAGAGAAACAAAAAAGAGAGAGTAGCGATCGGAGATGAAAAAGAGAGAGTAGCGATCGAAGATGAAAAAGAGAGAGTAGAGATCGGAGATAAGAGAGAGAGAGAGGCGCGATCGCGGAATGATTTGGGGATTTGGGGGAGAAATTAGGTTTTTTTTCTTTTCTGAGTTTAATTTGTGTAACAGTGTAATATAATTCCTAATCACCTACACACCAACATAATCACCTCAATAATCCCACTAACCATCAGTTAATCTTTCGTTAATCCTAATTAACTATAACATAATCATTTAACTCTTTTATTTAATTAATTGACTAATTAATGAACCAAATTCTAATCAATTTTATTAATTTAATTTGTAATCAGGTTTTTTTTAAAATAACTAATTAACTTTTTTAAACTTATTTATCTAATCAATTTTCCTTTTATTTAACTTATTAATTTATTATAATAACTCAGCTTTATTTTAATCATCCTATCGACTAATTTATTTCATCAATCTAGTACCCCTTTTATAATAAATTCATTCATATTCTTAATAAATAAAAACACTATTTCACATAATTCAAACAACTTTTATCTATTTATAATAACAAAAAAAACCATTTTTATTTAATAAGAGAACTTTTCATATAAATCATCACTTAAAATTGTACCTTACTATTTAATTAACCAACTTTTGTTTTGTAATCCATAAAATTTATTTTCATCAACTTAATAAATCTTGTATAAACTTTTTTCTCATTTAATCTTAATATAACTTCTTATTTAACCTCCATATTGAAAACTCCGTTAGTTATTAAGCAATTTATTGGAACCTCTTCTATCTAACTTAAGTAATCAATTCCACCAATTATTTCATAAAAAAATTGACTTTTTCCTAAAAGCGAATTAAATCTCACTAATGATAGTCAAATCAATTTCACCTTAGGAACAAATCATTCCCCTTAAAATCAATTCGATTAAGAAACAGTAATTCAAATTAAAAACAAAACGGAGTAATCAATCATGCACACTCACAACATATTCACCTACACTTCAGCGCTTTCATGCGTACATGTATGTTATTTATCTGCCTTTACCTTCAGCAATTTACATTATCGATTTATATTTCCGCATCGCATCAGTCCAAAGGAAAAACCTACACATAAGTCAACACTTGTGTGTAGTGCATCTCATTTACATCATTCTCCCCACATGATCCTTGATCCCATTCAAGTCGATCTTCTTAAATTTAGATCCTACCCCATAGGAAGGACCTTTACCTTTACAACATAGGAAAACAATTCAAACAACTCAATACAACTTTATTCAAACACATTAGAGAAAGATGTTAATCATCTTAAGTGAGATAGAACCTCCCCTCCACAATAATACAATCAATTCGTAGGAACTTTGCCTTAAGAGAGATAAAGGCGTACTCGTCAAACAATCCGAGTATTTGAGCCCTTTTTCTTAAGACGATGTAAAGACTATTTTCCTACAACTTGTGGCGGTTAAATCTCCCTTAAAATGACAACACATCTCTTCTCCTAAAATCAATCAATCAACCACCCTAAACCCGTAGGAACTTTGACCACAGTCAAAGAACTCCTCTAACCCTTTAGGGGAACTACAGATACTCTGATTCCACTCCCGTAAGGATATGTAGGCATAAGATGCGACATCTTATCGAGTATACTTAGAAATAAACCCCCTAGGTCTTTTAACCATTAAGCAGATAAAACACTTAGCAATAAACAACATAAAACAAGAGGTTCCTGTAGAGTACTACAGAAACTTAGGATGCTAGTACCTTCCCTAAGTTTAACCAACCCCCTAACCTATAACTCTCTAGCTTGCATTTGCATTGCATTATGGGAATTTCGATCTTTATCCCTTCCTTTGGACAAATCAAAGTTCGGTTGCAAAATGAATATAAGATTCAAACTAATCAATAATTTGGTATCCGATTTTCACCGCGACAGAAATGGCGACTTTACTGAGGATTCCTCAGTGGGTTTCCCTATCTTGTTTTTATACTTGTTTATTGCTTTATGTTTGTATAATTGTTTACTTGTTTGTTTATTACCTTTGGGTTAATACCTTTGAGTGGTGAGACAAAGTCCTACACCCGGACTTGAGTGAACTTAAGATAGGATAGTGATATGTTCAAAGAGGCTTATAGGGGGTGGAATCCCGACCAAGCTGACTTGAAAATCACGCTCAATTGAGGCCCTCTCGAAAGATGTATTGTTGAACGAGTCTTTAATCGTGAAAACATGCACTATATTCGATGTTGGAGCCTATGATATTGAGGACCGTAGTTACCTTAACCCCACTTTGGTCTTTATTAGGACGTAGTGTGAGGCTATGAGAGGGTACCCCCGAAATAGTGCTACGCGATGCTACACTCGAAAGAAGTTCTCTTGAGAATATTATTAACCCCCGAGTACTTGGGAAGTTGATAATATCCGAAAGATGGGCTAATGACTTTGAGTCCCTTTAGAACCTTGTTCTACAGGTACAATCAACCTTTAGTCCACAACCTTTGGGAATGGGTATACCTTTGCTCCATGCTCGTTGCAAACCTAGGGTCCCCTTTGTTTGTTTATCCTTATGTTTCTATGTGCCTACTTGTGTTTGTTGCATTCATAAAGCATCATACCGCATTGGACTTCATGGGATTTACCTTTGTTTATGAACATTGTAGGGTATTATAGATCCCAATAGAAGACACACTTTGAAATACACTTTTAAAAGTCCCAAGTTGGATGACCTAAAGAAGTTGGTGACCTTGATTGAAGACCAAGAGAAATTCAAGAGCAAGTATGGGAAGCTGATATCCTTATTAAGTCGCCAAGTAGACGAAGGACTCCTGTCCACTTTATTGCAATTCTATGATCCACTATATCACTATTTTACGTTTTCAGACTTCCAACTACTACCCACATTGGAAGAATACTCCTTTTTGGTTGGTCTACCTATCTTAGAAGAGTCTCCTTTCCCTTTCCTGGAAAAGGACCCCGATGAAAGAGAAATTGCTAAGGCCCTTTGTCTAAAGGTATCAGACGTCAAGGGAAATCTGATTAGTAAAGGCGGCATTTTTGGTTTGACTACGAAGTTCTTAATCAGTAAAGCAATGTTTTATGCCGATTATACGAACAAGACTCCATTCGAGGCGATCTTTGCCTTACTTGTTTATGGAGTGTTTTTGTTCCCAAGTTTTGAAGGGTTCGTCGACCTCAACACAATTAAGATCTTTTTGAAGAATAATCCAGTACCAACTTTATTGGGTAATGCTTACCATTCTATACATCTCCGAAATTTCTATGGTGGAGGAATGATCACCTGTTGTGTGCCCCTACTCTACAAGTGGTTTATTTCGCACTTGCCGAGGTCTACGTCCTTTTTAAGTGTCGATAGAGGGATTTGGTCTCCAAGAGTTATGGCATTGACCCACTCAGACATTATTTGGTACAACCGAGCATATGATGGAACCTTAATTATCGATGGTTGTGGCGACTTTGCTAATGTACCATTACTCGGTTTTAATGGAGGGATCAGTTACAATCCAGTCTTAGCTTGTCAACAATTGGGATTTCCATTGAAGGAGCCGCCTAAGAGTGTCCAAGTAGAGAATATTTTCTTTAGGGAAGACCAGGAACTCCTAGACAAGGTTTTAGTTGCATGGAACCACTTGCACAAGAAAGGGAAAGAAAGCCTTGGGAAGCTTAATTGTGTGTCTTTAGAACCCTACCTTCGGTGGGTCAGAGAAAGGGCAATCAAGCTAAAGATGCCCTATTCCCGTCAAGATCCCATAGCTCCAAGGAGAGAGCCCACTTATGTCTTTATGTCTGAAGCCGAGAAGTTGGAGGTGTCCTTAAGGAAGTCGCAACATGAGTTGGAATCCTGGAAGAACAAATACCATGTAGTAGTGGCAGAAAAGGATGACTGTCATAAGTAGAAGGCTGAACTTCAAAAGGAAAGGGATGAACTTCAGAAACAGCTACAATTGAAGGATGAAGAGCTACTCCCCTGCAAGAAGAGGAAAGTCATGGAGGATTTATTTTTCTCCGACCCACAATGCACTATTTGGAAACTAATTGTGGACAACCTTATCCGTGAGAAGACGCAATTAGAAGAGCAGCTCAAGCAGCAAAATTTGAAACTTCTTTAGTGTCTTTGCTAGCTTTTATTCAGCTTTTATTTGGGACTTTTAAAAGCAATTATTTGTATTCCGTTTCGAAATTAATAAAAAATGTTTTCTTTTATTACAATGCTTATAAATAGTTGGGGATCCCATGAAGTCCTACTCATCTTGCATTACATTCTTTCTTTATTCATTTCAAGAAACTCAATTTTATTTCTCAGGTATTGTAACCATGGATTTCAAAAGAGAAGCATTGGAGTACACTTTTCAGAGCCCTAACATTGAAAGCTTGAGAGAGCTAGCAGATCTAATCGAGAATCGTTACGCCTTCACAGCAGAATATGGGGAGGTCTTCCATTTTCTCGAACTCAAGATGAAAGAGGGGTTGTTGGAGACCCTTGTTCAATTTTATGATCCGCTGTACCATTGTTTCACTTTTCTGGATTACCAGTTGATGCCGATGCTGGAAGAGTATTTCGATTTTCTAAGGATGCCCGTAACAGCCCGTCCCATATTCACCGGCCAGGAGGATGCACCCAGTCACCAAGAAATTGCCAATGCTACTCATCTCAGTTTGGCAGATGTGCAAGCGCACCTAATCACCAAGGAAAGAGTCCTTGGATTCCCTGCTGACTTCTTGATTGAAAAAGTCCGCTACCATGCTGAAAGAAAGGAAGTCCTTATCGTGGAAGCCACCTTTGCTCTGTTGATCTATGGGATTTTCTGGTTCCCAAAGATCGATGATTTCGTTGACTTAGATGCAATTAAACTATTCATACTCAAGAACCCAGTCCCTACTTTGTTAGCTGATACATATTACTCAATTCATTCAAAGAATGTCGAAGGAGGGGGACATATTGTTTGTTGTACCACTTTGTTGTATTCATGGTTCATTGCTCGCCTAACTCGACACCCGTCTATTTGGGAAGAGGAGGAGTCACCTCGTTGGTCCGAGATAGTCATGGCCCTTACTCACTCCGACATTGTGTGGTACGACCCTACCTATGGAGGTATATGTATGATACATAGCCTCGGAGGATTTACTAACATACCACTCATTGCGAGAGAAGGATGCATAAGCTATAACCCTGCGCTGGCCCGTCTCCAATTTGGGCATCCCATGATTGAAGTACCTGACCAGACTCTGTTAAAAGGAATTTTTCTAAATGAAGGAGAAGATCCAGACCTAAAGACCGTCATAATTTATGCATGGAGATACATCAACCAGGAAGGAAAAGCTGCTTTAGGGTACCCCAATTGTGCTGTCTCCGAAGAATATCTACATTGGGTGCGTGAAAGAGCTCTCGACCTCAAGATGCCGTTCCCTTTCCATGAACCTATGGTATTAGCTTTAGCTTTTCATGATCCAGATTGATTTGATGTGAGTGAAGTAGATCAGTTGAAGGCTGCTTTGGATGAAGCTCGAAAACTGAAAGCCGCTTGGAGGAACAAGTTCTTCACACTCAAGGTAGAGAAGGAGAAGTCCCAGAGGTTGCCAGAAGTAGAACTTGCAAGGAAAAGAAAGGCGCGAGAGGATTTATTTTCCTCTCACACCTCCTCAAAAGCTGTCACCAATGACGATCTTCCCCTAAATACTATGGCTTGGAAGGAATGTGTCGACCGACTCATCAGAGAGAATGCCGAGTTGCAAGAACGCATCAGTCAGCTAGAAGGAGAACTTCGCACACAGAAGGAGCATAAGTAGTAGATCTCCGAGTTTCTCTTTTGCTTTTGATTCAATGTAATAAACTCTTAAAAGAGTACTCTGTTTTGTAATGCTTCGATCATCAAAATAAAATAATTTTTTTCTCTAATATTACAATACCGAAATAATTTGAGTTTCTTGAAAGTTTCATACTCATTTGCATTTTGCATAAGCATAGCATTGTTTGCATTCCAGGGTCTCACTCTTGCTTCATCTCCGTTGGAACAAGCTGAATCACCGATACAACACTCAAGCTAGTCAACGCCAGAAGATGGATCAATTAGAGCAAGAGAACAGAGTACTCCGTGATGAAGTTACAAGTATGAAAGAAAGTCTGGAGAGGTTGAATGGTCTAGTGGAAGCTCTGTCCAATCAAGCCTCGATCAATAACCAAGAAATTCCAAGGACTGTGATCTCCGAAGTGACGCCAACACCGATCCCAGTGGTGTCTTCTGTTGCTGAAATATCCTACAGTATGCCTCAAGGCTTCCCGTGGGGATTGTC